>JAEIGL010000111.1:0-50938 GCA_018903715.1 Zaprionus davidi | reverse complement strand
ATGCACATGCCTTACAATTATTCATGATAGATGGCGCTCGCGCTTTGCGCTCGCCCGCCACCCTTGTTGGCTGACAGAAGCACTTGGTTTTATGCTCATACTTTCTTAAATAACTTCTGTGTTTATTGTTCGATCGGATTGTGATTTGGACGTAGATATTTCATTCAGCTTAGTATATGTTAAACTCAGAAAGTTGTATCTTTTAGACAGCGCTTACAAATTGAGTTAAAAAATTAAATGCTTGATTTGTGGGGGCGGTGGGCGTCGCACCTAACATTTGAAATAAACTTGATCTGCTTATAGTACATAGGAGTCTTTCTGCCAAATTTAGTAGCTCTAGCTTTTATAATAGCTGAGATCTGTGCGTTCACACAGACAGACAGACATGGGTCAATCGACTCGGCTTGTGATTCTGAGCAAGAATATATATATTTTATGGGATCTCCCACGCCTCCTTCTGCCTGTTACATACATTTGCACAAAGTTACTATACCCTCTTTGACCATTTTCAATGGTCGAAGGGTATAAAAATCAGAAATAAATTGATTTTTTTTGCGTTCGCCGATAAAAAGTAGCACTTAAGATTTTTTCCCACTCCTCTCAGAGGCTGTGATATTTTTACCCTTCGACCATTGAAAATGGTCAAAAAAGGGTATACTGAAATATCTACGTAGTCCCCAAATTACAATCCAATCGAACAATAAACACAGAAGTTATTTAAGAAAGTATGAGCATAAAACCAAGTGCTTCTGTCAGCTAACAAGAGCGGCGGGCGAGCGCGAAGCGCGAGCACCATCTGTCGGGATTAATTTCAAAGCATGTGCATATGCATATGTGTATGAATTTAACAAATTAAACTATACGGGAACATAGGTCGAAGGGTATCCCACTGTCGCGTTTTGCGCGACTGTTGCTCTCGTTATACCCTTCGACCATTGAAAATGGTCAAAAAAGGGTATACTAACTTTGTGCAAATGTATGTAACAGGCATAAGGAGGCGGGGGAGAGCCCATAAAGAATATATTTTCTTGCTCAGGATCACAAGCCGAGTCGATTGAGCCATGTCTGTCTGTCTGTCCGTCTGTCTGTGTGAACGCACAGATCTCAGCTATTATAAAAGCTAGAGTTACCAAATTTGGCAGGAAGACTCCTGAGTACTATAAGCAGATCAAGTTTATTTCAAATGTTAGGTGCCACGCCCACCGCCTCCACAAATCAATAATTTAATTTTTGAACTTAATTTGTAAGCGCTGTATAAAAGATATAACTTTCTGTTTTTAACATATACTAAGCTGAATGAAAGATTTACGTAGTGTCCAAATCACAATCCGATCGAACAATAAACACAGAAGTTATTTAAGAAAGTATGAGCATAAAACGAAGTGCTTCTGTCAGCTAACAAGATAGGCGGGGGAGCGCGAAGCGCGAGCGCCATCTGTCGGGATTAATTTCAAAGCATGTGCATATGCATATGTGTATGAATTTAACAAATTAAACTACACGGGAACATAGGTCGAAGGGTCTCCCACTGTCGCGTTAAGCGCGACTGTTGCTCTCGTTTAAACTCAATAATTACACAGGCCCACAAAAAATAAAAAGTTTCATGATCTGGGTAAGCGGCATATGCAGTTATATGTATTATGGGTCACTGAATCCGAATTCGAGGTCAGAATTTCGCCATCACGTCTGGACTTCGACATAACCTCACAAAACTGAAAAACCTTAAAATATCCCCCAAAAGATATAGAATCCTGATCTGAGCATTCGATATATGTTTTATCATGTATTTTGCATTCTAAAAGTAGAGCACCACCGAGTTGGCGAGTCTATTTCTGGCTGCAACAGCCTTTGCCTTTCAAGTAAATTCCGTTTGAAAAATTCCTTTAAATCAAATTTGTTCCTCTTAGTAGAACTACTCAAAGAGCTTTTTCAATAAATGATTGTGAATTTGATTCCTTTGAAAAAATATTTGACTGCGAGCTGGATTGTACGTTATGAGGTTTAATGCCATCCATAATATTATCCAGGCTGTCATCATTGTAGTTCAAAAACTTTACAGCTTTCACCACATTTTTTCCTTTATTTGTTGTGACGCATTAGATTTGCTTTTATTTCCAATTCAAAATCTACTCGATTTTTTCGTATGCTGTATGACGAGGGTTAATAATTTAATTTTTTGGGCGAAATACTGGCCCTTGACTTCTAGAATGCTCCGATTGAACCTGGTGGCTGAATCAATTTTAAGGTAAATTAATGTGCCTTTCAACTCTTCCCGAAAACCTATAGATAAGGCATCATATTCTTCCGAAATATATTTATTTATTTCAAGACCTTTAAAAATTTGATCTGTCAGATTCTTAAATGGTTCGCTATCAAAAAGTCAAAATGGCCACTTTCCGATGCCGCCAACTCAACACTTCCGTTTTCCCCAAGAAAACAGTTATATTTGTTTTCTTTTCGGGTCCTTCTGGCTGTTTGATAATTTCTTTCCAATGATCTATATGTTATACGTTTAAATACCTTTCCACATTTGTAATACAGTTTCTTTTATGGGTTGTTTTGATGCACTGCATCTTAAGTTTTTCTTTTTCTTCCACAACCAACTTTAAAAAAATTTACAAATTGCTTTTGTTTTCGTCCCATTTTAAATATATTTCCCTAGATTTGACTTAGCTTTAACCTTTTAAAAATAGTTAAAGTATCTTTTAAATTTGTATTTATATCAAGAGAAGTAAAGCACTTGATTAACTATCCTGCATCCTACATCTTACTAATACTATATACAAATGCTTAAGCCAATTGTAAATTATATGTACATTTTTTCAAAAATTTGTCAAGAGAAGCAAGCTTAAACTAGTAGGGAACTAGATTGTAATAGTTTTTGATATATCAAAAGGAAGCGTTCAAAATATATTTATATTTATCAATATTACCCAGAGAAGTTCAGGTAGTATAATTAACTTTTAAATTTCATAATTTCCAATTTTTAACAGCCATTCGATACGCTGAGCCAGCATATTTTCTTATACCATTCGACCATTGAAAATTGTCAAAAAGGCTATACTAACTTTGTTCAAATGTATGTAACAGGCAGAAGGAGACTTGGGAGACCCAATAAAGTATATATATTCTTGCTTAGAATCTGTCTGTTCTGATGACCAGATGAACACACATATCTGTAGCTGTTATAAAAGCTAGAGACACCAAATTTGTCTGTGTATTAGGCGCAGATAAAGTTTATTTCAAAAGTTGGGTGTCACGCCCACTTCTTGCAAGCCAATAATTTAACTTTTAAAGTCGATTTTTAAACGGTCTAAAGAAGATACAATTTTCTGACTTTTTCATATACTAAGCTGATTAAAATATCTACCATCCTCTAAATTGCATCGGACAACAAACACAGAAGTTAATCAAAAAAGTATGAGCATTACACCAAGTGCTTGTGTCTGCTAACAAGGGAGGCAGGCGAGCGCGAAATGCGAGCGTCATCTGTCGAGAATAATTTGGAAGCATGCACATGTATGAATTTAACAAATTAAACTACACGCGAACAAAGGTCCAGGGATATCACACTGTCGCATGCCGCTCGGCTGTTGCTGTCGTTTTAATTGACACCAGTGCACAGTGGACCAGATGATTTTTCTAGTGGGACAAAAGTCACTTTTTTAAATATTTAAGTACAGTATTTTTTTTGGTTTTTATACCCTTCGACCATTGAAAATGGTCAAAAAGGGTATACTAACTTTGTGCAAATGTATGTAACAGGCAGAAGCAGGCGTGGGAGACCCCATAAAGTATATATATTCTTGCTCAGGATCACAAGCCGAGTCGATTGAGCTATGCCTGTCTGTCTGTCCGTCTGTCTGTGTGAACGCACAGATCTCAGCTATTATAAAAGCTAGAGTTACCAAATTTGGCAGGAAGACTCCTGTGTACTATAAGCAGATCAAGTTTATTTCAAATGTTAGGTGCCACGCCCACCGCCCCCACAAATCAATAATTTAATTTTTGAACTCAATTTGTAAGCGCTGTATAAAATATACGACTTTCTGACTTTAACATATACTAAGCCGAATGAAATATCTACGTAGTCTCCAAATCACAATCCAATCGAACAATAAACACAGAAGTTATTTAAGAAAGTATGAGCATAAAACGAAGTGCTTCTATCAGCTAACAAGGGAGGAGGGCAAGCGCGAAGCGCGAGCGCCATCTGTCGGGATTAATTTCAAAGCATGTGCATATGCATATGTGTATGAATTTAACAAATTAAACTACACGGGAACATAGATCGAAGGGTATCCCACTGTCACGTTTTGCGCGACTGTTGCTCTCGTTTTAACTGACAATATCCGTTTGATCATATAAGAGTTTGTATAAGAGTTTTTGTTTGTTTACATCATCAGCTGTGAGCTTTCAAAGTGAACATATGGTATGTTTCAGCACGTGGTCTGCAAATATTTGGCGTACAGTTTCGCCTTTGTTGATTGACTTTTAATTGAAACAAAGCAATACAAATTGATTCAACAACTTCTGTTAACTTTAGGAAAATGTATGTTGTAAATAAAAACAATGTGTTTGTGACCCGTATTTTTATGTTTAGTAAAAAAAAAGTGTTCGAAGTTTGTTATTTTATAACGTATGGCATTATGCTTGATACTAGCTTATTTGGACTATAACTAACCTTGTTCACTCTTGTTCAAGCTGATTTTAGCAATTATGTATCGTGTGAGTCTTTGTGTCGTTAATATGTTCAGAATTATGTCCAACTTCGACCAACTGTTAAGTCTGTGGCACTTTTTAGGTGAAATGTCAGCCCAAAAGCGCTTGCTTTATTCCACTTGGCTTAGCGAAAATGATCCCGCAAAGAGACCTCTGGTTTTAAAAGAATTGGTATTGGGTACAATTTTAAAGAACCGCCAGCTTTCTGAAATGAAATTTGAAAGTATTACTAGAAAATTAACTAGTTTTATGAGCCGACTTACAGAAAAGGAAATGGAAATCATGTCATTAAAAAAAAACTTATTTTAAAAAAAAAACCAAAAATGGCTTGATGAGCCACTGTTAATATATAATGTACCATTAAATTCAGATTGGGGGGGGCCGAGGAGGGTTTTTGGGGTTTTTGTTCCCAAATTTTGTTGGGAAAAAAGGTTTCTTTTTGGGGAAGGAAACCCATGTGACGAATTAATGGTGGCAGCAAGCTCCAGCCTAGACAAATCGGGAATGCGAAGCGCATCAAAAGTTGTTTGTGCATTAAATGCAGATAATACTGCTGGAAAAAAAATTAAAAGGTCACTGGACACACAAGTGAAGTTACCTAGTCCTTATTCACCAGAAGAAGCCCTGGCTCTGTATATAGATCTAGGCCTGACTAAACAAAAATATAAGCTAATGCGATGTAGTGCTAAGCAAAGAGATGCTGATATATATCCAAGTTACCAGAAGTTATGTGCTACCCAAATGAGATGAAATATTCTGATTATTCAGCGGAAGCAACACTACAGAGCTTAGTCGATCATACTGTTAGTCGAATTATACAGGTGCACTCCCTGATTTTTGAAAATCAATTTGCGGAAAACAATAATCACATAAGTTTAACCGCATTACATAAATGGGGCTGTGATGGAAGCAGTGGACACGCAACATATCGCCAAAAGTTTCAAAATGGTGAAACTGAAATGCTAGATCAACACCTTTTTGCAGTTTGTCTTGTTCCATTACAAGTTCAGCTTGGATCAAAGGTTTTGTGGGAAAATCCGCGACCTTCATCAACACGCTATTGTAGGCCTTTAAAACTGATTTGCGAAAAGGAAACTATTGAATTGATTCGATCAGAGTCGGATATAGTAAAAAGACAAATACTGGACATTCAACCAAGAATTACACCCTTATTTACCATTTCCCACAAATTTCACATGACCATGATAGATGGCAAAACATTTAGCGCTCTTGCTGAAGCATCTACTCAGACATGTGGAATTTGTAGAGCACTACCAAAAAATATGAATAATATTAGATTGGTAAAAAGTTATCCAATTGATGCAGATCTTTTGAAATATGGACTATCAACTCTGCATGCATGGATACGGTTTTTTGAGTGTATCTTACATATTGCTTACAGACTGCCAATAGAGAAATGGCAAGTTCGTAACGAAGACAAGGACAAGGTAGAAGCAAAAAAATCAGAAATCCAATTGCAGCTTAGAAATCAGATGGGATTATTGGTAGACATTCCCGTGGAAATATCAACAATGGGAATACTGCTAGACGTTTTTTTAGTCAACCGAGTTTGGTTGCTGGCATTACTGGAGTTTGTGAAGAACTTATATACCGATTCAGTGTGATCTTAAGAGTGATGGCTAGCGGACACCAAGTCAATACAAATTTATTCAACTCATATGCAAACGAAACAGCTGAAATCTTTGTAGAAAAATATCCTTGGTATTATATGCCGTCATCTGTGCACAAAGTTTTAATACACGGAGCAGACATCATCAAGAGTGTTGCACTTCCTATTGATATAATGTCTGAAGAAGCACTTGAAGCCAGGAATAAAGATTTCAGAAACACTCGACTAAACCATTCCCGTAAGGACAAAAGGAGTAATACAATGGAGGATGTTATGAACGGCTCGGATCCGTATATAACGGCTATGTCGAAAACTTCTAACACTAATTGTAAAGAATTCAATTTTGATAAAACCGTGGCTGGGCTTTTGCTTAATTTCGAAAACAATATAAATAAATCAGATTCCTCAGATTCATCCGATTCCGATTAATTTCTGATTAGAAATATATAATAAATTTATTAAAAGTCCAAAATATAAATTGTCAGTCAAATCTGTTTTTGTTTACTTGAGTTATTACTTAAGTTCCGCTAGCTGGGCAGCCTGGCCCACTGTGCAGTGCAGGCATTTGAAATTTTAAAATAGATTCCGATTATTTCAATAGCATTCAAAATAACAACAGAGTTAATGTTCAAGGCATTCGCCCGGAAGTAATAGAATTTTAATGATGAATATCAATTAAGATTCAGACAGTTAAGTATATAATACCACACATTAAGTAGATCAAAATTTCCCAATACTATGTGATGGAATTATAGGTATTGATTTTATAAAAAAAAATGAGTTATCCATTTAATTTCGAACCAACAGAAGGTCTAACTAACTAATATAGATTTTCCAATTTATATCCATATATAATATACTAACTCTGGTAATAAAATAATATGTCAAGGTGCCAGAAAAGTTAATAAAACTTCGGTTAAAGATAAAATATATTAATATTATTAAAAATAGTTTTTCAATTTTTAAAAATAAAAATCAATTTATAACCTTTATATTTGATTTTTAAAATAAAAATCAAAAATAAGAGTTATGAATTGATTTTTATTATAAAAATTAGGAATAAAAATCAAATTGAACTTGCTCATGAAACGATCTAGATCATATATCGATCAAAGCGTTGAAATATTTTTGTTGGAAATATAGTAAACATAATAGTACGGGAATTTTTTGAATTTAATTTTTTGTTTGTAAGATTTGTAAGCGTGCCTTTAAGGGAACTTTTTTTACCAACCTTAAGAGACAGCTTACAGTGAAGCATCCCGAAAACTCAAACTGATATAGACCCCGAAAAATGCGAACCTCTTGAAAAAAAGCCAAATTTACAATGAAGTTGTCGGCAACTTAACTGAAAGAAGACTGCGTGCAGTTGGTCACGGATGACTCTTCGAGTCAGCACCTTTTAAATCTCTGACGGAGCAAATTTTTTAAGGCATTAATATGAGTCCAATAATTCCCCGGAATGTGATTCTCGGGATCAAAGTTCAGTATTGTAGAAATGAAGCCAAAGAAGTGAAGACATTGGGCATCATCGAGCTGCAACACACAGGGCTCAATTTGAGCATGGAATAGAAAATATTTTGGCGGATTTTTCTATTTTCAAGCAGCAACTGTATACTATCACTTCGGATAATGATATTTTCTGCTCTAAAATGTGTATTAACAGATTTCAGATGCAATCTATCAGTAAATTTTTGAGAGTCGCGACAAAATGGGTCACACTTTTATTGATAGCGTTAATCTGGCAGCTCATTGCACTAATGCATCGATAACTATCGTAAAATATTTTTGGCAATCAAAAAAATTGGTAGGTCTCACTAGATTGCATTTTGCAATACTGTATGAGAAAACAGCGGGTGCATCGCCATAATCCCGTCTTGACACGCAAAGCGAACAGACGTCGCTATCTTTTTACGAGTCACTTAAAACTTTTATATCTAAACCATCTGATTCCAGAAAATCAAAAGATATATACGAATATATAAGTGTGAAACTCTATTGTGATACATACCGGCTTATCGGCTGCCAACAAATTATTGGACAACACCACGCCAAAATTTACTTGATCTTGTGTCGCTGAGGACGGACAAAATAATGAATGCCTGATCAGTGACAGGATGAACGCAAACCTCTGGACAAGAAAAACATTGAATATGTGGAAAGATCAGCACAAGCCAATCACATTCATTTAATGGTCGTGATGGTGTAAAAAAAATAGCAAACATAACCTCCTGCAGTACCGCGTGCTGAGTCTTAATGCCGAGAAGTGACGTTGGCGCATATTTGGCATCGTCACCAAAGGAATATTCCACGGATTCATGGATATTCAAGTCTAAAACTAATTTTCTGCGTTCTGTACAACGTGAGGCACGTGGTCAGACGTCAGCCGAAGCGTGAACGTGCATAACCTCACCGATAGGGATTGCCACGAGGGCCCTCTCGTTTACTGGCATGGAGCCGAAGTCATCATCGACCTGGACGTTTCTTTTTCTTTTAAATTAATTTGCATTAATGAGACTTTTTAATTAGGTTTAAAAAAATCTACTATATATTTCGAATTTCGTAAGCTTTCATTATTTTTATGAAATTATTTACGTATAACGCAATTAAACTTATATATGTATATAACTAATTTTTTTCGGAAGTTCAAACAGAAACTCCAAAATCTTCAGGCCAGTCGACAAAGGAATGCATCAAAGCTTCAAAAAAGCAAGTAAACAAACATTTGGAAATAGAGTGAGTTAACCTTATTATATGTATATATATATATAAAAAGTTCCATACCTAAAACCGTATATAAGAAAATCTCATTCTGAATATTTAGAATTTTACACAAATTTAGAATATATTGATGGACAACGAAATGAATTTAAATAATTTAATAAACAAAGATGTAAACTCTTCCACTATGAATTAAAACCCTTTTTGACTTGAGGTAATCTGAGGATAAAAACAGAACGGATGGTTATGGGTAGGGTGGGTAAAGAAGGAGGCCATCTAAAGAGGTCCTCCCAAAAGGGTATAGTTTTGTCGTCGTTTTTCTAGCTTTATTTAGCTTGATCATTAGATAGGTCTAACTCTGTCTACGATTTTAGTTTATGTGACGCTTCTGTCTCAATATCACAAGTCCCACCCCTTTTCTTGCACTGGGCAAGTCCGACACATTTATAGTAGACAGAGAGTGATATTGTGGCAGCACTAAACGTGTGGTCGTTACAGATTCTATAAAAAAAAATAATATTCTCAAAATGAAATAAAGAAAAATAAAATAAAATGTGTGCCATTTAACTAGCTTCTGTATATCCCAATATGGGAAAAATATATGTAAATATATACTTTATGGGGTCTAAAACGCCTCCTTCTGTCTGTAAGATAAAAGCGCTACGTATTAAGCATTTAGAATGGCATAAAAGATTTTTAAGGGGAAACATCTGCACATGGAAACCGCAGATCCCGAGCAAATTGTCCGTTCCTCAACGAAAGACCTGTTATGCTATCATACATCAGGGAAGCAGAACAGCTTTTGTCAAGATAGGGAGAGCATAATTGGTCCCTGCTCATCTCTGCTGGGAGACTCCTTTTTCAAATAATAATAATAGTAATAATAATAATAATAATAGTACCGAAAAGATCTCTTCAAAAATCATATAATAAGAAATAACGATTAGTAATTGACTTTTGAAGGATTAATAAAATACTGTTATATAAATAATTTCCAATCCTTAAAATTGATCATATATTGGATCAATTGAAGGATTAATAAAATACTGTTAAATGAATAATTTCCAATCCTTAAAATTGATCATATATTGGATCAATTGGGTAGAGCCAAATATATTTCATGCCTCAAATTAAAATCAGGCTTTCATCAGAATGATCTCGATTAAACTTCAAGAGATTTAACGTCGTTTTCGACATACAACGGTTAATATTGTATTACACGATTACCGTTTGGCCTAAAATAGTGTCCAATTCTTTCCAAAGAATAATGACTACAGTATTCCTTGATATATAATAAATGATTTGGGACTCCAATTACTTCTAATTAACATAGTTTGCAAACATTTTTATACCCTTCGACCATAGAAAATGGTCAAAAAAGGGTATATTAACTTTGTGCAAATGAAGTGTAATAAAGTATATATATTCTTACCAGATGAACTCAAAGATCTCTGCTATTTCAAACGCTAGAAATACCAAACATAGCATAAAGGTTTGGGTAAGAAACACTGAAGTTTTTCAAGAAAGTTTGAGAATAACACCAAGTGCTTATGTCAGCTAACAAGGGAGGCAGGTAAGCGGAAGCGCGAGCGCTTTCTGGTGTAGTTTTATATGTGAAGTTTTATATATCGTTATAGGGGTGTCGATAACCCATACTTAAAGTACTTGTCCGACTACTCCCTACATTGGTAATAACCCTATTCACCCTATGGTATGCGAACACCAAACCACTTAATATAAACGAAATTAGACGTTTACTTTTAATCGCTTTTTATACCCTTCCACCATTGAAAATTATCAAAAGAAGGTATACTTACTTTGTGCAAATGTATGTAACAGGCAGAAGGAGGCGTAGGAGACTCCGTAAAGTATATATATTCTTGCTCAGGATCACTAGCCGAGTCGATTAAGCCAAGTCTGTTAATACATATTTTAGAGCCGAAAATGCTCTTTCAACTGAGACTTGGGTTGCAGACACAGAATGTAAAATCGTTGCCAAACGATAGAGCCGAGGATAAGTGTATTTTTGACTCTCCCAATATCTCATAATGTCCATGCTCGTATCTATTGACATTGGCGCGTATCCATTGATTTCAGCTGTTGCCAAGTTTAGCTCGGGATCGCCCCCCTGCGGTTGACCCTCAGATTCAACCTCTATCGTTTTCAAATATTGGTTTAGAAATGACAATTGGCTCTGCGATTTCACTTGAGACAAATCATTTTGCATAGTCGGTGAGGAGTTTTCGGATGATAGTCGGTTCAATTGTGGGCTCTCCTGGAAAAAAAAGAACAGAATTAATAATAATAATATTGGAGCTTATAAGGTTAATTAAGTTTACCTGTCTCTTGACGTCCAGTACTCGGCGCATTAATCCTATTAGGTGTTCTCTTGCTGCTGCTTGCTGTATAAGATTCTTAAGAAAAATCAGCCGATTTCTCGGATCTAAGTAGATTGCGGAGAGGATAACTTAATTTGAAGTCAGCATTTTTTCCCGATTCTCCAAGCAATTAGCTAGATCCTCACTATAAGCATTGCCACTCATAGCTTTAATTGAGAATTTTGTATTCAGCCAAAGCATGTAAAAATCTCCAAAGAAAAGCTGCTCGCTTTGTAATATTTTGGTGGCAGAGGCTATAGGCTCCAGCACAGATAGCAGGACTTTTATATCCACCCACACCTTGTCTTCTAATTGCATATTTGCAGAAAAATGCTGCTGGGTGAACTCCTCGTATATGCATACGCTTTTCAACATCTCAAAGATTGAGCTCCACCTAGTTGGTATATCAATTATTGGCAGTGGTAGCGCTGTCTTAGCCTAAATTAAAAATGTTAAGTTTATATTACCTTCAAAATCTCTATTTTATATTGTGTACTAACCTGAAAGTCGGAGTCCGCAAGGTTTTCACGACTTTTCGTCCTCCTGCAATAATATGCTCCCTTGCATCTTCATCAAGGAAACCTTTACGGCAAGTTGCAAACAGTGAGCAGCACATCGAATCGATGAAATTGAAAAAACACCGATTTCATTCATGATGTCTTCATTTTCGCAATCTGCACTCAGTACACTCTCGGGGTCTTCGTTCAAATACTCGATTGCTTTCAATATATTTTTGCCGTTATCCGAAGTGATTGTATATAGTTGCTGCTTGGAAATAGAAAAATCCGCCAAAATATTTCCTTTTCCATGCTCAAATTGAGCCCTATGTGTTGGCGATGCAGCTTTATTATACCCAACGTCTTCACTTCTATGGCTTCATGTCTATAGTACTGAACGTTGACCCCTAGAATGCCTTTAGAATGCCTCGAAGCAATGTCGATTTTCAGCGAAATAATCTGATTTTTTAAACGCTTTTGCAATTCAAACTTCTCGTACTCATACTTTTGAGTCACGTGCTGCATCACATTCCGCGATGTTATTGGACTCATATTGACGCCTGCAAAAATTTGCTGTCAAAGTTTTATAAGGGTCTGAGTCGAAGAGCTGAAACGGCACTTTTTGATCCGTGATCAACTGCACGCAGGCGTCCTTCACTTCACTTGCCGACAATTTCATGGTAAATTTAGTTTTTATTTCGAGAGGTTCGCGTTTTTCGGGGTCTAAATCAGAATACGTTTCGGGATGCTTCTCTATAAGGTGTCTCTTAAGGTTGGTAAAATAAGTTCCCTTAAAGGAACGCTTACAAATCTTGCAAACCGAACTATATTAAATTCAAAAATGTCCGTTCTATTAAATCCGTTTTGCGGCCTATCTTGAAAACTCACAAATCACAATGCATTCAAATTATGTTTATATATTTTCACAAAAATATTTCAACGCTTTACATGACCGATAAACTCGTTTTATGAGCAATTTCAATTTGATTTTTATTTCTAATTTTTATAATAAAAATCAATTCATAACTCTTACTTTTTGATTTTTATTTTAAAAATCATATATAAAAGTTACAAATTGATTTTTATTTTTAAAAAATCAAATATAAAAATTGAAAAACGATTTTTAAATTAAAAATTGAAAAAAAAAGTTTACACGGGTTTTGTGTTCGCCGATAAAAACTAGCACGGTAGGATTTTTCCCACATTTTTCTGAGACTTTTAAGAGCTTTGATAATTATTATATATTTACTCATAATTATTATTTACGGTCCCTGGTTTTATGCTCATAGTTTCTTAAATAACTTCTGTGTTTATTGTTCGATCGGATTGTGATTTGGACGTAGATATTTCATTCAGCTTAGTATATGTTAAAGTCAGAAAGTTGTATCTTTTACACAGCGCTTACAAATTAAGTTTAAAAATTAAATTATTGATTTGTGGGGGCGGTGGGCGTGGCACCTAACATTTGAAATAAACTTGATCTGCTTATAGTACACAGGAGTCTTCCTGCCAAATTTGGTAACTCTAGCTTTTATAATAGCTGAGATCTGTGCGTTCACACAGACAGACGGACAGACAGACAGACATAGCTCAATCGACTCGGCTTGTGATCCTGAGCAAGAATATATATACTTTATGGGGTCTCCCACGCCTCCTTATCCCTGTTACATACATTTGAACAAAGTTAGTATACCCTTTTTTACCATTTTCAATGGTCGAAGGGTATAAAAAAGCTTTTAAAGATTTGTCTGTTATTAGCACCTGCAATATCAGTAATAAAGTTGTAAATACAAAAGTGCAAAAGTGATTCCACGATCAACGTTTTCATGTTTGAGCTGACATAAATATTAAACGAATATTATAATTGACAAAAAATTTGTAACTTAGTCTCTAACTATTCACTGAAAAATGAAGAAGCTGTCTTATAAAGAAAATAGTATTATCTCCCTGACTAAAAGTGGGTGTTTGACACTCATATTGCTGAGAAGCTGCAAAGTAGTCAATCAGTGGTTGTCAAGGTGCAGAAAAGACAAAATGTTTGTGCTGAAATGAAGTTTAATGGTCGCCGTCGCCTTCTAACAGACGCTCGACTTATTTTGTCTAAAATGAGAAAAAATAGACTTTTAACTCCAAAAGAAGCATATACAGAAATAAATAAAGGCGTGAGTCCATGGACAGCTAGAAGAACGCTTGGTAGGATTTGGTACGTCGCAGCAGTGAAAAAAACCAGCTTTATCCGAGAAATATGTTAAGGCTCGGCTAAAATTTGCAAAGGAACACAAGAACTGGACAATAGAAGACTGGAAACGTGTTATTTAGTCGGACGAATCTAAGTTTAATCGTTTTCAATCGGATGGAAAGCAATACTGTTAGCGGAGACCTGGTGACACGCTTCAAAGGCATCATGTGAAGCAACCCGTTATATATGGAGTCCGCAACATAATGGCATGGGGATGTTTCACGTATTCGCACGTTGAACCGTTGCACAAAATTGACGGGATTATGCGAAAGGAACACTATTTGAGCATTTTGCAAACCAATCTTCGCAATTTTCTTGACCAATGTGCCTACCCAGAGCAGGAAATCACTTTTCAGCAAGATGGGGATCCCAAGCACACTGCGAAAATTGTTAAAGAATGGCTCGGAAAGTAAAATTTTGAGATAATGGAGTGGCCACCGCAAAATCCCGACCTCAATCTGATTGAAAACCTATGGTCAATCGTAAATCGACGGCTCGGACAGTATCAGTAAGCTTCACCCAGCTTGGACGATCTTTGGGGCGTGTTGAACAAGAATGGAATAATATTCCGAAAGGAATGTTCGAAAAAATAGTTGAAAGTATGCCAAAACGTATGAAAAATGTTATAGAAAATAAGGGTCTCTTGATAAAATATTAATAATGAATTTATTTTGTATTTTTTCTTAAATGTTGCAAAACTGAGTACATGCCGCTTGTTTTTGTTTTTGAAATATTAATATTCTATAGCTTCTTCAATTACTTTATTACTTACGCCTTCTTGTTACAAATAAACTACTATTAAACATAATATAACCGTTTTATCATTTACTTCGTTCGTTTAGTTTTTATGTGCTCCCAAACTTGAAAACGTTGATCATGGAATCACTTGTTCCCCACTGTATATGTTAGTTTTATAGTTTCTTCTTCCAGTTCTATGGTCCCTAATCCAAAAATTTCCATGTCATAGTCTTCGTCTTCCGCATAATTATCAACAATAAATTAAGTTGAAGTGGCGATATCTGGAGCTTCCAAAAGCGCTATGACTTCATTAGTTTTATTTTTAGGCCATGGATTTTAAAAAAATTCATGGTCTATTGTGTTTGTCGGAAAGGAAATGTGCGCAACAGGCAGAAGAAGGCATCTCCGACCCCATAAACTATATATATTCTGAATCAGTATCAGTAGCCGAGTCGATTGAGCCATGTCTGTCTGTCTGTATGAACACCTGGATCTTAGAAACTATAAGAGCTAGAGTCATCAAATTTTTTGACAACATACGTATATATAGCAGTGACTCAAGGTTTTTTTAAAATTTGGACACGCCCCTTCCCGCCTCTGTAAATCAGTAATAACTATTTAAAAACTACAATATTAGCTCAACAACCACAGTTGTATATCTTATATGATAAATACCTTGCCACGGGCGTTATGTGAAAATTTCATTTAAATCGGACTATAAATAAGTGAGATATGATACGAATTAAACTCACTTTGAACATATATACTTAAGCATACCTAATTTACGCAAGCATACCGAAGTTCAAATCTAATGCCAGACACACAGCATTTTATTAAACTTTTTATTTGTATGGTAACAGAATTGGTTCACAATGCAGCTTTACCGATAGGCCAAGCAGTGAGGCAATGGCCGAGTGGTTAGAGTGGCGGACGGCTATGTTGAGGCGGGTGCGAACTTTCATTCATTTATTAATTATTTCTTATTTTATTTTGTTTATTTATTTTATTCTAATAAACTAAAAGATTAGTTACAGTCAAACAAATTAAATTATTTTATTTTGTGTGTTATGACTTTGCATGTTCAGTAAGATTCCAATTAGATGTTTCCTATTTTGTTTTGCTCTCAATCTTTTGCAATTAGAATGCTAGAAAATAACAGAGATCATAAGCCCTTGTAAAGTTATGAATGTGCGAGTTTGACGCCCATAGATACATGTCTGCATATCCACATGTATGTATTGGCGTCCCACTTCAACATACATTATTGCACGATTGTATATATTTGTAGATTTGTAGCTGCTGTTGTGTACCGACGAAAGAAAACTAAGTTCTAATTACATATATTGCGTAACTAAAACTTAAAAATAGCCTACCGCCGCAGCCCCTCTTTAATGTTTTTGAGCCATGTTAATTGTTAATTGTTTTTTAATAAAACCAAGAAACCGCCGTATTTTTTCTTGAACTAAGATAAGTTTTTTTTTTGTAAGATTCTTTTTATTTATGTTTCCAAAAATAAAATCGTCAAGAGCCTTTTCCTCCCGATTGTTATTTCTTCAAAATTCGAACTAGAGATGGGCATGGACTGTCGTTTTTCGGCAAGACCCAGCACGACACGAAAATTAAATTTTTCAACACGCAGATTGTTCATTAGTATCTGAACTTGCTGGTATACTTAATATTTTTCTAACGACTAACTGAAGGCCCTTCATGTTGTTAGCCTTTTTCCAAAAAAAACAAAACATCTTCATTCGGCAAGGCTTCAACAGCAAAATAGCATTCTTACTCGTCTTCCGCCTCTGTTTTCTGAATCTTTGGTCTTTTGTTTTGTTTGCTATCATTTTTTTTTTGCAAAAGTAAAAATACGTGCTATATGTGTTCGTGTTATTTCGTGCCGAATTTCGAAACACAAACACGCACGACCATGGACACAATTTCAATTTTGCACACGCACACGCGTGCGCCCTTCGTGTCACGATGATATTCTGAATTGGTTCGTCTGATTTTTATACATTATCCAAGTATAAATTATTTAAATTTTGTGCAAAGTTTCAAGGGTCTACCGTAACTAGAAGTATTTATAGCCGCCCTCTCCATAGAACAGGAATCAGTGTGAAGTCTGCCTGCAATATTTTGTGATGGTACAGTGTCCCACAACCGATTCATTTGAAATGAAAACTGAGCAAGCAAGAATTATTTTTTCATTTTTATTTTTTCAAAAATTTTTTGCCTGCGCCGCGTTCTTCTTCAACATTAAAAATTCTTTGTTTGCCGAACACATATGATATTCTGAAAGCATATTGAGCTATTAAACATCTTCGTTGGCGCCAGTCTGCAGACCAACGAGTTAAAGTTGCAGGTGTCGAATCTCTAACCTAATATGCAACTCATAAAATAAAACATTATTTTGTCTAAATAAAATTTCGTTTGTAAGCCACTGTGCGCATCATTGTGACGTTTTGCTCAGAATTGGCCAACAACAAAATACATGTAAATTTAATTATTTTCAAAATTTAATTAAAAAAAAACTAGAAGCGACCGCCAAATAATTCTTCCACCTAAAATCATGATAAATATAGCCCTATCAGTAAAAAAAAATTTTAAAAAAATTGGTTACGCATGCAGCTATTTAACCTTTACCAAATAATGTAATAAGAGATAAAATGAGGATTTTAAATACTACACCGTGGTGCACTTTTGGTGTAACGGTATAATTTTTTTTGGACAATTTGTGTTAACGGGGGGCATAGTGTCATAAGTTCGCCCAGCACGTTTTGCCGGCGAAATGATGTCGTTTTTTTCCGGCGCACTTATGACGTTTCTTATCAACTAACTCTATTTAACTTAAAATAATGAGAATTATTCACAAATTATAAGACAATAAAAAAAGAGCATTTGTTGTCGCATAATCATATATGTATGTGGCCACTAATTCTTTACAAATGGAAACTTGCAATGAATATTTAAGTTTAATGTAGTTTTTCATTAACTTAGGGTTTTTTCTGTGTTTCATCCCACTGCTACCTCGGAGTTCAGCTCGATTGGTTAGTGTAAATTTCCTTGGACACTTAAAAAACTCGACTGGCTTTTCCATTCCAGCAAACTCCATATGGCAACTAGGGCTCTCTTAATAAAAGCCATTTTAGCTCCAAGACTGACCTACGTCATCCAAGTGTGGGGAACTGCTTTTAAAAGGCAACTTAATAGGCTTAGAGCAGTGTTGGGTAATCCTAGTTCAATTTGAGGAATAATTTCGTTCGTTCGTTTAAAATCAATGAACTAGGTCGTTCATTTAGTTCAATCGTTCATTTTTTGTTATTAATTTATTTCATACAATGCTTTCATTGGTTTGGCGCTTTGTTTCCTCCAAAGCTGCTGGGTGCTTATTTTTAAGGTGACGCGATAAGTTTCCTTGCGATCTACCAGCCACACTAAGCACAGTTTTGTAGTATTTGCATTTAGCACTCTTCTCATCCACTGAATCAAAGATATTCCAAATTTTGCTATGATTTCGTTTTGAAGCCATAGATACGCACAAACTTGTAAACCGTAGTTTTAAATGTACGCGTAAATTAATCAGCTTATTCGATAAGCGAACTTTCGAACTAAATGAAGACCGACCTATCGAACTAAGTGAACTCAGACCGACCTATCGAACTAAGTGAACTCAGACCGACCTATCGAACTAAGTGAACAACGAACGAACGATCAGGGTAAGAGATCAAAATGAACGACGTGAACTAAGTGAACTATATTGAACTAAGTGAACTAAATTGAACTAACGAACTATATTGAACTATAAAGACTGACCTAGTTCGTTCGTTCAGTTTGGTGAATAGTTCAATTTAGTTCGTTCGTTCCCGAACGACACAACACTAGCTTAGAGACATACAATCGCGAGCTACACAATATGCATCTGGGATACCCTGGTTTGTGACCAATCGAATTATTGATTGAATTATTACTTCTAACTTGTCCCATTAGGAGGCATAGCTCATATATATATGACGTTTTCTAAACGTCATATTTCCGCCGAACAAAAAACGATGATACATGTATGTATGTATGTACGTACATACATATGCATATATATGTATATACCCGCGCGGAGATATGTACATATGAATGTATGTACATATGTATGAGAAAATCATTGACGCGCGAGTTACCCTATATACCCCGACCCAACCACAAACCATACATATCTGACGCCGCAAAACCTCCGCTACGCCAAAAACAACAACATCGGCTCTCGCCACGAACTGGATATGTCCGGTCAAAAATACCGCGCAACCCAGCTGCAGCCACAACGCATAAAAGTGTCGCTGCGCCAAAAACAACATCAGCCCTCAAAATCGCCACGAACTGGATATGTCCGGTCAAAAATACCGTACAACCCAGCTGCAGCCACAACGCATAAAAGTGTCGCTGCGCCAAAAACAACATCAGCCCTCAAAATTGCCACGAACTGGATATGTCCGGTCAAAAATACCGTACAACCCAGCTGCATCCACAACGCATAAAAGTGTCGCTGCGCCAAAAACAACATCAGCCCTCAAAATCGCCACGAACTGGATATGTTTGGTCAAAAATACCGTGCAGCCCGGCCGCAGTATATTTACCGCAGCGTATTTACCGCTACGCCAAGGAACTCGGCACTGCCGACCTGCAACATGTAGCTGTTATGTATGATTTGCAGTGTTGCCAATTTAGCCTTTTTCCGGATAGATCTGTCCGCATTTCAACAACGTCATCCGGAAAACTGTCCTTTTTTTTGGTTTGTCCTTTTTCTATCCTTTATTGATTCTGATTAAATTGTTACAAAATCATCCAAATTGGTATAAATTTATAATCGATATGAGCATTTATTAAAAATGCAACACTGTTGAAATGGCGTATAATCGATATATCGCGTAATTTTTCGTGAACATTTTGTGATGTAACGAGGGCAACAGTCGCGGAAAACGCGACAGTGGGATACCCTTCGACCTATGTTCCCGTGTAGTTTAATTTGTTAAATTCATACACATATGCATATGCATATGCTTTGAAATTAATCCGCATAGATGGCGCTCGCGCTTCGCGCTCGCCCGCTTCTCTTGTTAGGTGACAGAAACACTTAGTTTTATGCTCATACTTTCTTAAATAACTTCTGTGATTATTGTCCGATCGGATTGTAATTTGGAGACTACGTAGATATTTCATTCAGCTTAGTATATGTTAAAGTCAGAAAATTGTATCTTTTATACAGCGCTTACAAATTGAGTTCAAAAATTAAATTATTGATTTGTAGGGGGTGTTGGGCGTGGCACCTAACATTTGAAATAAACTTGATCAGCTTAGTAGTACACAAGAGTCTTCCTACCAAATTTGGCTTTTATAATAGCTGAGATCTGTGCGTTCACACAGACAGACAGACAGACGGACAGACATATCTCAATCGACTCGGCTTGTGATCCTGAGCACGAAAATATATAAATATATAATTATATTTATGGGGTCTCCTACGCCTCCTTCTGCCTGTTACATACATTTGCACAAAGAGTATACCCTTTTTTACCATTTTCAATTGTCGAAGGGTATAAAAATGCCAAAAGAATTTTATAAACAAAAGTTTCGAGACGCATGGTTAAAACAGCCGGATCTGCAACAGTGTATTTGTCGCGATGGGAAAGATCCCGATAAGGCATAATGCAAATACTGTAAATATAGTATTATCCCAAAATTGATCAGATCCGTGCGCATATGACTACAAAAAAAAATGTGCAGAATACGGTGCCTTTTGAGCAAACAAACAAAATTAATTTCAAGCCTACAGTAGCCAATGAATTATGTTGTCAGGAAGTTGCACTGGCAATGTTTGTTGCTCAGTACGCTGCCACAAATTCTGTTGGCCACCTAAATGAATTATGCGTCAACCACTGTGGCGCCACTGGTTTAAAGTTCTCAAAGAATTGGCAAATAAAAATTTATAAAATTTGCTTAAAATTTAAAGTTTATATTTATATGTTTTCCCGTTTTCATGTTTGAGCTATTTCTATAATTTTTTGACAGTTGAGCACCGAAAAAATATTAAATGAATAATTTACAAATGGTTGAAAAATAATCTGTCCTTTTTTTTTTATTTTTGTACTTTTTCTGTCCTTTTTTTTTAGCTAATCTGGCCTTTTTCAGAGCCAAGCTGTTGGCAACACTGATGATTTGCCTCTTTAAACTTAGCGTTTAAAAATGTAGCCAGCCACTTGACACTGAAAAGCTGAACAGATTAGACGTGTTTTTCTTTCGAGCCTTCACCCTTCCGTAATACCCCAATGCTCGCGAGAGGTAACTCGCGCTATAAGTACGCGTTTCTCTATGAATCTCTTTTTTCAACTGTTTCGTACACTTTAAGAAATTTTTGTAGTTTTAAATACATAACTAAGATATCATAAGTTATCAAAAATTGTTATTTTGGGCAGCCTGCTTGAGTTCATCATTAAAGTGTAATTTGATGTTTTCGTAGTCGATTTTCTTGTAACAAACCTGAAACCAAATGTAGAAAAGATTGCATTCTTCTTTTTTTCCGTGTAAACGTCAATTTGACTTTAGCGTACGCCGCTGCTGATCTTCGTTTTTACTTTGCAACTGAAAGGCGATTTTACTTTTTGAAAGTAAAATAAAGAATATGAACAACAAAAATATTAATTTTTAATTTAAAGAAGGAGCCCGAGCGGGCTGCTCTTTATTGTTGTTTACACCAATGCACTATGGTCCAGAATTCGTTTTTTTTTGGCATAAAGTACAAATTTTCATTTCAATATATGGTTTTTTTTGTTTTTAAAGTCTTAAAGTGTATTTATCATACACATAACAAAAAAATAAGTAAAGCTCTTCAAAAGTTTCCATAGAGCTTTTTGTGAGCTTTCAAACCTCAACAATAAATCAGGCAATCGATTGTGCGATTTTTTTGGTGCCAATTTATTTGCGCGCTTTTGTTTGTGCTGTCAATTCGCCATTTGTTGCATTAAAATTATTTAAAAAATGGACAAAGAATTTCACGGTATGTAATATCTAATGTATACAGTCATTTTATGTTCAAATATGACACTAAAATATCCCCGAATTAGTATTTAATAAAATATCAAAAAAGGCATTATAGCTCTTAAGATTTTCGGTCTCACCTAAAATAAAAGACGCGGTGAATTCTTAATCTTTTGATTTTGACACGAGAGTGGCTGGTTGCTGGTGCTAAAATAAAAGTTAACATATTAATTTATCACTACAAAACAAATCTGGTCTATTATTTAACTTAGAATCCCAATAGGTTATGGGCCCAGATTACGTTGTGTTAAATAAGAAGTGTAATTTCAACTTAATTAGAAGTGTCTGTGAATTCTTGTTATAAAAAAAGGACATGGAAAAAGTGAAGCGCAACATAAAACCGTTTGACGGTGAAAAATATTCTGTTAGGAAATTTAGAATTAGAGCCCTTCTCGCTGAACTAGATGTTTTAAAAGTAGTTGATCAGGAAGTTCCTGAGAAACCTACTGATAGTTGGATAAAAGCAGAGAGATGTGCAAAAAGCACGTTAATAGAGCATTTAAGTGAATTTCGCAACAGCCGAGAATACGTCGCGACAAATTCTTAGGAATTTAGACGCCATTTATAAGCGCAAAAGTTTGGCGTTGCAATTAGCTGTTCGAAAGCGATTGCTGTCTCTCAAGCTGCATGGTGAAATAGCATTGCTAGGCCATTTTAATATTTTCGGCGAATTAGTGAGTGAGTTGTTAGCGTCAGGCGCGAAAATCGATGAAATGGATAAGATGTCACTTTTGTTGTTGACAATGCCATCTTCATATAATGAGGTAATAACCGCGATTGAGACCTTAGCTGAGGAGAATCTTACTCTAGCGTTTGTCAAGAATAGATTACTCGACCACGAAATAAAAATTAAAAACGACAGTAATGATACAAGCAGAAAAGTTATGACAGCAGAAATTCAAAACAAAAGTAACTCTAGAAATAATTATTTTCAAAATAATAAAAATAAAATTCACAAACCATTTAAAGGAAAGGGCAAAATGAAATGTCATCACTGTAAAAAGAATGATAAAAATAATAAGCAAGCACAAACAGCAGCAGCACAGCCTGGCTTCTCGTTTATGATAAAAAGTGTCAATTTAAATTGGACTCTGGTGCCACTCACCACCTTATACATGATGCTATTTATCGACCACATTGATCTGAAATCTCCAATAAAGATTGCCGTTGCCAAGCAAGGAGAATTCATATATGCAATTGTGAGGTTGTAGGATAAAAATCAAATCACGCTTGAGGATGTTCTTTATTGCCGTGACGTTGCCGAAAATTTAATTTCTGTCAAGCGTTTGCAAGAGGCTTGTATGACCGTTCAATTTGGAAGCAACGGTGTGAAGTTCATAAAGAATGGAATGGTTATTACTGTCAATTCAGGTACGTTCAATATGCCAATTTTTGAATTTAAAGCTTTTAATATAAATAATGAAACGAGCAATTTGTTTCAGTTATGGTATGAGAGATTAGATCACATTAGCAAAGGGAAATTTCTAGAAATTATTTGTTTTGTGATAATAATATTCTAGCCAACGTTAATCCAACTAACGAAATATGTGAAGCCTGTCTGAATGGAAAGCAAGCAAGATTACGTTTCGAAAAGAGTAAAAATAAAGAGCATATAACAAGACCCCTGTTTATCATACATTCAGATGTGTGTGTCCCAATCACTTCCGTATCAATTGACGATAAAAACTATTATGTCATTTTCGTAGATCAGTGCACACACTATTGTGTGACCTATCTAATAAAACATAAATCAGATGTTTTCACGATGTTTAAAGATTTTGCGGCGAAAAGTGAAGCACATTTCAACCTTAAAATTGTGAATCTCTATATAGACAATGGCAGGGAATACCTATCGACAGAAATGCGTAAGTATTGTGTAGAGAAAGGGATAAGTTATCATTTGACTGTACCCTATACCCCGCAATTGAATGTTGTGGCAGAAAGGATGATCCGAACCATAACAGAAAAAACTCGATCTATGGTTAACGGTGCTCAGTTAGAAAAAAGCTTCTGGGGCGAAGCAGTATTAACTGCTACCTTTTTAATTAATAGAACTCACAGTAGAGCTCAAGGAATAAGTTCGAAAACTCCATATGAGGCGTGGCAGAACAGAAAGCTTAGTTTAAAGAATTTTAAAGTTTTTGGTTTAACTGTGTATGTTCATGTTAAAAATATTAACCCACTCCGACGCCCATAAATACCTTGGTGTCACTCTGGACTAAGGACTGACCTTTCGGCACCACGTTTCGGATGTAGCTTGGCGGCTCAAAACTAAAATATATAAAGTTGTCCTAGCTCCCATCTGGAAATATGGAATCCAAGTTTACGGCATAGCTGCAAAGACGCACCTAAACAAGATTCGCGTGGTGCAGTCCCAAATCTTGCGAAAAATAACTGGTGCAGCTTGGTATATACGCAATAGGGATATAGAAGCTGAACTTCAAATACCCAAAATTGGCGATATCATCAACCGTCAAGCAGCCGCTTATTTGGATAAACTTGGAAGCCATCCAAACCAATTGGCCCGAAAGCTTTTAAGAGGAAGGCGCAGACGGGGTTTACGGGCAAGAAGAAAGCTCAAGCGTATACACACTACTGATCTGCCTAGCAGATCTATCTAAATGCACTGAATTCTTAACATTTTCTTTCACCTATTTAGGTTTATCTATGTAAATATGTACATATTATTTAGAAATTAGTTTGAAACTCTATAGTATACGAGTTATTAAATATAGTAACAGTAAGCTATAAATATAAATAAAAAACTTTTTACAAAAAAAAAAAAATATGTTTAAAATAGGAAAAGGAAATTTGACGAGAAATCATTTAAAACCATTTTAGTTGGTTATGAACCAAATGGTTTCAAATTATGGGATGCCCATAATGAAAAGTTTTTTGTGGAAAGAGATGTAATAGTAGATGAAACTAACATAGTTAATTCTAGGTCAAAAAGTCAAATAAAACTCCTGAATGAAAGTAAGGAGGGTGATCAAGAAGATTCCCTGAATGAAAGTAAAAAAAATAATGTTTCAATGTTTCTGAATGATAGTAGAAAAGGAAAGTTCCTGAATGAAAGTAAGGAAAATAATGTTTCAAAGTTTCCGAATGATAGTAGGAAAGGAAAGCTCCCGAATGAAAGTATGGATGAATTAAATGTCCTGAATGAGAGTAAGGATGGTGTTGAAATAGAAATCCGGAATGAATGTACGGTTGAGCTACTATATACACTTGCCAGAAAAACTATGCGTAGACACGTAACTCAAAACTTTGATGGCAAAAAAAATGTAGTTGTATTAAAGATATCGACTTGGTTTTTTTTTATTTTCAAAACACATTTAATATTATTAATATTGATAAGTTTGCTTAGCTCTAATTATATAACTTATACTATTAAAAATAAAAACGTAACAATTCATATGATTTGGCACAAGAAAAATTATGCGTACAAACATAAAACTCTAAGTGTATGTGCTTGTTATGCAGCTTTTGGTACCGTTAGATCAGAAGTAACGGTAATAAAAGCACTAGAAACTATTTGATGCGCGTTTGAATAAAATTAACTACGCAGTTTTTGTACGCAGTTCTATTGCAACCCGCCAAAAGGCGGAATCACATATATTTTAGGACATTTCATTTTGCATGTATGTGTACATCACTGATTTTTTTTTTTTGAAACACTTCACAAGTTCAGTCCAAAGTGAAAAGTTGCAGGTGTCTGTCGTATATAATTCATTTTGCAAAAACAGTGATTTTGAAGATTGAACAAGTTTATTTTGTGTCGTACAAGAAAAAAAAATATTGGTGAGTAGAACGCTTTATTATCAATCGGTTAGTTTAAAAATCAAATAAAAAAACAATATAAGTTAAGAAATATCGACTTGGAACAAATCCCGCCTTTTGACGGGGTTGGGCATATAACTGTAAATTTATTGTTAACCATTGCGTTCGCTTGTTAACGCAATTAATGTGACAGCATTAGATAATTTTGATACAGATCTGGAAACTTCAGTAGCAACCGATGAGCCTGGTTCGAGTAAGCGTCGTCGTGTGTCTTCAAATAAGCGTCAAATTGACGGAAAGCTTACCTTTGTTCCCACCAGTGATGGTTTCGTTGGAAAACCAAATGAAATAAAAAATGATTCGCACAAGTTTAAATCAGTGACTTGGAAAAAAAAGGATTGCGTCTTAACGTCAATGATCTCGCGTTCCATGGCTATAAGGAAACGCCTTCTGAGTTAGAAGAACTTAAAACGCCTTTTGACTGTTTTGAATATTTTTTGACCGATGAGTTTCTCAAGGTAAATTCTTGTTGTAGTACGATTATACATAATTTTATACCCTTCGACCATTGAAAATGGTCAAAAAAGGGTATACTAACTTTGTGCAAATGTATGTAACAGGCAGAAGGAGGCGTGGGAGACCCCATAAAGTATATATAATATATTTTTGCTCAGGATCACAAGCCGAGTCGATTGAGCTATGTCTGTCTGTCTGTCCGTCTGTCTGTGTGAACGCACAGATCTCAGCTATTATAAAAGCTAGAGTTACCAAATTTGGCAGGAAGACTCCTGTGTACTATAAGCAGATCAAGTTTATTTCAAATGTTAGGTGCCACGCCCACCGCCCCCACAAATCAATAATTTAATTTTTGAACTCAATTTGTAAGCGCTGTATAAAAGATAAAACTTTAAGCCGAATGAATTATCTACCTAGTCTCAATCCGATCGAACAATAAACACAGAAGTTATTTAAGAAAGTATGAGCATAAAACCAAGTGCTTCTGTCAGCTAACAAGGGAGACAGGCGAGTGCGAAGCGCGAGCGCCATCTGTCGGGATTAATTTCAAAGCATGTGCATATGCATATGTGTATGAATTTAACAAATTATACTACACGGGAACATAGGTCGAAGGGCATCCCACTGTCGCGTTTTGCGCGACTGTTGCTCTCGTTTTAAATAATCTAGTTTCGTTTTATTTTCAGGTCTTAGCTGAACAAATGAATTTGTATGCTTGCCAACAAAATATACAGACTCGCTTTATCACTAACTTTATGGAGCTTCGCAAATTTATTGGTATACTCTTTTTTATGTCAGTGTATCGCTTTCCAAGCTATCGGTCCTTTTGGGGAAAATATTCCCTTGACGCTGTTAAAAATGCTATGACTCGCAATAGATTTGAAGAAATACGCAAAAGACTTCATTTTAACGATAACTCTATTGCACTTCAGCGAGATCAGCTTGGCTGCGATCGTTTATTTAAAGTAGGACCATTTTTAACTTACTTTAATGAAAGGTTTCTAAAAGTTCCTATGCCTCAACGCCTGTGTGTAGACGAGCAAATGTGTTCCACAAAAATGCAGGGAAATCCGACATGTCAATATATGCCAAATAAACCACACAAATGGGGAACAAAACTTTTCAATCTGTGCGACACTTCAGGATTTTCATATGCTTTCGAAATCTATTCAGGCGCTGGCGATAATGTGATTCCAGAAAATACTCCTGACCTTGGTGCTGCTTCAAATGTCGTCGTAAGATTATCAAAGTGGATTCCTGATCATCAAAATCATATAATTTACTTTGACAACTTTTAAACATCGCTCGGATTGGCTGTCTACCTTCGTAGCCGTGGTATCTATTGTTTGTGAACTGTGCGTTCAAATCGTATATCGAACAGCAAATTATCGTCTGATGAAAGCCTCAATGCAAAAAAAGTTCCTCGAGGCTATTCCGAGGAGTTTGTAGGTTCCCCTTTTGGTGTGGATATATGCAACGTTTTGTGGCGCGACACAAAAACAGTTCGACTTATATCAACCTATGTTGGAACTCAATCGTTTTTGTCACAAACTGAAGCTCTATTGCAAACAGCGACTCGGTGGGATCGAAAAAATAAGAAACAAATTGAGATTGAGTGTCCTATAATTATAAAAGAGTATAATCGTCATATGGGAGAAGTTGACCTAATGGATGGCCTTATCGGCCGTTATCGTATTCGAATGAAAACACGAAAGTGGACCAACCGTTAATTTTCCAACTATTGGATATGTCAATGGTAAACGCATATATTTTATATCATCGGTTGCATAAGGGACAAGCACGATGTTTTTTGCCAGATTTTTGAATTGAGCTGGCGGAGACTTTATGTCTGCTTTCGATTCCGGGTAGCCGTGGAAGTTATCACCCTCAGTTACTTAGCGTTCCTTATGTAAATTGTAAACAACTTTTCATAGTCTTTTCGGACTCTTGACAATTCATTCTCAGCTCCTCATATTTCGCTATTTTAAACAATTTCCATTGAGTCACGAGTAACTCTTCTTGGAATTAATAAACCACCCACGCAGCTTAAAAAAGCCTAGCGCGCAAAACACTCAATGTTTATTTGTAAACAAATCCTCCTTGAGAATAATAAGCCTAGCGCGCAAAACACCCAATGCTTATTTGTAAACAAATCCTCCTTCGTCCAAACAGCATCACGAGCTTTAAGCTTTAGCTTGATCAGCAGAAGCTTTGACATCTTCAAAGGCTACTTTGGCCTCAGAACAATATTGTAACTTTAGTCTTAATTTTGTACACAGAAGAAACGGAGTTGTTCTCCACAAATAAAATATATTTTTTTCAAACTACTAAAAACGGTTTGATTAATTGGCGCCCAACGTGGGGCTCGCGTTAAATTTTTCCAGTTGAATCACGCACAAAAGGATAAACGAAATCCTTAAGTGACTTACAAGTGAAAATAACACAAAAAGGGATTAACAACCATAATTCCCCAGTGTCGCGAGTGACCGGTTTCCTGTGTTACAAAGAGAGCAAATATTCAAAAACGCTCTTTAAGAACTCACAAACAGACATTTATTTAAAAAAATAGGAACCTTGAAGTAAATAAAAGGTGTCCAAGGAAAAAGAGCAAATATTCAAAAACGCTCTTTATAAAAAAACTCTCAAAAGTGCTACACAAACATACCAAACTAAACCAAGAACGAAAACACCCATAACTAAGAAGTGAAAGAGAGCAAATATTCAAAAACGCTCTTTATAAAAAAACTATCAAAAGTGCTACTCAAACATATTAAACTAAACCAAAGAAGGAAGACACCCTCAGCAAGAAGGAAGACACCCTCAGCAAGAAGGAAGACACCCTCAGCAAGAAGGAAGACATCCACGTGAGCGTCGATAAACTTTTTTTTTTATTATTATTATTGTTAAAATTAAGCTGGACGACCTAATAAGCGGTTTTTCAAACTTAAAAATGGCTAATAATTTGACAGCAGATATAATCGCAGAATTAATAGCAACCAAAACTAAAGCCTTAGCAGACGAAATTGCAGAATTAAGGTTACAATTAAATAATAACTCCAATTCAGTTGAAGAGTATCAACCTACTCAAATAAATGATTTGATTAGGTGTGATGAGTCATTCGACGTGATCAAATCGTTACCAGAATTTTCAGGTAGTTATGCAGGTTACGTTAGTTGGCGCGAAGCAGCGTGCTGCGCCATGAAGCTTTACAAAGAAGGTAGCCGAAAATATGTAGGTGCCTTGACAATCTTAAGAAACAAAATAACAGGAAAGGCAAATGATACTTTAACCAACCATGGTACAGTACTTAACTTCGATGCAATACTTGCACGATTGGACTTCGCTTATAGTGATAGGCGTCCAATTCATATTATTGAACAAGAACTTAGTGTCTTAAGGCAAGGCAATATGACAGTTCTTGAGTACTACAATTTGGTTAATAAGAAATTAACCCTATTAACTAACAAAACAATTATGACATATGGCAACAAAGCCGATGTTATAAATGAAATGAACTCTAAAAACAGGGAAAGCGCATTACGAATTTTCATTACAGGCCTGAACGGCAATCTTTCTCAAGTTTTGTTTTCTATTAAACCAGAAAACCTTCCAAATGCCTTAGCTAAAGCTCAAGAGCTAGAGGCTAACTATCAAAGAGCAAATTTTGCTTACAATTATTATGCTCGCTCTCAGTCAACGAGCAACTCAAACCCTAAGACTCAAAAGAAGTCTGAAAAGCCAGATCAACAACAAGATAATAATCTACGTTTCAATCAAGGAAACCAAAATAATTATCAACAAAAGAACAGTAACGTTTTTGCCCAAGGCAATTCTACTCCACAACCCCCACCGATCCCAATGGAGATCGATAAATCTTTACAGATCCATAATAGACCCCAAGACAATCGTCACAACTCCCACCCGTTGAAGCGGGAGTATACCCAACATTCAACACAACAACAACCGCAAAAAGCAATGCGCGTAAATAATTTGAACGAAGAACATTTTTTAGAGGAAGAGGGGGAGAGCTCCCCTACATCTTCCGCAGAGACAGAACCTTAGGTACAAGACTTAAGTTATTGATAGACACTGGTGCAACAGCCTGCTATATAAGGAAGGGTATTTATCAGAACCCTGAAGAATTAGTTATTAAGAAAAGAATCAAAACAGTTAATGGGTATAGCATTATAACCCACTTTTATAATATAAATATTTTTGGTAGAACCGAAAGGTTCTATGAAATCGAAAATCTTGAAGCAGATCTATTGGTCGGTTATAATCTTTTAAAAAAGATGAATGCCATCATAGACCTATCAAAAGAGACGATAGCTTATAATAACAAAATCGAAAAACTTAATTATGAAAGGCCACCTGAAGATACAGTTGGTAATTTACAGTGTTCGGATATAGATCCGAAAGTGTTTACTTACTTGGACTCCCAAAAAGGAAAAAGTAGTAGTTTTTCTCCTTTACTCCAAGTGTCCAATATTGAGTCATCAACAAGCGATGACGATAATTCCCGCACTCACGATAATGAAATCGTTAGTAGCCCTAAACGTAGGAGGAAGGTGAAAAAGAGCAGACGCCGTAAGGCCTCAGTATCCTCTTTTATCAGTTCTTCTTCACTACACAAATTACATTCTGTGAACTTCACAGACGACTTTCAAAATCTTGAACAACAAATTATTCAAGAAATATCTACAAAGCATTCGCAAATTCAAACGTGCCTTCCCTTTAGAACTGACATTAAAGGAGAAATAAGGACGTTAAGTGATAATGCTATATATAGTAAGCAATATCCTTACCCCCATTCGGTTAACAATTTTGTTAACAAAGAAATAAACGGGATGTTGGATGAAAATATTATTAGGCCAAGTAAAAGTCCTTACAATTCCCCAGTGTGGGTTGTAGGTAAAAAAGGCTACAATGAAGATGGAAGTAAGAAGAATCGACTAGTAATCGATTTTAAAAAACTTAACGAAAACACAGTACCCGATAGATATCCGATGCCAGATCCATCGGTAATTTTATCCAATTTAGGAAAAGCACGTTTCTTTTCAACTATAGATTTAGAATCAGGTTTCCATCAGATCCTCATGAAGGACGATGACATTGAGAAAACTGCGTTTTCAATCAACAACGGGAAGTATGAATTCCTTCGATTGCCTTTCGGTTTGGCGAATGCGCCACGAATCTTTCAACGGGCAATGGATAATATTTTAAGAGAAAAGATTGGAAAAACATGTCACATATATGTGGACGACATAATCGTTTTTTCCGAAACTGCGGAACAACATCTATATGATCTAAAGGAGATCATAGACATACTGTTCGTAGCAAATATGAAAATAAGTATAGAAAAATCTAAGTTCTTCCGGAAAGAAACCGAATTCTTAGGTTACTTAGTATCACATAAGATAATTAAAACCGATTCACAGAAGATAAAAACAATTGTTGAGTATCCACCCCCCGCAACATTAGAGAGTTGCGTGGTTTCCTAGGATTAACTGGTTACTATAGAAAATTTGTACTAAATTATGCCTCTATAGCAAAATCACTCACTAAACTATTGCAAGGCCATAATGGAATGGTATCTAAACAAATGTCAAAAAAAATAGAAATTACTTTAGATGAGGAAAGCACTTCAGCTTTTGACAATTTAAAATCCCATTTAACTACACAGGTTGAACTAACTCAACCAGATTATTCAAAAAAGTTTGTCCTAACCACAGACGCGTCCAATGTAGCAATTGGTGCTGTTCTTTCACAAGATAACAAACCAATCACTTTTATTTCGAAAACTCTCAATAAAACTGAGCAAAACTATGCCACTAACGAGAGGGAACTTTATGCCATAGTTTGGGCATTAAAAAATCTTCGTAACTACTTATATGGGGTAGTTAATTTGGAAATCGTTACCGACCACCAACCACTTTCTTTCGCAGTTTCTGCGCGGAATCCCAATTCCAAAATGAAAAGGTGGCACGCATTTATCGAGGAGTATTCTCCGAAGATATTATACAAGCCAGGTAAAACTAATGTTGTCGCAGATGCTTTGTCCAGGTTACAAATGAACAACATCACTGACCAAAATCACATTTCAGGTAGTTCGTCCGACAGCGGAACTGTCCATTCTGCCGAGAGTAGTTATGAGGAAATCATATCAGAAACTAACAAGCCTTTAAATCAGTTCAAGCAACAACTGCTTATTTCAAAAAACAAGTTTACCATTCATGAAAAAGTTAACAATTTTGATAAAACAAGACACATTATAGAATACGACACTGTGGACAATTTAGTAACCATATTAAAGGAATTCTTACAACCAAACATCGTTACAGGAATTCATTGTACCCCCGAGGACTTATATGAAATCCAAACTAAACTTAAAAATACATTTACCAATAAGTTTTTATATACTAAAAAGTTTTTATCCGATGTCATAAATAGGGATGACCAACAAATAATAATAGAAGAAACCCATGCTAGAGCTCATAGAGGTTTCGACGAAAACTTAAAGCAGATTTTAAGATATTATTACTGGCCTAAATTATATGAAAAGCTCAAAGAACACATTCGTAATTGTAAAGTTTGTAATGAAAATAAATACAATAGACATCCGAAACAAATTCCAATTTCAAAAGCCCCAATTCCAGAAAGAGAAGGCGAACAATTACATATCGACATTTTCTATGCCCAAAAACTAATTTTTTTAACTTGTATTGATGCTTACTCTAAGTATTTAATAGCTAAGGAAATTCAAAATAAATACAATATGGAATTTAAAATTCTTGAACTAATTCAACCATTTCCTTTTGCCAAGTCCATAATGATGGACAATGAGCCTAGTTTCTCTTCCGCCCAATTCAAATCAGCAATAGAGCGTGCTGGCTTAACCATTTTTTATGCAGATCCCAGACATAGTCTCACCAATGGCCAAGTAGAAAGAGTACACTCAACTTTAATTGAAATTTCACTGTATTCAGGAAGAATACAATCTTCTAGACCATAAAGAAATAGTTTATCGCGCTGTCAGAGAATATAATAACACCATACAATCTTCCACACAGAATAAACCCAATGACATTATGTTTAACAAAATTGATCACACCCACTTACCCAACAAATTGAAAACACTTCAAACTAAAATGTTAGAATACCACAATCAAAACAGGACACCAAAAAATTATGAAGTAGGAGACATAATTTATGAAAAGAAGCATGGGGAAAGAAATAAACTACAACCTAGATATAAAAAACAAACAGTAAAGGAAGATTTAGTAAATAAGGTTATCATAAATAACAAGAATCGAATAATTCATAAAGATAACATTAAGTTTTAATCAAATTTTGCATTTTTTTTATTTTGTTTTTAGCATGAACATTTTATATATATTACTTACCCCAATATTACTGGGTTCAACAATTTCTAATATTATAAACTACTCGAACGAGGAATATGTCTTACTTGAAGACGCAGACAACATATTTTTATATGAAACTTATGGAGAACTTTTCCACGTTACTAACTTAAGTTTTTATAAATATATTATCGAAGAAGAGTTAAAGTACGTAAAGGATAGAAACATCAGTGTAGATTGGGATTTTTATTTGAATTTAAAATTAGCCAGTTCCCTTTTTTCTCAACTTGCGCCACATAAAATAATTAAACGAGGTATTAATGAACTAGGCACCATTTTTAAATGGATAACTGGTACGCCAGATCACAATGACTTAATCACAATTCAAAACAAAATCAATGACTTGGTCGAAAACAACAATAAACAAAACCAAATCAATTCTGCAATTTTTAAGGAAATTCAAAAAGTAACCAATTTACTAGAAAACTTAAATTTAAATGAAGTATTTGCTATTAAAAAACAGAGATTAAAATTATTGTCACTCGACTTACAAAATCTGCGAGACGCAATATCATTCTCAAAAGCTAATATTTTATATTCAAAAATCCTAAACAACCACGATGTGGCAGATATATTTACTCACGAAAAATATAACATAACTATAATAGACCTAATGGATGTTTCTTTTTTTTCAATTATATCGCACAAAGGTTTAATTATATATTACATAAAATATCCCATTGTAAAACATAGTTGTAAGTTTTTTCACGCAAAAGCCATATCTCAAGCAAACGGCAAATTAATTATAGACGACAAAGTCGCTAAATGCAACGACACTTATTACCCAATAAAAACTTTCAAAAAAAAAGAATTATACAATAATTTTGGTCAAATTCAAGAAAAAGACAATTGCTTTGTAGATATGCTTAATAAAAAATATGCAGTTTGCAAGAAAATCAAAGAAAGAAACAAACCTGTAGAAATTATTACAGACGGTGCTATTCTAGTATCCGGTTCAAACTATATCAACCATACATTTGTTACAGGCATTTATGTAGTTACTTTTCAATTTATTGTTGATATCAATAATATAACTTATACCAATAATAAACAAAAACTGTTAAACTATATCGAAAACAATAGATTTAAAATTACCTGATAACAGAATATTTACAAAGCAACAATTCCGAACTTAAATTTCAAAATACAAATATATTATCACAAATTATTATACCACTTAAGCATAATCATTTTGAAACAACATTTGTAATAATTTTAATCATGCTTGTATTTTGTATGTCAAAGCTTCTTAAGTACCTTTTCCCCAATTTATTTTTGAACATCTTTAACTTCATAAAAACTAAATATTCTTTAGTTACTAAACGTAACACTATTCAAAAATCAGAAGTTGACCCTGACACTTTAAAATCATTAAGCGATAAAGTGGACCAATTATCAGAAACCCTTTAGAATCGGGGACGATTCATTTTAAGAAAGGGGGGAGTTATCACCCTCAGTTACTTAGCGTTCCTTATGTAAATTGTAAACAACTTTTCATAGTCTTTTCGGACTCTTGACAATTCATTCTCAGCTCCTCATATTTCGCTATTTTAAACAATTTCCATTGAGTCACGAGTAACTCTTCTTGGAATTAATAAACCACCCACGCAGCTTAAAAAAGCCTAGCGCGCAAAACACTCAATGTTTATTTGTAAACAAATCCTCCTTGAGAATAATAAGCCTAGCGCGCAAAACACCCAATGCTTATTTGTAAACAAATCCTCCTTCGTCCAAACAGCATCACGAGCTTTAAGCTTTAGCTTGATCAGCAGAAGCTTTGACATCTTCAAAGGCTACTTTGGCCTCAGAACAATATTGTAACTTTAGTCTTAATTTTGTACACAGAAGAAACGGAGTTGTTCTCCACAAATAAAATATATTTTTTTCAAACTACTAAAAACGGTTTGATTAATTTGGACGGGGACGGCCATTATCTCACTCAGCATCACCGGCTCCCGCTCCATCGAAAGTAAAAACATACTTTCCAAATGCAAATGTTCGTTACGATCAGATTGGCCATTGGTGCAAATTTTTAGATCGGTCTGTGCAAAAAAACATGCAAGATGGCCAACAGCAAATCCGAAACACAGTCTTTTTGCACAAAATGTAATATTCATCTATGCAATTCAAAAATCTGCTTTTTTAATTTTCATATGGAGCAATGAAAATTAAACACAATAAAAGTTGTTTAAGTCTTCATTTGGGGAAAATACACGTAAATGCCCAACCCCGCCTTTTGGCGGGTTAGGTATTTTCACCTGTAACAGGTAAACCATTAGCGTAATCAAAAAACTAACTTCATATTCGTTCGTTTTGACCCAAAATTAGTCTAAAATAATTTTTTCACTGCAATAGAAAAATTGGGCATTTGAGGGTTAAGCAAATTTCATCATTCTATGACAAAAATCGTAATGGGCAGAAAGGAAAAAGAAATTGACCCCGATTTGAGGAAAATCATTGCGGGGAATTGGAAAAATCGTGTGTAGAACTCACTCCACTATACAAAGAGTGCTCGAAAATTTCAATTTAACCGGCTCCGTAGCACAGTGGTTGATTTCATAGGTCAAAAATAACAACATAAAAGTTTGAAATTGGTCACACATTGTCTGAATAATACTGCTTAACATACCAATAAAACTAACTGTAATTCCATTTTTGGTTTGTCTCGTTCGTACGCGCTACGAATAGCGAGAGAAAAGAGACAAAAAAAACACGTGAACGCTGGAGTGAATGCAGCTTGAATATTAGCTTTCACAAAAAAATTTAATTTTAATATTAAATCGTATCTAATCATCGTCAAATAAAATGAATATTGAAAATATAGGTATGCACTATAAAAGTAGTAGTTTTTATATCATTATGTGTTGTGTTATTGTTTTAAAGTAAGTGTTTAACCAGTAACCTGCCGAGTGGTGTATTTTTCTGTATACATTGATTTCAGAAAAAGAAATAGTTGTGATACCTGTCTTACACTTTAACAAAACTTATATTTTTTTGAGATGTGGTCCTCAGTAGTAGGTTCATTTGTTGATAAAACTAAAAAAGTATATGATGACGTAAATCATATATTTCAATCTGATGGTTTTGAAATTATTGAAAACCTTTGTAAGAAAGTACTTGATTTCATATTCAAAAAATTTGCAGAAAAATAGAAGAAATGCCATAGAGTAAAAGCAAAAGTTATTCAACAAAATTCGGAGTTGAAAATATATTTTTACGTAAGTCCAGTAAATTATCTGGTTGAGGACGTCCAAAATTTAGTCTAACAGAGTGCTCAGAAAAAACGAAGCGGCGACGGATAGCAGACTTAACAGAACTCGATGAGTCAGCTGGGGATGACTTACGCTGGGCTTGCAGCCAACCGAATTCTTCGATTTTTCCATCAAAGGAATGTGAAGTAGTTGCTCTAATAACTGAAGCAAATTTAACAAAACCTCAATATGAACTCATCAGAAGCTTCGTTAACAGTAAAATTGATGCTAAACTTTTTCCCTGCTATAATAATATTTTAAAGGAAAAACAGAAAAGCTTTCCTGAGCTAATAAGCGTTACAGAATCTGAGATTGAAGTTTCGCTACAAAGTTTATTGGACCACACTGCGACGCGCATTTTAAAGTTACAAAGCGATGTAACAGATAAACTCGATAAGTCCTCTAATTACCTCACATTAATAGGGAAATGGGGCTTCGATGGCAGTTCTGGACACAGCCAATATAAGCAAAAATTTGAAAATAATGATTTGGAAGACAGTTCCCTATTTATGACATCATATGTTCCTCTTAAACTTATAGTAAAATCTGATATTGTTAACGGGCAGAAGGCCCACGGCCATAGTCTACCCGTTAAAAAGGAATCATTTAATTTAATTAAAAGTGAAGAACTATATTTAAAAACAAAATTCAACAATTGACTCCCACTGAATTTAACACTGCTACCAACCGGAAAATCTATATCGAACATGTACTTCAACTCACTATGGTGGATGGCAAAGTGTGCAATGCCTTAAGTGCTACATATGTCAAGCCAAACCTACGGAAATGAACGAAATTGATAAATGCCTACAAAAAGAAGTCAGAGCAGATCGTTTCCAATTTGGATTGTCTCCATTACATGCCTATATTCGTTTCTTTGAATATTTTCTTCACGTTTCATATAAACTTGAAATCAGACAATGGCAAATAAGAGGCGAAGAAAATAAAGAACTATTTCAGAGAAGGAAAAAAAAATGCAGTCCGAATTTCGTGAAATAATGGGTCTTATTGTCGATAATCCAAATACAGGTGGTAGTGGCAACACTGCAAGAAAATTTTTCAATAACTCGCAAGTATCTACAGAAATAACTGGTATAGAACAACATGTAATTGAAATCTGTGCAACATTACTGCAAGCCTTGTCCTCTGGATATAAAATTAACATAGAGAAATTTCGAGAATTAGCGCTAGATACTGCAAAAGATCTAACATCAAGGTATTCCTGGTATTATTTGCCTTCTTCAGTTCATAAAATATTAAAACATGCCCCAGATGTTATTCAATATGCATTAGTTTCAATTGGACGTTAAAAAATACCGACTCAATCATACACGTAAAATCTCACGTGTAGCAACAAATCAAGATCTTATATGTCAGTTATTATTAACTTCCGGTCCATTTATAACCGGACAGCGAAATTTACCCAACAAATGTGAAACGATTCTTTCGAAACGCGTTTTTGATTTGTTAGAATAATTTTTTGTATAATATACATACATTTTTCCATTGTTTTTTTTTCTAATTTAGTATAATGTATTATAAAAGCTTCCATATATTTGAACATCCTCTTTTTATTTTATTTTGTATATAGGTAATAAAATTAAAATAATATATAATTTATTAATATGATCTCTTCACCCTAAATAGTCGCATCTAGTCACTCGGGTAGCACGCGTCTGATTTTTTTCAGTGAAAATTTTTTAAAAATTAAAATTTTGTTAATCTACATTTTGTGCATGGACAAGCTCACAATAGTGGCACAAACTACAATTAGTGACACCGAAAGTCACTTTTAGTGTAAAGCACGTGTTAATATTTGCATAATTTATTGGGATCTGCTGCCCAACGGCTAGTGCTCGAAAGTGCCGGCAACAGGCATATGACAGTTTTGTGTGTTGTAAAACTCGGGTCGCTTTTACGAAAAATGGAAAATAATGGTCCACAGCAGAAACCTTTAGACTTTACGTCGATGAAGCAAATCGCTGGCGCGGGCCCAAGAGAGATTCGTGAGCATTTGCTGAAGAACTTGCCGAATAAAATCTTAACCTTTTCTACATCTAATATTACAAATACAATTTGCAGTACAACCTTCACAATTACATCAACCAGTTCAACAATCTCGTCGCCGTATATCTCCATTTTCTCGCTGTGTGGCAATGTATGTTTTACTTCTGCCAGCACGACATACAGCAGTGCTGTCGTCAGCTCAGTAGCGAATCCCCAGTCTTCCACAGGATGGCAAGATGTCTCTTTTACACCAGGTAAAGGGGGAACCAATAAGAGAGCAGGCACAGCCCTTTTCCCAAAAAAGGCAAAGAAGGCAACAGCTGATCAGCCTTTGATCAACTCTACAAATCGTTTCCAATCCCTAAGTAACGAGGAAGACTTCGATGTAGCCGTTATATCTTCGAGTGACGATGATGAGCCTTGTTCGCCAAGGACCGCCCTCATTCGTGCTGCAAGGAAAGCGAGACGCGACCAACAACCGGCTGGTGTTAACCAAGCTGCCCTCCCCCCACCACGACACCAATCCATCACTGTAAGGTACCCAGAATGATGTTTCCTAATGTGGTGAACTTTACAGCATTTCGCACCGAGCTGAACGCCCTTGTAGGTGATTCCTACACTATCAAGGCTCTGAATTCGGGAGATTTCGCTGTTCAGTGCAACACCCCAGATATCTATAGGCAGGTGGACCGGCATTTTCAGGAGAAAGGAATCTTTGTTCCATCTTCATCAGCTTCCTGAGGACCGGCCTTACAGAATTGTAATGCGTACCATCCACCACGGAGTTTCATCGCAGGACATCATCGCATGCCTACAAAATGAAGGCCATAGCGTTGTACGAATATATACTCCGCGCAATAAGTCGACCTCGCTCCCTCTTAATATGAGATTCATTGATCTCAAAAAAGCGGAAAATAACAAGCTTGTTAAGAACATTCTTGTTGTGTGCAAGCATAGAGTGACTTGGGAGAAACCCCGTAAACAAGTTGAGCCTGTACAATGTCATAGGTGTCAAGGCTACGGTCACACTGTTCTCGGCATTTTATTTGCAGAGAATGTGGAGAGAACCACCCCACTCTGGAGTGTAGGCTCGAACAAGATGATGCCAGACGCTGCTATCACTGTGGCAAGCCCCATGCAGCTAATTTTAAAGGTTGAATTAAGTACCTAGAAGCGGCTTCTGCTCGTAAGCATCTTTTGAAGACCAACGTAAACAGTACTCATCAATCCAGTCCACATACCTTTAGCGTTGGAAAGACATCTTTTGCGTCCATTGCACTATGGTCCAGAATTCGTTTTTTTTTGTCATTAAGTCAAAATTTTTATGTCAATATATCGTCCTTTATCAATTATTTTCTAAAAGAAAATTGATCAAATAAATAAAAAACAAAAACAAAACTGACCGAAAGCTTTACTAAAGCTTTTAATGAGCTTTTAGGGGTGCAGTGTTAAACAGCTGATTGAGAGAAGGCAATTCCCGCCAAATTATTTGCTTACTTTTGCACGTGGTACGATTGTTAATACGCATCCATAAATTATAGTAAAATATGGAAAATAAAAGCCAAGGTATGTTGTTTTTAACGTATGTAGTTAATATATGTGTAGTTGTACTGTTTTTATGTTGTGTAACATTCAATTTATGTGTATTTTAATAGAAAATTCTAACGTGTCCCCTGTGCTTCGTGGAGTATAACTAATTTTCTGACAATTTCTGACAAAAGTTAAGAACGTCAGTTTGTACCCTTAACTATTGTCTTTGACGGTAAAGTAATATCTTTTGCCCATTTTTGCTCGTTTTCTAAGAATTTGATTTTATATAGGCAAGTTCGAGTTTAAACATAGCGACCTCCTGGACATTTGGAGGCGTAACAATCGGCAAATAAGTTATGTTTCAGATTACGTTTATTCCGCAATCAACAACAATAATCTGGAATCAAAAAATAAAGAAGAGATTGACAAAAAAAATAGTCAATTTTGAATTATTCATTAAAAGAAAACTGCCCGAGTGTAACAAACAACTAGACCGATTTATTTCCAAACATGGCGTCTAAGATAACAATTCTTGCTAGTGATTTTGAAAACTCCAAGACACCACAGCAAATGGGACGCCGAAACTTTCTTACCAAAATGCAGGAGCACGATTAAAAAGGAAACTGGCATCCAATCTGGCAAGTGAAAGTGATAACGACACAAATCTTTTGATTCATGCAGCAACTGTTTCTGCTAGAAAAGAATGCAAAAAGGACGTTGCCTTTGTTCTTAAAGAAACTTTAAAAACACCAGAATTTCCAAGCGAATCGAGGATGCAAATTCAATGGCGAAAACCATCTCCTCTTTCACCAGATGAAGCTCTAGCTTATCTCCTGGAAAACACGCTGACAAAACAGCAATATATAAACACCAGGCTTTTAAATAAAAGCCATAACAGCGACATATATCCGTCCTATAATGAATTGATCGAAGCAAAATTACAGTGCCGACCAGAGGGTATAGAAGTAATGGAAAATACTGCTCAAGTGCTATTACAAAATCTCTTAGATCATACAGCTCAAAGATTAATTAAATTGCAATCGGATGTTTTCAAGCAATTTCCAGATATCTTCAAAATCAAATTAATTTGCAGCTACGGATTTGATGGGACAACTGGTCATAGTGCTTACAAGCAGAAATTTGAAACTGAAGCACTTGGCACACCAATTTCTGATCAATCTTTATTTGTAACTTCTGTCATACCCATACAAGTTATAGATTCGTTCAATCGGCATATCTGGATTAACAGAGCACCGCAGTCCATTCGATTTTACAGGCCCCTAAAAATTGAGTTAATTAAGGAAACTGCTATCCACATAATGATGGAAAAAATCAGTTAGATAATCAAATTAATAATCTTACGCCATTCACTTATAAATGTGATGAAACTCGTAACATAGAAGTTACCTATGAAATGCACATGACACTTATAGATGGAAAAGTCCTAAACGTATTAACAGACACTAAATCTACTCAATGTTGTCCCATATGTGGAGTCAGCCCAACACAAATGTTGAAAATTACAAATTTTAGTTCAAAAACCTTTGCACCAAAAGTAAAAGCTTTACAATTTGGTGTAAGTCCACTACATGCTTGGAGCTTGGTTTTTTGAATTTGTTTTAAACGTATCATACAGAGCTGAGATGAAAAAGTGACATATAAAAGGAGAGGACAAGATTAAAATGAGTATACGAAAAAAATATATCCAGGAGGAAATGTGGAGAGAAATGGGCCTTCGAGTAAGCATGCCGAAGCAGAATGGCAGCGGCAATAGCAATGATGGTAATACGGCAAGAAGAGCTTTCGCAAATCCCGAATTCTCGTCGATAACCAACTTCAACGAAAACCTTTTGGAAAAGTTTCACATTATTTTAATAGCAATATCGTCCAACTATTTTATAAATTCCGACAAATTTCGTTCTTTTTGCGATATAACTTTTCAATTATATATGGAAACATATCCATGGTATCCTATGTCACCAACGATCCATAAAGTACTGGTCCACGGATTTCAAATCAATAATTCGGCGTTGGTTCCACTTGGATGCCTAGGCGAAAATGCGAGTGAAGCCCGAAATAAACATTACAAAAGGGACCGACTATCACATGCCAGGAAAAATAGTCGAATTAATACGATGAGTGATATTTTCCACAGAGCGATTGATTCCTCGGACCCACTATTATCAACAATTTGTTTAAAAGAAAGAGAGAGAAAAAATAAGAAAAAACCACTTCCGAAGGCAGTAATAAGTCTTTTGGAAATACAGTCTAATTTTAAACAGGATCCATCAGACAAAATATTGGATTCACATTCTGATTCTGATTCAAGTTCAGATTCGGAAATTTATAATGTAGAACTAGAAGAAGAAGAGGGCGATTATTCATAAAACAATATATGTACACGAATACACATTTATTATATTTAAAAAACAATAAAATTTCGTTGACTCCTGAGTCATACCAGTAGTTAATATGGGAGGCCAGAGAGGGCGTGGTCGCATGGACTCCAAATTTTGTGTGCAAACTATATGTGTATTAACAACAAAATATACAAAGTTTCAAGTCTGTATCTTAATTTTTAGACTTTATGCCAACAAAATCGAATTCTGGACCACAGTGCATTGTCAGAGGCAATCAGCCTTCTGTGCAGCCAATAAACCCGCCTGCCGCTCAGCTCAACAGACTTAGAGTAGTACAATCACGAGCGGCACGACATGCATCTGGGCTACCTTGGTATGTGAGCAACCGAATAATTGAAAGGGACCTAAAAGTTGTCCCATTGGGAGACCAAATAAACTTTCACAGCAGCCGATACGCCGACAGGCTTGTTGCCCACCCAAATACGTTGGCGAATAACCTCGTCGACCCAATTTCCCTCCGACGACTGAAAAGAACTCACCCACATGAACTCCTTAGTCGTAAGATAGCATAATCCTTTATTATATATATTAGTTAAGGCACTTTACCCATATTCTTTTTTTTTAGGCCAAACATTAGGTTAAGCTCAGATGACACTGAACGATTCCTACTGATTATAACAATAATAAATAATAATACAGCAAAAAAAAAAAAAAAAAAAAAAAATAAAACATGGTTATTGCCTTTGTTTTATAATTTTTTTATGTTTTTGGGTCTTTATAGCAGTATACAAATTTTCAGATCTATATTCGAACTTGAAGTATTTTTGGCCACTATTTTCATACAAGATCAACCACTGTGCGTTGTGTCGAAACCACATTCTGGAAGGCCGCCAAAGCTGACCGATCGTGAAAAAAGGGATGTTTTGAAGACGGTGAGGCTTAAGCCTGGATTAACAGCTTCGTAAATTGGCCGGGATATCAAGCAGAAGTTTAATAAAGAGCTACATGCCGACACTATAAGGAAAATTTTAAAAAAGATCCACCTAAATGCCCGTACTGCACGGAAGATACCCTTTATATCGCCGGTCAACAAAAAGAAGCGCTTAGTTTTTGCCAAAAAGTTTATCCAGGAGCCTGCAACTTTCTGGAATAATGTGTTATTCAGTGACGAGAGCAAATTCTGCATTTTTGGCATAAAAGGGCGAAAACTAGTGTGGCGTAAATACGGGACAGCCTTCGATATGCCTTGCTCCAACGGTTAAGGACGGTGGTGGCGGAGTAATGGTGTGGGGCTGTATGGCGGCAAATGGTGTTGGCAATCTTGTTTTTATTGATTCCATTATGCTTCACAAAGCTACTTAATTTTAAAAGACAACTTGCTGCAGGAAAGCAGGGAAAAATTGGGATTGGCTGACGACTTTTGCTTCCAGCATGATAATGACTCAAAGCATACTGCACATAATGTGAGGCTTTGGCTAGTCTATAACTTCAAAAACCAATTGAACTCGCCACCACAGTCGCCAGACTTGAACCCCATAGAACATCTATGGGATTGTCTTGAGCGCAGGATTCGCCAAAGGACAATAACTTCAAAAAACATGCTAAAAGAAGTGATTATGGAGGAATGGCATAACATTTCCCCGGATGTCACCCAAAAATTGGTCCAGTCGATGCCTTTTCTCATTGTTTTTTTAGTTTGTACGCATACTTTTTCTTGTGCCAAATCATATGAATTGTTACTTTTTATTTTTAATAGGATAAGTTATACATTTAGAACTAAGAAAACTTATGAATATTAATAATATTAAATGTGTTTAGAAAATAAAAAAAAACCAAGACGATATCTTTAATACAACTACACTTTTTTTGCCATCAAACTTTTGAGTTTTTCTGGCAAGTGAATACTTGTTCCTCCTCCCAGCTGTCCTCGCTTTCGTATTCGTCCTTAACACTTCTGTAGTCTTGTGCCTCATTGGTTGTTAGTTGGCACAACACAAATACACTGTTGCCGAGCACAATTGATCAGCTAAATATATACGGCTAAATATATACGGCTCAATATATACGGGCCTAGCACCCCAATAACTCCTCGCTTTTGCCAAACTTACCAGCATACTAGACTGGGATAATTAAATCGAGAAATTAACAGCCTCCATCACTTATCCGGCAACACTAAGGATCATACTGATCTATGTGAGGGCCCCACTAATGGGCCTGCCGATATAACCTAACCTAACCTATATACGGCAAGAAAAAGGATGCAATAAAATTATACCAAAGTATGCAATAATTATTTGCCTTGTTAAAAGTATGCAATAATATTTTGATAATAGATATGCAATAGATTTTATTTTTTTATATTATATTTTTTTTTTTTTTTAATATTAATTTATTAAGGTATGCGGGGTAGCTGAGAACCCCTTTGTGACCTTGGTCGCTATTAATTCAGCCTTTGCAGGAGCGCCGGCTAACCAAAGGTTAGCTGTAACAATAACAATAACATTTTTTTTTTTTTTTTTCTATATCTTAATTTATTTATTTGTTCCATTAGGGATCAGAATACAAGTGTTACTATAACCTAATGAGTATCTATGTTTGTTACTTCTTCAAGACTAGTTTAGTGTAGTTTCTGTGAATTAATAATAATTTAAGTGTATGTTTCTAGTAGTTAAATTGTTAGTGATTGTTTATAATGTACTATGAAAGTGTCTCCTTTTAAGACGTCTTATTGGAATTGTCCGCCTTAAACGTCGTGCAAGTGGGTTAAAGTGCATAGTCAATCTGTCGTTGTATCTGCTTGAGTGAAATGAGATCTGCTCCTCCACCGTACGCAGTTTGAGATCTCTGTGAAGTGTCTTATTGTTTATGTACCATTCGCAGCCGGTAATTAGTCTTAAGCACTTATTCTGCAGTGTCTGGATTCTTTTTCTGTGAGTTGCTGCTGCAATACCCCAGATTTGTATGCCATATCTCCTCTCGCTGAAATGGCTTCTGCTAGTTCTCGACCCCTGGGTGAATTGTACCATAGCCAGTGTCGGGCGTTCCAGTCCCCACCAACTAAATACCTTTGGCCACAAGAGACAAGTATATCACTGAACTGCCTTTGTTCAATACTATTTCCTGGTGGACAGTATATCGCGCTAAATTCCATATCTCCCAGCCCAGTGGAGACTTTAACTGAAAACATCTGAATAGTTCTCGTTTCTATAACTCTTTGCGGGAAATGACGCAGCGAGCTCCTCACCAGTACTGCTGCTCCTCCCATTCCGTGATTATGGCTTGAAGGTTTGTATCCGGGATAAAAGCTATACCCATATATCTTAACTGTGATCCCTCTGTTGAGTCTGATCTCGTTTAGGAGAAGAATGTCAACGCAGTTGTTGTGTGCGAAGAGCTCAACTTCTCTGTTTTTAGCTGAAATGCCATTTACATTCCAGATAAGAATCTTCAGAGGGTTCATTACGATGGGAAAGCGTTACTATAGAGTTGGAGAGCCGATGTATCCCCAATCCATTGCTTCAGCATATTAGCCATTTCAAAAACCATTTTTTCCAGCCGTTCCAATCGTTGACTATTCCACTTATTTAGTTGTTGTTGCTCATGTTGCTGCAGCTGTAGCCACGATAGGAATTGCTGCTGTTGTTGCTGTTGAAGTTGTTGCTGCCAGTTCATAAATTGTATCTGCTGCTGTGCCAATATTGACTGAACGTCAAGCGGCTGCTGCTGCGTAGTATTATTTTCCTTTAATTCGGCTTGTACGTTATGTAGACGAGGCTGGGCTGTTGTATTGCCATTTCTTGCAATGGTTGCGTAGGACAATTTCCCAGTATGGGCTTCGGGAGTGCTAGCTATTGAATGCTGCTTAGTTGCATGTTGCTGTTTTTGCTGGGGCTGTTGCTGGTTTGTTGCACTTTTATCTAACTTGGCTTGCTTAGGTTGTTGCTTCTTTATAGTACCCATTGAACGTCGAAGATACTCCTGGAACCACAGGCAACCTTTGTAACTTGCCGTGTGATTTCCTCCACAGTGTATACAGATAGGATGTTGAACATTAGGACGCATGCATAACTTGGTTAAGTGATTTTCAGCACAGCGAGCACAATTGGGATAACGACGACAGTATTTAGCTGTGTGGCCGAATTCCTGACATCGTATGCAATGAGCAATTTCCGATGATTTACGCATTCTTTCTATCCGCACTTTCCGTCGGCATAGTGTGTTGATATCCTATATGTCATTCATTTTTGCACATGGCTTTATATTAATGAAGAATATATTAAGTTTTTCTTTTCTATTACTCCTGGATCTTGGGTTATTTACTTGTAGAACATCAAAGCCAAATATTTTAAAGTTGGCGATAATTTCGTTGGTTAGGGTGCTATGGTGGAGGCCCTTAACTACTATTCTGTAAGGCTTCTCTTCCTTCATTTGGTACGTATGGAATTCAATTCCCGAACTATCCAAAAGATTAACAATGGCTCTATAAGTATTAGCGTCCTTGGTAAATATTCTCACTGTTTCCCCTTGATTGACTTTAACTGTTACATTATCTAGGCTAGTGACCTCCGTAATGAGCTCAAAGAGGTTCATTAAGGTTGATAAGGCTCAGTACTATTTGCGGTGGTTTTGATTGTTTATAAGAATTCTGGTTATCAGTATTCTGTTGTGGGCTGTTGGATGTCTCATTTGGTACACAGTCATCATTGAGAATATTCGGAGCGACCGATGCAGCAGAAGGTAGGGCGTCATTACAAACTTGTGGAATTTCTGTACCGTCAGTGGTTTCGTCCAATTCCATGTTTAGCATTCCTGAATATGGCTCCAGCTTCGCGTCTCTGACAGCTCTTTTATAGCTAAGGTTGGGTGATAAATTTGTCTTCCTTTTTCCTCTCTTTCGCCATGAGTTTTTGCACTCAAACAATCTAGTAGCAATTCTTTCGCTAGGAGCTCGGACTACAGATTGCTGCAGTTGTTGTAGATGTAGTATTGCAAGCACTTGTAGTTACTGGGCTTAGGTTAGCAAATTTGGAGTGCATGAAGAGCGGTGATCATTCAATAACTCCCTCTCCGATCTCCAATGGAGATTTACCATATTTGCGCCTTTCTTCATAATCAATCAGCGTATTACTAAGCTGAGAGTTAGAAGTTTTGTTGTTCGTATCCGTTTTCAGTTATTAATCCGGTCAATTTTTCTGCTTAAGGACGTATCTGCGACCATGCGACGACGCTTGAAAGCCGGCGAGAGTGACATCATCAATTGGCTTTCGCTTTCGTTTCTTTTTGGAATATTAATTTATGAAGGTATACGGGGGGAGCTGAGAACCCCTTTGTAACCTTAGTCGCTATTAATTCAGCATTTGCAGGCGCGCCGGCTAACCAAGGTTTGCTGTAACAATAACAATAACAATGTTATAATAACAATAAAATAAAATTAAAAAAATATAAACAATAACAATAAAACAATAATAAAAAAAGTAACAATTAAGAGATCATCATCTCCTGGCTCTCGTCAAGGGAGACCGCAGGATGAGATCCTTCGGCTGTCCTGCGGAGCCTCCTAGGTGGGCGGGAGCTGTGGTCAGTGCCTTGGCTGGCGATTTCTATGGCGCTCTAACCTGTCGTGGTACCGGATAGAGTGCATGTTTATTGCCCTCGAACACAGTGGCTAACTTGAGGTCTTTTGCAGGAGTAGTGTTTCTTATAAACCATTCGCAGCCGGCTATCATCCTGCTTTGACGCAGCTGGACGTATACGCATTCTCATCGCACACCTTCGAGGAAGGTGAGTCTCCGAGCCAGGATTACTCCAAGATATTTGGCAGAGTTTGACTGGGGGACAGGAGTACCATCAATGAGCACAGCCGGTGGTGTTCTCCGTTTAAGCGTGAAGCACACATTCGCTAATTTGTCACCATTAATGCCTATGTTCCAGCGCCTTTCCCACTCCGCAAATGTTGATGCGAAGTCCTGGATGCCGTCAGCAGCATCGTGTTCGCAACAGGACCTGTAGGTGACACACACGTCATCAGCAAATATGGCCAGGCTAACGTCTGGCTGCAGCATGTCGTAAGTGTACAAGCAGTAGAGCAGAGGACTAAGTACACTTCCACTGTGGTACTCGGGCTGCCGCATTATGCTCATTTGCGAGAGCCGAGAGGAATCGGACCGCAAACTTTCTATTTTCGAGTACGACCTCAGAATGCCGGGTAAGGTGCAGGCAGCGTGTTCTTAATTTTTAGCAGTATACCGGAATGCCACACCCGATCAAACGCCTCACGAACATCTAGGAAGAGTGCGTTGCAGTAATCCTTGTTTTCAAAGGCCGATAGGATTTGCTCGACCAATCGATGTAGTTGTTCTACCGTACTGTGTCCAGCACGAAAACCAAACTGATGCTCGGGCAGGATACCCCTTGGCTTCTAATCCTGGCCATCCTGACCATCAAACACCTTCGATATCGAAGGGAGGACACTGATTGGCCGGTAGGACGAAGGGTTCTTTTCAGGCTTTCAGGTTTGTGGATCGTGGATATAATACCGAGCTCCATTGCGGAGGGAAGTATTGTGCACTTACTATAGCGTTGAATAACGACGTGATGTAGAGGATCGCACATCTTGGTAGAATCTTTAGAGTAAAGTATAGATATCATGCCCTGGAGCTTTTTTGGGATTTTGTATTGCGATGACGTCTGCAATCTCGTCGGCGTCAAACCAAGCTGATTTATGCTCAACCAGGGCGCAATGTAGCACACACTTAGCTCTGATCCAATCCGCTGTCCAGCGGGTGCGGGACCCTCATCCATCTTGTGAAAGCGCCTTTTCTCAGCTATAAGGAGCAGAATCTCTCTGAGTGATCGGATTTCGCTGCTAGTCGTCCTCTGTATCAAGGATAGGAGTTGCCAATCTGGCTGCAGCTTGATACTAAGGGTGAGAGTGTCTTCTAGGTCCCTTTCTGAGTTTATCTCCGTATTCAGGTTCAAGAGGACTCAAGATGCTCATGGAATCGTTCAAGGTCTGTGTGCTCACCGATTAGCCGCTTCATCTTGGGATGCTCTGTAGCAGTTGCATCTAGAGTGATTATAAGCGGTAGATGGTCGGAACTGAGCTCCGCAACCGACCGTATCTCAGCATGTAATCCAGTAAGCCCATAGTGATAGAAAAATCGATATAGCCTGGGGAGCCTCTACTGCCGTACGGGAATCTTGTAGGACCTCCGGTTGCTACGGAGCTCATATCTGAGCTTAGGACCAGATTCGCTAGCGCACGCCCTCTCGGGTTGCATTTCCCCGCTCCACATAGCCACTGGGATGCATTCCAATCGCTCGCGATGAGGAGTTTGGGGCATTGTTGCTCCAGAATGCATTTGAATTCGTCCGTATCCCATATGAACCTCGGAGGGCAGTATATTGAACCGAATGAAGAAGGGCCATGACAGTCTCGATGGCTGCAGACGCAAGTTGCACCTTGCCAGTGGATTTGACCAAGATCGGCTGCACCACCTTTGGCGTTACCGTCACTCGGGTCGTTAAGCAGTGTAGGACTCAACCATAGATTTTGGGTGCCTGTGCCTCCTTGCAATGAATCTGGCTGAGCAGCAGGACTTCGATCTCGTATCGCCGCACAAAGCTATCTACTTCGGGCACAGCTTCGTAGACACGCTATCGGCGTTCCACCTGAGATGTGCAGCGGCATTATATTATGGCGCTGATGCGCTTGAGGAACAGTGGACAGATTGATGATCTGCCCCCTGCGGCTCGACTGTTGCTGTTCTTTGATAATCATCATCATTAAATCCATCTGCTTCTCTTAGAAACGAGCGCAAAGAATTAATATTTCCATTTAGCGTCTGCAGGATGGTTTCAATGTGCAGCTAGCATCCGTCGAGCGCTGAAGTGTATCCCTAGACAACTTTAGCCGGCTGGCTCCTCTGACGACTGAGTCTTCTGTCCTTGGACTGTTGCTGTTGATTATGTTCTTGGTGCGACAGTGTCAGTGGGTTGTTTGGTGTGAATGGTCCCTATAGCAAGAGCGCATACGAAATTCACTTCAAGAAGAGGATCTGCCTACCTCAGATA
>JAEIGL010000239.1:0-20635 GCA_018903715.1 Zaprionus davidi | reverse complement strand
GCTTAAGATTCATAAAATAAATAATTTTACTTAAACTCTTTAACTGTTGTTGATCTTTAACTGTTGTTACCGTTTAGCTGTTTTTATATAGCAGATTAGCTGATCAGATATATCTGATTAGCTGTTTAGATATAGCTGATCAGATATAGCAGATTAGCTGTTTATATAGCTGATTACCTGATCAGATATAGCAGATTAGCTGTTTAGATATAGCTGATTACCTGATCAGATATAGCAGATTAGCTGTTTAGATATAGCTGATTACCTGATCAGATATAGCAGATTAGCTGTTTAGATATAGCTGATTACCTGATCAGATATAGCAGATTAGCTGTTTATATATAGCTGATTAGCTGTTTTAGCAGTTGTTGTTTAGCTGGTTAGTTGTTTAGCTGTTGTTGTTGTTGTTGTTCTTGTGTTGGTAGCTGTTTACACATTTCAAGATTAACTATGTGCTGACGATCAATTAGTATGCTTGAGGACACGCTTATCATAAATTATAACAATATCGTTTTCATACTCACCAACACAAAAGGGACTTGTTGAACTTGTTGAACAAGGGTCTCCCGCACTGTCAAATATCAATAAGATATCTTGAGTCGCACGCTTCTATGCACTGGCGCCTGCGTACACACATTCACGCTCTAACACCTGCGCATACAAACACGATCATACATGCTCAGTTTCCCACGCACACACACCCTTGAACACATTAACTTGTTGAACTAGGGTCTCCCGGACTGTCAAATATCACGGCTAACCCCACAAAAAGGACAATGCACACATTAACTTGTTGAACTAGGGTCTCCAGGACTGTCAAATATCAAGATATCTTGAGTCACACGCTTCTGTGCACTAGCGCCTGCGTACACACATTCACCCTCTAACACCTACGCATGCAAACACGATCATACATGCTCAGTTTCCCACGCACACACACACACCCTCGAACACATTTACCCTGCGGCACGTGCACATGCAAACACGATCATCCATACTCAGTTTGACATGCTCCCCTGCATACTAATTATCCCTATTATGACCTACAAATAACCGATCCACCCAAACAACTCATCGATCCTTTATTACCTAATCCCCCTCCTCACAATCCATTACCTTCATTTACACACCCTCATTAATTTTTATTACCCCACTCCACTTTTTGTCCTAGAATCCGCATTCAGTTTTACCCACCCCACTTTTTGTCCTAGAACCCGCGCCCATATTACACCTTGCGTACACACATTCACCCTCTAACACCTACGCATGCAAACACGATCATACATGCTCAGTTTCCCACGCACACGCACACACACCCTCGAACACATTTACCCCGTCGCACGTGCGCATGCTCACACTATCAACCCATTAATTATCCCTATTACAAATAACCGATCAACATGTTTATTAGGATCCTTTATTACCTAATCCTCCTCCTCACAACACATTACCTTCATTTACACACCCTCTAGAACCCGCGCCCATATTACACTTGACCTTTTTTACCACAGTGATAGGGGACCACCTCACGTACATACCTTTTTATCCCTGATGCACCTTTTTCCCCACAACCTACAGGAAACCACCTCATACCACTTTTTGTCCTAGAGCCCGCGCCCATTGTCCTAGAACCCTCGCCCATATTACACCTAACCTTTTTTACCCCTCACCTGACCTTTTTATCCCTCACCTGACCTTTTTTACCCCTCACCCCTGAACTTTTTATCCCTCACCTGACCCTTTTATCCCTCACGTACCTTTCTACCGGAAACAACCTCACTCCACTTTTTGTCCAAGAACCCGCATTTCCTATCTACTTCCCTTACATTGTGGCTTGTAAATATTAAGTTCACCACAACCATAGCAAAAGATACGTCGAGACGCAAGACAATTCTTCCAAATGTGACCAAGCTCATCGCAGTTCCAGCATGAAAGCTTTACAAGGGCGTTACGAAGAGCAGCAAGTTCGAGATCATGTTGAACGTCTTCTTCTTCAGGGTCAGAACATGATTCTTCAAGGGCGTGAATTTGTCTTGGAGGAGTAAAAGGCTTTGACTTTCGTACTTGCTCAGCTCGACAGTTGAGTTCGTACGATAAAATCTCACTCATCTGTACAAGGCGACGCAAATGTTCCACAGAATGTACAGGTTGATACAGTAATTTCTGACGTGTGTCAGGCAACAAATTATTTGTAAGAATTTCGACTAATTCTTCTTCTGTAACTTTTATGGAGGATTTATCGATAAGCGAAGCCACGGTTTCATAAAAAGCTGAAAAAGGTTCTCCAAACTTTTATTTACGCGATCGTATTAACTCCATAGACATAAAAACTGAGCGATAATCTTTATAGTGTTGGCGAAGAGCAGAGCAGAAATCAGACCAAACTATGCGGTTGACTTGCTTGTGGTATCTCCAATACCAATCTCGGGCTTTGCCAGCAAATATCACATACATATGTTTGCACATGGCCGTAAAATCGTTATACAAAGTTTCATCTGTTAGTGATTTTACCCTATATATGAATTCTTCCACCCCTAAACCTTCTGAGGATCCATCGAAATGTAAATTCCACTTCTGCATAATATCTGCAGTCTTGCGGGTGAACAGGGATGAAGTTACGGGAGACGGAGTTTCTCGCACGGGAACAGACGGGACTTGAACATCAACTGGATTTGTTTGGGTGTTCAAAGACGAGATTAATCGAGATACAGTTTGTTCAATCATGTTTTTAATAACTGTATAATCAAACTCGTTATTGCGGTGGGCAGTTGGAGGGCGAAAAGACCATCCTCGTTGTCTACCACGAGTGGATCTAACTGGAGCTACTTGAGTAGGACTGTTACTGACGTCCAAAAATGATGAAGCAGCAGCGCTTTGATTTAAAGAACGACGCTCTTGATCAAGCGAGGTGCTTGGGCCTTGAACTTGTTCTAAAGCTTTGGTCAAATTATGAGTCATAACTCTCGAGGTGTTTTGTGCAGTCGGTGCGATCGGCTGTGCTCTAGGATCGTTATGTTGAATGGCGACATTACAAGAATAACAACAAGAATGACTAACCATCCAATTTTCTAGGCAAAGTTTGTGAAAGACATGCAAACATGCTAAGGAGTAGCATGGGTGCGTGTTGTAAATTAACTGATTAGAAGTAGTACATTTACTATCTGTACTGGCCAAAGGAGTTGGCGTGTTCCGAGGGCTGTTTGTAACAGGCATTTTCATAACAAAAGGTTTCCTGAATGACATATATTGGCAAATGAATAGATAGTGCAATTAAAATACAAAAGATGCAGTTCGTAAAAAGCAGGTGTTTATTATATGGGGCTATTGAACTTAACGAAAGGTTTTAATATCTTGGTTTGCGCCGTCTATCTAGTAAAGCTATTCGGCAAGTGTATGCAAAAGCAGCATGATCACGAGTTCCATGACAACAACTAAACTAAACTTCTAACGAAAACAAAATAACTAAATAATCCAATCAAATGTTATGGTACTAGGGTCCACACTTATTTTATTAGAAGCGAAAGAAAATTATGTCAAACTAGCAATCAGTATTGGTAGGCAATAAATGCTCTGACATCAATATTCTGAAATTGGGAATAACAGTATTTCACAACGATAGCTAATCAAACAATAGTATTTCCTAGACCTAACGAAGAAAAAAAAACGAGCAATAATGTGAGAGAAGGAATTCATATATATATATAGATATAGCTGATGTTCATTGCTATTTTTTTCAAATCGGAAAAGAAAAGTCAATGGTTTCTCGGAAGGTAATCCTATTACAGAATTATCCAACAATCGTGGTCCGTAAAACAATTCTAACCGAATGTATTTGTACCAGCGGAAGCTAGACAAGACTATCTTAGCAACGTCAGATGGCAAGACACGCATGAAAACTTATCAACTCTACACAAAAGGTATGTGTGGGAAATCTACTTTCGCTGTAAAACAACCAAACTTTATTTAACATAAGTGGACTCACACGTTTGGAAGCCAACATTTTTTGAAAGCGTTCAAACGGGGCAAGCAAAAATTTGGAAAGTAGGTGTTATTAAATCCTTTTAAAGGCTAGAGAGGGCTTCACACGTTTGGTCCAAAAATTTATGTGATAACATCCAAACGGCAAACAAAAATTTGGAAAGTAGGTGTTATTAAATCGTGTTATAAAATTAACGGCTAAAGAGGGCCCCACACGTTGGGCGCCAAAAATTTATGTGATAACATCCAAACGGCAAACAAAAATTTGGAAAGTAGGTGTTATTAAATCGTGTTATAAAATTAACGGCTAGAGAGGGCCCCACACATTGGGCGCCAAAAATTTATGTGATAGCGTGCAAACGGCAAACAAAATTTTGGAAAGTAGGTGTTATTAAATCCTGTTATAAAATTAACGACTAGAGAGGGCCCTCACCATATACACCATATACACATATATACATATATATTAATAATTATATATATTTATATATATTAGGTAGCTACAGATATAGATACATAGGCATAGGTAAAAGTGAAGTTTAGTCGGTTTTAATATTGTTAGTTCTTTGCATTAAATAATTTAGCATGGAAATAAGAAAAGAACTATTGATTTTAATTTGTTAGCAAAGCAGACAATTCAATGTCAGTATGTATATACGGCTCGAGCTTCAGTATGTATGTATGTCTGTATGTATATTAGCATAGCCTACAGCATAAATATGTACATACGCACTCATCATCACTGAGCCGGCGGTAAAGCATTGCCGCTGCACATGCGCGTATGCATATATACGTACGTACGAATTATGTCTACTTGGAAGGAAATTAAAACATTGAAACGAAATGACAATTGCAGAACTTTGGCTGCTCACTTGCACTTGCGTTGCAAGGGGGGTGAGGCACGGTAAAGCTCGATCCCAGTGTAGGGAGAGGCGATGCACACATCGAAAGATATCCAACGTTGGATGTTTCTGCCGCAACAGACTTCCAAAGTAGGAATTTCGGCAAACTCAACCAATGTGTGGTGGAACAGAATGTGGCGACAGCGCTGAGCGCTCCAAGCGAACTTTTGGTTTTCCAAATTTCCAATTACTATACTCGACAGCCCACACCAATATCAAGCAGAAGCATCTGCATAAAGGTGGGCTACCAAAGTCGTCGACTGGTGCAGGCTGGGTAACTGGGACTTGCGTCAACCAGGTTATCTAGGTGCAAAATGAGGAATTTAGTACAATAATCTAATCAAACAAAATACGAGGGGGGTGACATACCTTTTCTTGTGCTGAGCACAAAGTAATGATAGGCTCTTAAGCTGATCGGGAAGGCTGATGTCTTCAGATTTCTGGTTCAGAAAAATGGGCGTGGCAAATGGGGTTATGTCTTCGGTGTCGTCGAATTATGTTTTTTTTGCATTTAAATGCACCGACACGAAAATTAATTGAGCTGCGTATATGTGCACTATATGCAGCTATATTTATTTCCACAGACTTAACGAAATGTTAACGCAGGAATATATACTCAACACGTGTAGCAAACGCAGCGCTAACCGACGTAGAGTGGACACTTATAGTTTCAACCAATCAGAAAGAGGGCAAATAGAAAAGGGTAGCAGCATTTATAGACCAGGTTCTCTGCAAAGAAGAGCTTTTTCTGTGATTCAGCACCTACAAAGAAGCATCTGAGCGGAACATGACCCTTAAGCCTATGCTTAAGCTTTGACATACAATTCGAATTAGCGGATGCTGGTTTGAAACTAGGGGATCAATACGCACGGCAACAGCAAACATCATCGAATATGTTCGAATGTTGCTAAGCCAGGTTGAGGACTTAGATAAACAAAATCAATAATATTTTTATCGCTACCAATATCACTGCGATAAAACGACAAATTTTGATATTCGTTTCAATGGTGCCACGGTGACCATTACAGTATGTATATATACATATACTATATAAAACATTCTCTGCGCGTTGTGACAGTTTCGGCTGTTCCTGACGTATTTCGTAAGACATGTAATGTTGTTCGCGCATAGTGGGATTTAAACAGATAAGCTATATAAATTATATAATTATATAAATATAAATATACTAACAATTTATTATTAAAGTGGTAACGGTTCTTAACGGAAAAACAAAAGGAGGGGACTTTGAGTTAAATGGTGAACGAGAACAGTCGCAAGTTTTTCAATCGCGCTATATACTGATATAACTAGTGCTAATTGTCATCAAACAATTAAATAATAATAAGTGTACTATAAACATTAACCAAATAAGTAACAATATAAAATAAACTAACTAACTACATATATAATAAATAATATTTAATAAATATATATAATATATAATAATTATTGAATATACTCGTATAACAGCCGTTAACATTTAAAGTAAGCTAACATATAATTAGCCAACACTGTACAGCCGCTTCTGAATAATCTGGCAACATTGTATAAACCTTCAGTTTTTGTATTACTCTTGATCCTCAGTTCTGATTAAACGTTTGACCGTACCACTACGTTGTCTCTTTCTTTATTGATATACACAAACTCTAACAACAGGTTATGGGCCCAGGAGAGTGCGTGTCGGTCTGGAAATCAAATGTTCGTTACAGTAACTCGTGGACTGCTATTAGTTAATGTCGTGCGCGAATAACCCCGGTAAAATAAGCCAAAATGAATATGTCGCTTCAAATCGAAAAACTTGGTGACGAAAACTATGAAATATGGCACATGGCCATGAAAAGTCTCCTCGTAACAGCAGACTTATGGAAAGTTGTGTTTGGAAGATATGTGAGAGATGAAGGGAATGAAGCAGCTTGGAAGAAACTACAGCAACTGCACACACAAGTTGGGCCTATACGGAAAGTACAGTTATATCACAAACTATTGCGTTTCAACGAAGAATTGAAAGTTATAATGTTGTTGAGCAGTTTGCCTGATACATGGGAAAACTTCGTAGTCGCTATTGAAACTCGCGATGAATTGCCCACATTTGAAATCGTCAAAGTTTAACTGTTAGAAGAAGGCGCTCAAAAGAAAGAAAAAGCAGAACGTGAAGGCAATGTGGCGTCACATGCAGTGTACACACACACGCAAGATAAAGGCAACAGTGACAAAGGAGAAAACAACAACACCAAGAGAAACGAAAGAACAAGCGAAAAGCAAAAATATAACGGAAAATGTTTTATCTGCGAAAAGCTAGTAAAAACTTTAAAAGCTACGTGGAATGCCAAACCGCACACAAAATCAAGTCGCTACGAAGCGACAACGGAACGGAATATGTTAACAAGGAGTTCACAAAACACTTGGAAAAATGTGGCATCAAACGGCAGTTAACGGTTCCCTACACCCCGCAGCAGAACGGTGTAGCAGAACGCGCAAATCGTACAATTGTGGAGATGACGAAGTGTTTGTTAATTCACGCAGGGCTAGAGGAGTTCCTATTGGCAGAGGCTGTAACTACGGCAGTCTATTTAAGGAACAGATGTCCTACAAGAGAACTGGCAGGAGGTACACTATTTGAGGCTTGGAAAGGCCACAAGCCATCAGTTAAGCACATGAGAGTGTTTGGATCTCATTGCTTTGCTCTTGATAAATGCACAAAAGGCAAGTTCAAGGCAAAGGGAAACGAATACATCTTCGTTGGCTATTCCTTTGAAGCAAAAGCATATCGCTTATATGATAGAGAGAAGCGATCTATAATTGAAAGGCGAGACGTTCGATTTGGTGAAGGTGAGTTTTGCACAAAAACGATCAAGAATTGTGAATCTTGTGAACAAAATAACGACTTTATGACAAACATCATTCGCCTTGAGTCATACACTTATACTCCAGAAAACGAGCAGATTGAGCATGAAGAAGCAGTAGAAGACCTGTGCAGTGACTCAGGCAAAGAGGAGGAGGAGTTTGTGAGCGCAAGCTATAATGAAGGCAGCGATGAAGGGAATGGTAGAAGCGACCCTCAGCAGGACGATACCACACCCAGACGAGGACCAGGTAGGCCCAGACTAGTACGTACAGGGCAGCCAGGCCGGCCGAGAAAGGAATACCAGGTGCTTAATAGTCTGAACTATATGGATGATATTGAGACACCGAAATACGCCTCAAATGCATTGCAGGGTCAACATTCGCATGATTGGCAAAAGTCAATGCAAAATGAATTCGACGCTCTTCAAGCAAATGATACATGGACGTTATGTGACCTACCTCCAGGACACAAGGCTATCGGTTGGAAATGGGTATGAATCAAGAGAAGTAACGACGGCGATATTGAAATTATTATTGGGAAACGTTCTCACCTGTTATCCGGTATGAGACGATTCGTATGCTGTTTGCAATCGCTGCTGAAAAACAATTGTTTGTGCACCAAGTCGACATCGCAAACGCATACCTGAACAGCAAGCTTCATGAAATTGTGTACATGAAGCAGCCGCCGAATTTTATTGACAAGCATCATCCGAACAAGGTTCTTAAGCTACAAAAGGCTCTCTACAGGCTTAAACAATCAGGAAGAGTGTGTAACAAGACACTTGATGACGTCTTAAAGAATATGGGGTTTAAAAGATGCAGTAACGAGGCTTGCTTATACATTAAGCAAGAACAACGGAAATTCAGCTATATAGCAGTCTACTTCGATGACTTAATCATTTTGTGTCCGAGCGAAAATGACATAACTGAGATTAAGAAGAAGATTGCATCAAGCTTTAAGATGCATGATCAACTATCAACTATGCGATCAACTATTTCCTTGGCATAAAAATAGAGCGAGATGGTTAGAGTGGATCTATCAAGATGTGCCAGAAAACGTACATAAAAGGACTATTGGAAACGTATGGTATGAACAGCTGTCGTCCAGTAAGCACACCGGTAGACCCAGGATACCAAGTGGGATGCACGAGTGAAAGCTGTGTCCAGGTGAATATTAAAGGGTTTCAGTGACTAATTGGTTCGCTTATGTATTTAGCCGTCCTGGGTCGGCCAGACATTTTGCACGCTGTGAGCAAATTGTCGCAAAGAAACACTGATCCATACGAGGAACACGAGATTGCAGCGAAACACATTCTGAGGTATCTTGCGGGTACTATGAATCTGAGTATTGTATACCGCAAGTCTGGCAAATCAGTCAAAGGCTTTGTTGACGCTGATTGGGCTAACAAAAAGGACAGAAAATCCTACAGCGGCTACGCATTCTTCATGGCAGGAAGTGCGTTCTCTTGGTCATCAACGAAGCAAAGCGTTGTCGCGTTAAGCAGCACAGAAGCGGATTACATCGCGTTATCCATGGCTGCCAAAGAAGCTATCTACTTGAGAAGACTTCTGCATGAGATTGGGTGGTCTGAGCAACCGGAACCGATGACCATACTTGGCGACAACATAAGTGCGCAACACATAGCGCAGAATCCTGTGCATCATAAGCGCACAAAACACATTGACATAAAATATCACTTTATACGAGAAAAAGTAGAGTCAAATGATATTGTATTAGAGTATGAAACAACAAACGATAATGTCTTAATAAGAATAAGCACAACGGTAAGCTAACATATAATTAGGCAACACTGTACAGCCGTTACTGAATAATCTGGCAACATTGTATGAACCATCAGTTTTTGTATTACTCTTTATCCTCAGTTCTGATTAAACGTTCGACCGTACCACTACGTTGTGTCTTTCTTTATTGATATACACAAACTTTAACAACAGGTTACAATAATATAATAATTTATATATGTATATAATAAATTATAGATATATTTAAATTATAACTTATTATTATTTTATATATTTACTATTTATTATTATTTTTTTTAAATTTATTCATATTATTTATTTTAATTAGTTTTATTAATTATTATTTTATTATGCCTCGCCAAAGACAATCTGCTGTTCAAAGAGTGGCTAATCGAAGGCGAGATATAATAATTAATATATAAGTATACTAACAATTTATTATTGTATAATTTAATAAATATTTATAATAAATAATATTTTATAAATATATATAATATATATATATATATATAATATAAGCGTGGCTTACGACCTTCATTTGTTAATAACATTTTAGCTGACTCAAGGTCAATATCGGTTCGATTTCTGCATCATAGCTTATCTAGTCGATATTTTTGCCAAACACAACAAGAACCCTTGTCAAAAGACAAGCAGCGGGCTTGAATGTACAATTGTTGCACCAAGATGATATTTAATTATAAATAAATACATTTTTAATAGCCTCTTGTACTATTTGATGACACGTTGGGCATTTAGGTTTATCTTCATTTTCATTCATTTCATTGTGTAAAACAATTTTATCCCAACAGGTGCAACATATGTTCACATGGGTACATGGGCGCAACAAAACCGATTTGGGGCTTTCTAAACAGACTATGTACGGATTTTGTTGAACAAATAATGTATCGGACAACTTTCTTAAATTAGATGAATTGGAGGAAAGAGGCGACGATAAGGACTTAAGATCGGACGATATTTCGGTCAAATTTGTTTGCGTATCCACACTATCTAAAAGGTCTTGTTTAGAGAACTTTTCGTTTAGAGAAACGGTCAAAAATCTATGGATATCTATTTCTCCTCTATCGAAAATTTGCATGGTATCCATAATTTTTTGAGCGCGGTCCTGTAAAAAAAATTAGTGTTATAACATAAAATTTTAAAAGATTTTATTGCATTTTGTATAGACATACACGTAGGTGCTTTGGTTGTAACTAATTGCCAATTCCACCGTTTTGAAAAAGTAGAGCGAATTCGCGCCTCTTCTCATACTGTGCATCAATTATATTTTCAACAAATTTGAAAGTGTCCTTTTGTTCGAATTTTGTTGCCCAAATTCAAATTATACGCTTCGACGGAGCCCGTGGTTCTCGTCGAACGTTTAAAAAGTAATATGCTTTTGGGTCCTTCCTGTATACAAAGATGAATAGAAGATAATTGTTTAAAATAAAACGAAAAATATTATAAGTACAGTAAATTTGTATCAACATAAATTTTGAGAAATACCTTTTTAAGCCACTGCTTCTTAAAATATTTTAAGAAAGCCGAAAACTTTTCAAAAAAAACTTTAAGACATGAATTTAAACTGAAAAAAAATACTTTTGCATATGTTTTATATCAATAATAATCAGCTGCTTAAAGTCTCCGATAGGGCATACTTTGAATGTAGCATCATCAAATCGATTCTGCTCCTCAATATTTGCTTGCATTAAGTTATGACCTTATCTGACGAAAATATGCAATACGCAAATGAGCTTGATGCGTATAGTTTTTTGAAAAAAACATTTGGAGTACTGCCCTTGGGCATGCCAAAACCATGATGTTTTCATCTTGAAAAGCTTCGAGAGCACAAAATAAAAAAATTAAACTATTTATATTGTGTTCATGTTTAAATTCACGTACATGTAGTCAAGAAACAATTTACACAGATGTACAAAACATTAACATGTACATCTGTGTAATGAAACAATATACACAGATGTACATAACATTAACACGTACATTAGACTGACCTTAAAAATAAATTTCAAACCGCCGGGAAGAATTCTTTTCTACTAGGGCCCAAAACAACCTACAAAAAATTTAATGGTCGCCAAATCGCCCCAAAGTTGGAAAATTTGGTTTATATTGAAAAATTACTCATACGTAAACTTTTTTTGTCTAACTTCTTTAAAAATGGTTTATGACTATAATATTTTGATTTCTGTTTATATATAAAAAAAATCATTTTTTGTATCATAATTGCATTTTATAATTAAGGAGAAATCACAACAATATTTACAGATATTGAAGCCGCGTGCTGTCGCTGGTATAAAACGATAGTTTTAAGAGAGTGAATTTTAAGAGAAGTGGCAACACTTCAATATTGGATGGAATATAATATAATCGGTAAATACTTGGCGCCATAATCGAGTTGCCATATGTTTGATATAAATATATTTGATGTATCCATTTTTAGATGTTAAATATTCTGAATGTGATGGAAACATATCCTATCTTAGTATAAATGAAGATGACGAATATGATAATGATATTAACACTGACACTACGGAGCCAGTTACTCGAGGAAGTAAGGATTGTATAACCGCACGTCTGGTAGCTGCTCTTGATGATGCCAAGGTATACGATAAAAAAGCTGTTCATATTTTGACGGCAACTGCTGAAGCATTCGGAGTAGACCTAAATAGTCGCATTTTAAATAGAAATTCAGTACGAAATGCAACAAGAAAGTACTGAGAGCTTGCTCTTATAAGCACAATTTCAGATTTTGGCGAGGAAGTGAGTAAATCATTAAATCGAGAAATGTATGTTTTTTACATATTCTTTTGTTTTAGGTCAGTAATGCAGTAATGGGATGGTTAACTAATGGATAATATTGTTGGCACACAAAAAGTAGATCGCATTGCAGTTCTGGTTAGCTACAATGGCATATCTAAATTTCTAAGTGCTGCTATCATTGATAGCACTGGGGAAATCATTGCAAATCATCAAATACGGGATCTAAATTAGGAGCGACTGTCTTTCTTAAAAAATTTTTATTTAAAAAGCTTCTTCAATTTCCTTTCCGACATCACATATATGAGCTTATATTGAAAAGCGTTTTTGAGTTGAAATATGCCTTGAGCAGTGCTCCCGAGGTACTTTTGTTCAACCGTTTCGCAACAGTTTGGCCCAAGATAAACCAAAACCTTTAGAACTCTGAATTGGATGATCCTGTAATTCGCAAAATTTTAACCCAGGAACAGGAGCTTTCTCTTAAACAGTTTTGTCATTTGCAACTGCAGCTAAAATCGTATAGCAGAGCAGATTATCAGGAACTTCTTCATTTGTCACTCGCTTTTCTTAGAGAAAACTACACTTTTCGATGTTGCAGTTCAACGTCCAACGCCAGGTTTATGGGTAAAGCAATTTACAGTCTTAAAATATTTATATTCAGCGGTCAATTTAAGTTGAATAAGCGAGAAAAAAGTATGGTATGACTGTACAAATGTATGAATGTGCTCCATACTTGGACTTGCAGTTTGTGAAATATGCCCTTATGTATGGAGACATTGATATTGCGGTGTCTGAAAAAATAATTTCCAAAAGGAAAAGCCATTTATTCTATTTATCGCCGGAAGTAGCTGCCTTAGCATTTTTCGACCCTACAGTGACAGTTGATGAAAAAAGAAATATGATTAACCAATTAAAAGCAGAGGAGCAGAAAATAAAGATTTTGCAGCAAAGGCGTATTTTAGACCCTAACGACTTGCGATGCAGCTCTATAAGTGACTTCATCTGTTACAAAAGCAATTACTTTTTCGATGTCTTCGGTCTATCCAGCAGTTTCCTAAAACATGATCCACTAACCTGGACAGAAAATGACGATTATATCGAGTCATTTAATTTTTGTGCTGGTTTGTTTGTTGTCAACGATACTGCTGTGCGTGGCATAAAAGTTATGAAGGACTACAATCGAATTTTGACAAAAAATGAGGAGGAAAAACAACTTATTCTTCAATTCTTTAAGAAATATCGCAAAAACATATCCATCACATTGTAAAAAAGACCTATGAAACTGTGTTCAGAAAAATGTGTTTGTAAATATATAGAAATACATTAGCAATAATTAAATTAACACACTTTATTGGCGTTTATCATTTTTATGTGCTTGTAACTTATTCTGGCTATAATCAGTTATACTAAATATTACAAATTAACTTACAGATAAACAAAAGAATAAGTTGGTCAATTATTTTTTAAGAAGTTAGACAAAAAAAAGTTTACTTATGAGTAATTTTTCCATATAAACCAAATTTTTCAACTTTGGGGCGATTTGGCGATTTGGCCATTTTCTTAACTAACTGTATATGAATATGTACATACATACATACATATATATGTACATTTGTCGACTTACTCAGCGAGAACTGAAGTGGCGCTGGTCACTGGTTGTTTTCGGGTTTTTTTTTTTGATTTCTTGTAATTCCAGCATTTGAACATAACGTTCCATTGTACCCCCTTTAAGTAGGCACAATTTAGGCATTGTCACCTTGACCGAGCTTTTGGGGCTCAGCTGAGTGCAATCAAAATGCATCAGTAGGTATTGTTTGCTTCGTTAAGTAGGTGGATCTATTGGGTAACATGGGTCGGTTCGCTGTATTTCACTGGAGCTGCCGAAGAACACAGACGTGTGTGATATTTTTTTCACTGGTGCCAACCACGAAGAGGATTTTTGTTATTATTAAATATAATAATATTTAATATATCCCAGCAATATTAAGTAAGTATTGCATAAAATAAGCCTAGAACAAAATTCTAATTGGTGAATTTTACCCATTGATTAAGATTGCAGAGATTTTGGAAGATTAAGGCAACCTCGTGGAATGGCTGGGAAAAAACAAAAAACAGAATGAAATTTCTCTGGATAACTGGTGTCAGATTCAGAATCTGGCACCTTGTGCTACCCAAATTTTGGAGCACCTCATTTTTCAAGCGGATTCGTCTAGGGGAGCCCTAGAATGGTTGCATGAGAAGCTAGTGAAAACTATATTATCACAGTGAATCGCCTAAATAAGCTAATGAAAACTATAATATCACAGTGAATCGCTTTAATATGCTCATAAAAAACCATAATATCACTGTGATTGCCTTAATAAGTTAATGAAAACTATAATATCACAATGATTGCCTTAAATAAGTTAATGAAAACTATAATATCACAGTGAATTGCTTTAATATGCTCATAAAAAACCATAATATCACTGTGATTGCCTTAATAAGTTAATGAAAACTATAATATCACAATGATTGCCTTAAATAAGTTAATGAAAGCTATAATATCACAGTGATTGCCTTTAATAAGTTAATGAAAACTATAATATCACAGTGATCGCCTTAATAAGGTCAAAAAGTTACAATATCTCAGTGATCGCCTTAATAAGTTCATACTAACTACAATATCACAGTGATTATCCTAATTAAAATTTTTGTTAATAATTCTAAATTATATTATAAAAGCTCTCAAAATTAGTTAATAAATAATAGGGTCAATGGTGCAAATAAATACATATATATAAATATCGCGAGTTACCAATAATTTTTTTTTCTTTTTCCTCGCCTATTTGCAAATGACCATAAAAAGGTAATTCTAATGAAAAACACATGAGTTAAACAAATACACAGAAAAAATACTAACGATACAGTCAAGTGCTGACTGTACCAGGCCATGGATTATCATATTATTCATGCTTAATAATTTAAAAATACTTAACTTTATTTATAAATAATTCATATTATTTATAATTATTATAATTTGATTGTCTTTGATATGAAAACAAAGTAATGATCATTTTTTAATTTTTACATTTATTGAAATTTAGTTAAATAATTTAATTTGTTTGACTGTAACTTTTCTTTTAATTTATTAGAATAAAATAAATAAACAAAATAAAAAATAATTAATAAATGAAAATTCGTACCCGCCTCAACCGGGAGTTGAACACACGCACTCTCTCGCAGCCGTCCGCCCCTCTAACCACTCGGACATTGCCTCACTCCTTGGACCATCGGCAAAGCTGCATTGTGAACCAATTCTGTTACCATACAATGCAAATAAAAAGTTTAATAATATGCTGTGTGTCTGACGATAGATTTGAACTTCGGCATGCTTGCGTAAACTAGGTATGCTTAAGTATATATAGTGACATATTCATTCTCCATATGATTTATTTAAACCGATCTTTTGAAAAGCTTCACTCTTCAAAAGCTTCATCATAAAAGTTCACTCAAGACACCAATCGTCAACGATAGGAAGCTTAAGTCAAGGTTTGCTGGTCCACAAAAATAATTCTGTCAGTTAGTTTATTAGTAACTCTGGTGTAATAAATAATAATAACTCCATCAAATAAAAAATTATAAAATAAAAATATATTTTTTTTATTTTTGATTAACTCCTAAATACTTAATTGGCGCAGCCGGTAGAATAACAGTTATTGATGAGGTATAAAATTAATCCAAGTCTTTAACTATCATCCGCAAAAGAACTCACGTGAATCGCGACGGCAAGTTCAGTGACATCAGTTGAAAGTGTAAACCCAACGGTGTTCATAGCCGAGAACTGATTGTGAAAAAACTTAAACAGTAGCCCACTTAAACAAATATAGGTGTGACCGCTACATAAGTTAAATCCAACAAGCAGTGAAGTGAACAGGAACAGTAGCCCACTTAAACAAAACAGGTTGGACCGCTACATAAGTTCAACCCCACAAACTGTTAAGTAAACAATAACAGTAGCCCGCTTAAACAAAACAAGTGTAACCGCTACAAAACAAAAAAATGTTCTAAAACAAAATAATTAATCAAAAATGGCATTATCAAATGATAATCTATTCCAACTGCTACGACAAATATTTGAAGTGCAGCAGTTCTGTGGAGAGCCAAACAGCCTCAGTTCGTTTATCAGACGAATTAAATACCTGCTCAACCTATACCCGACGGACGACCCTCTTCAGAAAGCCATCATATATGGAGCCATTGAACTACAGGTCATCGGAGATGCTGAGAAGGTCTCCCAACTCGGATTTCACAACGAATGGTCAACCCTAAAGGAAGCTCTGATCGTCGAATTTAAAACTCAAACTCCCCTGGAGGAACTTTTGCGACGTTTGTATTGCACGCCCTACAAAGGTAATTTACGACAATTACAACTGTTCAAAACTTAATAAAAACTTACTAAACTTAAACACTAATACCAACACAAATAAAAACAAAAACTTTCATGCCAATCAACAATACGTAACCCCATTTAACCCATTAATAGATTCCACGCAGATCCAAAACCCAAATGAAAACAACCAAGCCCCTCATAAACAAGCTTTTCCGTCTAGATAACAACAATTCGATCAGAACAGATCAAATTTGTTTAATGAACTCAGAGCAGACTTAATTCGCGACCGACAGAACGACACCCGAAACTATTATCAGCTCCCCCAATAACCAAGAGTGACGAATAAGCGTTTTAGAGAAGGCAGCGGACAATCACGTATGCAGAAAGTCACCATCAATACGAGTTAGATTACAGTGACATTGCTGACCAAGACAATAACAACGACGAACAGTTCCACGAAGATCAATTACAAGTCACACAAAACGAGATGTATACAAATCAGCAAATTCAACAAGCCGAAAATTTTCCAATACCAGCCTGGGAACCCACCAATACATAGAGATCATGTTTAATAATCACAGATACCGATGCATAGTCGACACTGGTTCATCAATAAACATGATGAACACAAACTTTTTCAATCTTCAAGTTCACGATAAACAAATAGTTGTCAGAAGTATGACAGGCTATTCAAACTAAATAAATTCGTAGATCTTCCGGCCAATGGGCTTTTTCAGCAATCGCAGAAATTCTATATTCATTCGTTTTCACCATTTTATGACATTCTATTAGGAAGAAAAGTATTAATAGAAAAAAACGGTTGTATAGACTATTTTAGAAAAGAAACAATTATCAATGGAAGAACATTCCTTCATAAAGAACTTGAACTTTGTGACGGAAATTCGTCAAAAAATTTCGAAGCCATTTTACAAGAAAACCTCTTTACAGCCGAAATAAACTATGCATTGGACAATGACATAAACTCAGACCACACATACCGACTAGACCATTTAGACAAAGAAAAAAAACATAGACTAACACAACTACTAAAAGCATTTAAAGACATCCAGTATTCTGATAAGGAAGACCTCACTTTTACAAGCATCATTTCTTAATTTAAAAAAATTTTTCCAAACCCCAGTATATAAAAACCCCTTTTTTTTTCTTTTTTTTTTTTCATGAGGAGTTTTCAAAAAAAAATTGGGGGGGGTTTTACAAAAGGGCTTCAACCGGGAAACCTTCTCCCTTTTGCGGTCCCTTTTGGTTTTTTCCCAAAAATGGACGCCTCTGGCAAACCAAAATTCCAGTCCGGCCTCCGCCTTTCGAACCTTAAATGAAATAACCATTAATGATAAATTCACAATCCCGAACATGGATGAAATATTAGGCATTTTTTAAAAAAAAAAATATTTTTTTTTTGTTTTTTTTTTTATTTAAAATAAAAAAAAAAAATTTAAAAAAGTGGAAAGAATTTAATTTAGCTGTGGGGGTCTGGCGGAGGCTTCGGCAGAACGTTGGCGTCTTCACTGATGGCGTGATCGGCAGCTAGGTGGAGCATTGAAATGGTTTGAACTTGATTGAACTGGATCGAATTGCAATCTCTGCAATTTCGGTGTTACGTGGGTTCGTCGCGGCGGATGTTTATAATATTGTTGATTTAGGATTTTGAACTCATGTTTTCCTTAGAATACTTTGTTGCGCAATTCTTGCAAGCAAAGTACTAAGAGTTAATTGTATCGGCCGTCGAGAGGAGTAACAAAAGTTTCTGTTGTTAACTCTCCCCCCTCAGGATCCTACTTGTCCTCAAGTGAGTGTAAGAAATAGGGAATATTGTTGAATTCGGGTTGTATCGGCTTTGTCTTTAAATTATTTATTTTAAGTTTATTATAAAGCGTGGGAAGCTCTTGTTGAATTTGAATGGTTACTTTCTCTCTGGGCTTAAAGTGGATTTTGGAGATTATTGAAAGAAGTATGACGGTGGTAGAGTGTGTTATTATGTTATTTAAGTGCTTTTTGTTTATGATGTTGAGGGCCTCGAGTGATTCTAATGACAAAATTTTTAACCTCTCCACTTCTATGGGTGACATTTAAATTATTGGTGTTCCGGGTTTTAGAATAGATTTTTCTTTATTGTTGAATTGCTTGTTATTTTGAACGGTATCTTTCCAGAAATGAACCAGATATGTCCCTTTTAGATTGTAGGTTATACTGTTGTGTATTAAGTTGCCGGTGTTGTTGTTAAGTAATATTAAGCTGCCATCGACCTCCTCTATTTCCTGAATATGTTCTGCATTACTGAAGTCACACAGCGCTTCCTTTCCCTCAATTAACTTAGCAATACATTTTGTTTGTTTTAGATTAACAGTGTTTTCTTTTTTACATATTTTAAGTAATTTTACAGTTTTTGGGAACATTAATGATTTCGCTTTGTGCCATAAATATTTCATTCGTTTCTAAGTGTACAATAGAGTTATTTTTTATAACGGGTTTTATCAACATATCTTGATAAGAAGTGGGGTCTAGTTCTGGTATTATGATGATATAGATAATCGCTGTTTTATTATGTAATACTGAAACATCAACAAATTCTAGCATTTCTTCGATTGATAAAGAGGTTATATGGTTTTTTTTGAAAAATTTTATTTACTTCATTCAGTTAAAATTCATTTAAAAGGAGTGTCTTAATTACGTTAATTTTTGCCCATTGAATGGCATATTTAATGTTTACAATTTCTTCTTTTATCAAACTGACCTGATTTTACAGACTTGTTGCTATTTCATTGCTAAAATTGTTATCCTTTTTTATTGAGTTCGTAAGCATATTTGAGATTGTTGTTAAATTATTGATTCTAGTTGTGTAGCAGCGACTCTAATAAAATAAATACTGAAGCCCAAAAGTAGGCAAATAAAGAGATGAGAAAAAAAAATAAATTTAAAAATCTCCTTAAAAGTATGCTAGGAATATTATTAAAATATTTGAAGTAGTTGGCTACACTAGTTGACCTATGGGCCAATTGTAATTAGGAGAAAAATACCCAGATATCACCAAGGGTCTTGAAGGAAGCAGAGCTTGGGAGAAAGAAAGTGCAAGTCAGCATTAGCGAAAGAGTTGGCGCCCGAGAAAGGCTGAAAGCGGGAAAAAGTGGAATCGAAAGAAAAGAAAAATCTTAAAAAGTGGCTGGAAACATCTCGAGAATTCTAGGGAAACACTGGAGTTTTCAACATCCTCGGGTAACTATTAGTGGCTTAAATAAATGAAAATATCTAAAATTATAAATTTGGTCAGAATTGCACTAATTGGGACCTGGTAAACAATTGGACCTTGAGCAAGAGCCCGTCACCGAAAAAAAAAACCCGGACAGCGTATAAGAGGTTCAACAAGCATGGGCAGATCGACGAGCTCGGCCGAAATCTTTCTTTAAAATTAGTTAAAAAAACAAGCCCAACGAAATAGGAAATAGTTCCAAGAATAGGCCTTGCAACTCCGCTAAGACGGAGTAGCAATTTTATCTGCCAAATGCCGCTAAGGGATTAAACGGTCAATATAGACCCATAACTAAAGAAAACAGTAGATAGGAAATGCGGGTTCTGGTGCAAAAAGCGGAGTGAGGTGGTTTCCGGTAGAAAGGTACGTGAGGGATAAAAAGGTCAGGTGAGGGGTAAAAAAGGTCAGGTGAGGGATAAAAAGGTCAGGTGAGGGGTAAAAAGGTCAGGTGAGGGATAAAAAGGTCAGGTGAGGGGTAAAAAAGGTTAGGTGTAATATGGGCGAGGGTTCTAGGACAATGGGCGTGGTGCATGAGGGATAAAATGGTATGTACGTGAGGTGGTCCCCTATCACTGATGTAAAAAAGGTTAGGTGTAATATGGGCGAGGGTTCTAGGACAATGGGCGTGTAAAAAAGGTGCATGAGGGATAAAAAGGTATGTACGTGAGGTGGTCCCCTATCACTGATGTCAAAAAGGTCAAGGGTAATATGGGTGAGGGTTCTAGGACAATGGGCGTG
>JAEIGL010000282.1:0-15573 GCA_018903715.1 Zaprionus davidi | reverse complement strand
TTTCCTATCTACTTGTTCAAAAACCTCACGAACATTTTCGAGTTGTGCAGGAAACACAATCTAAAATTACATCCAGAGAAATGTTCATTTTTCATGCACGAGGTAACATTCCTCGGCCATAAATGTACAGACCATGGCATCCTACCGGATGATAGAAAATACGACGCTATAAAGAATTATCCTTTACCCACAGATGCGGATAGTGTACGATGGTTCGTCGCATTCTGTAATTATTACAGAAGATTCATTTATAATTTTGCAGAACATTCTCGTCATTTAACGAGGTTATGCCGGAAAAATGTTTCATTTGAATGGACTAAAGAATGCAATGACGCATTTAATTACCTAAAGCAGGCTTTAATAAAACCTACTTTACTACAGTACCCTGATTTCAGCAAAGAATTTTGCATAACCACTGACGCAAGTAAAGTTGCGTGTGGTGCAGTACTCACTCAAGAGTACAATGGTGTGCAACTGCCAGTTCCATATGCATCAAGAGCTTTCACACAGGGAGAAAGCAATAAGTCAACTACCGAGCAAGAACTCGCAGCCATTCATTGGGCAATCAAACATTTCAGACCTTATATCTATGGAAGGCATTTTCTAGTTAAAACGGATCATAGACCCCTTACTTATCTATTTTCGATGAAAGATCCAACATCTAAACTAACAAGGATGAGAGTAGATTTAGAAGAATACCAATTCACAGTAGAATACCTCAAGGGTAAAGATAACCATGTAGCAGATGCACTCTCTAGAGTTAGCATTGAAAATTTAATAGAAATAAATAGAAATATATTGATGGTCCAAACGAGATCATCAAAAGACAGGCAGACATCTGGCCAGATGAAAACAATAAATTGCAAAATAAGAATAAAGAGCCCAATGTCTATGAAGTCATTAATAATAATGTCGTAAAGGAATTTGTGAATCTAAAACTTAATAATCTCAAATGTTTATTAAAACATGGAAAACGAATTATTTCACAATTTTCAGTTAATGATTTGTATTCTAAAGGAAAGTTTGACTTAGGCCAATTCTTTTCAAGGCTTAATTCAGAAGCCGGATTACAAAATATAGTTAACATCAAGTTGTCACCGAGTGAACAAATTTTCGAATTTGTTTCAGTTAATGAATTTAAAAATATGGGCAATAAAATATCAAATATAAAAATAGCGCTATTAACAAAGGTGACAAAAATAGACAAAAATGACAAAAAGTCATATAAATGCAATCCTGTCAAAATACCATGATGAACCTTTACAAGGAGGCCATACAGGGATTACACGAACCCTGCTTAAAATCAAAATTTTACTATTGGCCTGGAATGAAACAAGCTATAACTAAGTATGTGAAACATTCTGAGAAATGCCAACGAGCAAAAGTAACTACACATACAAAAGCACCAATGATAGTAACACAGACACCTATCACAGCTTTCGATACTGTTCTAATAGATACCATTGGACCATTACCTCGTTCGGTACTTGGCAATGAGTATGCTATCACTATAATATGTGATCTCACCAAATATCTAGTTACAATACCAGTAGCAGATAAAAGTGCAAGAACAGTAGCCAGAGCAATATTCGAATCGTTTGTATTAAAGTACGGTCCTATGAAGACGTTCATAACAGACATGGGTACTGAATACAAAAATTCACTTATTAGTGACTTGTGCAAGTATATGAAAATAAGTAATATACAATCAACAGCACATCATCATCAAACTTTGGGAACAGTGGAGAGAAGTGATCGAACATTCAATGAATATGTACGCTCATACATTTCAATTGATAAAGACGACTGGGACATATGGTTGAATTATTTCACGTATTGTTTCAACACAACTCCATCAACAGTACACGAATACTGCCCATATGAACTTGTCTTTGGCCGATCACCATGACAGTTTATTGAATTTAATAATTCGAACAAAATCGACCCTATATATAACATTGAGGATTATTCAAAAGAGTTTAGGTTTAGACTAGAAGTTGCGCAAAATAGAGCTAGGACACTAATAGAAAAAGAAAAACAAAAAAGAAAGCTAGATTACGATAAAACAAATAGAGATGTAGAATTAAAGGTAGGCAGCCTAGTACTTTTAAAAAATGAAACGGGTCATAAGCTAGAGAATAAATATATAGGACCTTTTGAAGTAGTAAGCATAGAAGATAGAAATAACGTAAAAATTAAAAGTATGAAAAATAAAGAACAATTAGTTCATAAAGATAGTCTTAAAGCATTTATTTCATAGTTACTTACACAAATTTTCTTAATTTTGTTAATATACAAATATACTTCATTCCATTTTAACAATAAAAGTAAAAATAAAATTAAAAAAAAAAAAAACTTAGAAAATAACTTCATAATATTACGTTATTTTTCAAAAGGAAGGAGGTGTGGTATATACATATATTAAAACATAACAACAATTACATTGTAGCACTTTGCTGCAATATATATATAAACGGTCTGCCCAAGTGTATGTGTAATACGAACATCCACTTGAAGGCTAACATGCATAATTGCATAGTCAGCATTCCCACGCTGGCTATGCGCTGACCGCTTACTATATATGCGTATAGCACTCTTCCTCTCCCGATGTCGTCGCTTGGCGACAATACATATATGTATACATAAGATATGCATATAAGCGCAGAGGCGCTGCAAGCTATGCTGGCAGCGCTGCTCCCCGATTTAGGCTAAGAAAGCTTTTGTAAGTAGACTTAACAAACAGTCAATCTTGACGATCAACTGGAGCGGGACCCTACCTGCTCCAACATTTACGAATAAAATAAAGATCGGCAATGGACACAAGTCCATTGCCTTAAACTAAATTGCTAAATCAAACAAATTGACAAAGTACTTATTACACTACAATACACCATTTACTGGATCGATTCGTAAGTTTATAGAAGAACTTGAAGAAAAATGTTTTGTAATTACCAATAAGCTAAATTTAGAAAACAACCCATTCAATAACCACATATATACAAACGGCATGAATAACACCGTAAAAGATATGATAACAAGAAAACTCCCTGATAGGCTTTATATGCAGCTAGCTAGGTTCGACATAACAACTGTAAGCAAGTTGAAGCAAATTGCTCAACAAGAAGGTTGCTATGATAGCGTATGGTCCGATCGTCCAAAACAACAAAACAATCAAAATAAAAATAATCAAACTAACAGTTCGAAAAGTAACAGTTACAACCCTAACTACAACCAAATGTCAAGTTCAAATAATCAGAACAAAAATCACAACAATGCTAGTGATAATAATAAAAATAATGATCAGAATATCGAGCAGTTATATAAAGAATTCAAACAGAAACTAGACCAGGCACAGGTACAAAACCCAGCAAATTACCAAACAAACCAAGCTTCTTCAAGTGCTCCGAACCCAGCACATAAAAGGCAAAGACCTAGTTCGAGTGGCCAATCAAAAATGGACACGTCCGAAAATTTTCATCAAATTGCCTCGGACAACGAAGAAGAAGAAGCCCGTTCATAAATGTTCTTATGAACGATATAAAGCTCCGCTGTATCATCGATACCGGATCTACAATTAACATTATAAAATCTAATTTCTTTAATTTTCCCGTCAAAACCAATAAATTACAAGTTCATACCATTAACGGTATAGTAACATTAAACGATAGTATAAGTTTGAAACCCAGTAAACTTTGCCCCTCTAAACAAGTTTTTTATATCCATAATTTCTCGGAAAATTATGATATGTTACTAGGTAGAGACTTCTTAGAAGACACCAATGCTCAAATCAATTTTAGCAAAGCAACTGTTAATTTAAATAATTACAATTTCTTAATGCATTATGAGACCGAGCAAAAGGTAAACTCAGAAGACAATATCAATTGTATGAGCTGTTTAGAGCCATCATCTACTGATGACGAGGCAATAAATTACGCAATAGAAAATGAATTAAAAGAATCTAACGAATTCAGACTTGACCATTTAAATAAGGAAGAGACAAGCGCTCTGAATAAAATTCTTCACGAATTTAGGGACATTCAGTACAGAGAAGGTGAAAATTTGACGTTCACAAGTACCGTTAAACATGTCATAAATACTAAACATGAAGATCCAGTTTATAAAAAACCTTACAAATACCCCCAAGCTCATGATAAAGAAGTCGAAGTCCAAATAAAAGAAATGATAGAACAAGGCATCATTCGAAAATCGAACTCACCTTATTGCTCACCTATTTGGATAGTACCAAAGAAAAGTGATGCATCCGGTAAACAAAAGTTTAGGATAGTCATTGACTATCGAAAGCTAAACGAAATTACCGTGGACGATAAATATCCTATTCCAGTTATGGACGAAATATTGGATAAACTCGGTAGATCACAATATTTCACTACCATAGATTTAGCAAAAGGTTTTCATCAAATCCAAATGGATGAAAACTCAATACAAAAAACAACTTTTTCTACCAAAAATGGACATTACGAGTACACTCGAATGCCATTCGGTCTGAAAAACGCACCTGCAACATTTCAACGTTGAGTAAACAATCTGTTAGAAGATCTTATCTACAAAGATTGTTTAGTTTACATGGATGACATTATAGTGTTTTCCACTTCATTGGAAGAACATTTAATATCTCTGCGTAAAGTATTTGCTAAATTAAAGGAAGCAAACTTGAAATTGCAATTAGACAAATGCGAATTTCTAAAAAAGGAAACAGAATTTCTAGGACATATTATAACAACTGAAGGTATAAAACCTAACCCAATAAAAATAAACGCAATTAAGAATTTTCCGATTCCCAAAACACCTAAACAAATAAAGTCGTTCCTTGGACTTTGCGGTTTTTATAGGAAGTTTATTCCCAACTTTGCAAACATTGCGAAACCAATGACCCAAAATTTAAAGAAGGGCGCCAAGATAGATCCCAACGATATAAATTATATATCCGCTTTCGAGAAATTAAAATTTCTCATTATGTCCGATCCAATTCTAACTTACCCCAATTTCGAGAAACCATTTTCACTAACTACAGATGCCAGCAATATTGCCCTAGGCGCTGTACTGTCCCAGGATCACAAACCTATTTGTTACGCTAGTCGTACTCTCAATGATCATGAACTTAATTATTCGGCAATAGAAAAAGAACTTTTTAGCTATGGTCTGGGCCACTAAATACTTCAGGTCCTACCTTTTTGGTCGTAAATTTCAAATTCTAAGTGACCACCGACCCTTAGTTTGGCTTGATAATATCAAAGAACCAAACATGAAACTCCAAAGATGGAAAATCAGACTGAATGAGTTTGACTACCACATTAAATATGTACCAGGTAAAAGAAAACCATGTCGCAGATGCACTTTCACGTGTAAAGATTGAAAACTTTCTCGGTGAAACTCCTACTACAGCAGCTACTATACATAGTAGCCACGAAGATAATCAAAATTACATAACAATAACAGAAAGACCAATTAACTACTATACTAATCAAATAGAATTCACAAGAGGTAACATAAACGAAGTCAAAACAACTAAATATTTTCATAAAACAATAACAGATATCATCTACAAAGAAATGACATTAGATCATGCAAAAGAGCTTATTAAAGAATATATCTGTACAAAAAACATTGTCATCTATTTTAACAATGATGAAGACTTTACAACTTTTCAAAACGCCTACGTCAATATTATTTGTCCAAATAACATTACTAAAGTAATGAGATCTACTATAAAGCTTACCAATATTAACACTTATGCTCAATTCAAAGAAATTATACTTGAAAAACAAGAGATAAATATGTAATGGACTTTTATATGATTAATAATAGACAATTTCTATCTTGCATCGATATATATTCAAAATTCGCCTCTTTAACTGAAATTAAATATAGAAGCTAAACGAGCAATACTCTCAGTCTTTACCAATATGGGTAAGCCAATAGAAATCAAAGCAGATAAAGATTCAGCATTTATGTGCGCAGCTTTACAACTTTGGTTACAAACAGAAGGCGTCAAAATAGAAATAACAACCAGTAAAAATGGAATTTCTGATATTGAGAGATTTCATAAAACTATTAACGAAAAACTAAGAATAAGAATACCGAATCCGACCCAGATAATAGAGGGAGATAATTTAATTAAAGCTTCTAACTGTTCAATTGAAATTGATGATATTTTAATATCAAATACAATACTTGATTACACACAAACAGTTTATGTGAACAATAACGTAACCAAACTAGATACATTAGCATACATTCAAGCAAAAGAAATTGTTGAAATAAAAACAAAAAATACTTTCCAGACAATAGTAATAACGTCAATAATTGTATTAATTATATACAAATATAAGAGTATACCTAAGAAAATCATAATCAAATTCAAAAAACAAGTTCCCACTCCTACAGAACCCCCAAATATTGTAAACAATGACGTAATAGCAAATGATAATAATATAAACCCTATATTGTACCCTAGTTTATCCGCCTGAGGGCAGGCTAATTTTTTAAGGAGGGGGAAGTAACATATGTACCATAACGCACCACTTGACCACCCACTTAACCACACATACACTCATAACCAAAACCACTTACATATATCAAATTACCACTTGTACTTAGCATATAAGTCAAATGTTTATGTGTTGCATCATAACCACCCCAGCCTACTTAGACATAACATCCGCAGTCCCAAATTCGGCGACAATAACAAATCAGCCTACTCTGATCAATTGTAAACATTCCCACAAGAACAAATCAGCCTACTCTGATCAATTGTAAACATTCCCACAAGAACGGTCAAAACTGCTAACGCAGCTCAAATTCTCGGCTGATCCGTTCCCATGCGCGATCCACTCAAGAGAGTGCATAAACATAAAAAGAGAGCCTTATGTACACTCATAGAAGTAAATAAGACTCAGCCAAGGGTTTGCTAAGCGTTCAGCTTGTAGCTTAGAGTTAGATTTAATTCCGCCTTCAACTGTTAAACACGAATTGTCTCCACGTACCACTTAAGTTTCGGTTTTAATAAAAATACATTTTTTTTCAAAACCTTAAACCACGGACGTGTAATTATATATAAATTAACTAATGCCTTCGAACTAAAACAAACAAATAAAGCAACTGCACATTCGTAACATATTGATATTCTATTTTCGGAATTTGCTGGTTACATTATTATTGCAGTTTCAAAGTCGCTTATTCGGTTATTGAACTTTCGCGATTCGCCTGTTCCGCTTTGGTGTTAGCAGCTGCGAGATTACAGCTATTTTTTCTGTCGCTTAGTAAAGAAGTCGACTGATCGTGGTGCATTGAGTGTTCCGTTAGGTCGTGGAGCCGTCTGTTCCGTTAATTGTTTGCCTTCTCAACTGAGCACTTACATCTTACGTAGCTTATACCCTGTACACATAGGTAAAGGGGTATATAGGTCGAACAGTTAAATTGTACATTGAACATTAATTGTTCTTGTTGATTGCTGGATATCATTTAGTATTTATTCCCATTAAAGTTGGAAGCTTGTAAAGTTAAGTTATTAATCATGGGCAATGAAGAAGATTCCAAACCAGCAAGCAGCTCAAAGCGTATGGCAAATCTGGTTCAAGCATTAGGTCGCCTGAAATTCGATATTGAGCGCATGAAGACTTCGTTTGAGCAAAATACAATATCTTTCGAAAAAACACAGCTCGAGTGTCGTCTTGAGATTTTACAAGGATATATTGAAAAGGCAATGGGCCTACAAACTCAACTAGAGAGCTATGATACAAGTGGTGTCACAAGAGGGCCGCTGGAGGATTTGTGTGTTGCCACCAAATTCTTGTATTTAAATACTGTTAAATAAAACAGGCCTGAAGTGTGCACTGTTACTGCTAGTACAAGTCATCATGCTCAATTGCCAAAAATGTCTCTTCCAAAATTCAGTGGCAAGCATTCAGATTATAGGAATTTTAGGTGTCTTTTTAATACATTAGTTGATGCCGATCACTCATTATCGAGAGTAGAAAAATTTAACTACTTGCTATCATGTCTATCAGATGAAGCGTTAAGAGTGGTGAAACCATTTCAATTGTCAAAAAGTAATTATCAAAAGGCGTTGGAAAGTCTTGATGCTGTGTATGATAATAAATGCCTCATCTTCTTTGATACTGTATCTCAACTGTTCGAATTGCCAAGCATGACCAAGGCATCGCCAGGAGGTCTGCGATCAATTATTGACACAGTTTCTGCCATTTACTCATCGCTGTTGTCGCTGGCAACTGATAAAGACATTGCCAAGGTTAGGATTATCCATATAGTCATGTCTAAGGTGGACAAAGGTTAGCAAGTCTAGATATGAAGAACAGCTTGATTACGACAAGCTGCTTTCCTGGTCTGATTGCAGTAGATAATAAATGCGGGTTCTGGGACAAAAAGTGGAATGAGGTGGTTTCCGGTAGAAAGGTACGTGAGGGATAAAAAGGTCAGGTGAGGGATAAAAAGGTCAGGTGAGGGTAAAAAAAAAGTGGTGTGAGGTGGTTTCCTGTAAAAAGGTGCATGAGGGATAAAAAGGTATGTACGTGAGGTGGTCGTCTATCACTGAGGTAAAAAAGGTCAAGTGTAATATGGGCGCGGGTTCTAGAGGGTGTGTAAATGAAGGTAATGTGTTGTGAGGAGGAGGATTAGGTAATAAAGGATCCTAATAAACATGTTGATCGGTTATTTGTAATAGGGATAATTAATGGGTTGATAGTGTGAGCATGCGCACGTGCTTCGGGGTAAATGTGTTCGAGGGTGTGTGTGCGTGTGCGTGGGAAACTGAGCATGTATGATCGTGTTTGCATGCGTAGGTGTTAGAGGGTGAATGTGTGTACGCAGGCGCTAGTGTACAGAAGCGTGTGACTCAGGCGCTAGTGTACAGATTGTTATTTGACAGTTTGGCAGACCCTAGTTCAACAAGTTAATGTGTTCGAGGGTGCGTGTGCGTGTGCGGTATTAAAGGTTGCGAGGTGAGCGTGTGAAACTGAACAAGTGTGCATTCTCCCTTTTGTGCATTATCCCTTTTGTGCATTGTTAACTGTGATATTTGGCAGTCCGGGAGACCCTAGTTCAACAAGTTAAGGTATGCATTCTCCTGTAAACAAAACATTGCAAGCTGTTGCTGCTATATCTGATCAGGTAATCAGCTATATATAAACAGCTAATCTGATCATGATATAAACAGCTAATCTGCTATATCTGATCAGGTAATCAGTAACTATAGCTATATCTAAACAGCTAATCTGATCATATATATCTGATCAGGTAATCAGCTATATCTGCATATTGATAATCAGCTATATCTAATAGCTAATATCTGATCAGCATAATAAATAAACAGCTATTATCTTGTTCTAGCTAATCTGCTATATCTGATCAGGTAATCAGCTATATAAACAGCTAATCTGCTATATCTGATCAGGTAATCAGCTATATCTGATCAGCTAATCTGCTATATCTGATCAGGTAATCAGCTATATCTGAACAGCTAATCTGCTATATCTGATCAGGTAATCAGCTATATCTGATCAGCTAATCTGCTATATCTGATCAGGTAATCAGCTATATCTAAACAGCTAATCAGATATATCTGATCAGCTAATCTGCTATATCAAAACAGCTAAACGGTAACAACAGTTAAAGATCAACAACAGTTAAAGAGTTTAAGTAAAATTATTTATTTTATGAATCTTAAGCTTAGTTTATTATATTGATTCATAATTTTTTCAGCCTCGTTTATTATAAATTGTTCTCTGCTGCATGCACAGGTATCTGGTCCTTCTGTTGTCTCGTTGAAAGACCATGGACATGAAGTTCTATGACTTCCATGTATTGACATCTGGTATGGAGATTTTTCCGCCAGCTCCATGTATGATTCGATTTCTTTGATCTGTTCCAGATCATGATGGTGAATGATATCATCATACTGGTTCAGAAACTCTTTAATTGTTGTTGTTGTAGTTGCGTTCATGTTGCTGCTGCTGTTTGCTAGATTCTTCTGCTTCCTTCGTCGAAGTCGTGTTTTAAACTGAGCCTCAGTTTGAATGCATCGATGATTTTAAAGGAAAATGTAGGGGTTTTTCACCCCCATAACAAAGGTTAAAAGTTGAAACGTGATCATGCATACATAATCATGTTTGTATGCACACGTCTTAGAGGGTAAGTGCATGTATGATCGTGTGTGTACACAAATCTTTCCCCTGTTTATAGGTAATTTCACCACCATAATAAATAAATAAACTAGTTTTTCTTATGTTTCTTTTTCTTTATTTAATGTTTAAATTTGACAAAGGTAGCTTATATAAGAATTTTAGACATGTAGTTTATATGATGTAATAAGTTTTTTAACATCACGTTGTTGAATAACAAAGTGAAAGCAAGCACATGTTTCTGTATTATCATAACAAGATTTACAGAATTCAAAATGTTCTCCAAATTGTGTTTTTATAATATTGAAATTTCCAACTTTCATGAACATGTTCCTTGACTTGATAAGAAATTGTAGATCCGCTCCAGTTAATATATTTCCAAAGTCAGATATTAAAATATTAATTTTATTTATTAAATTTGTAAAATGATTGTTATTGTTTTCCTCCATTTTTTTTTTAAAGATGTTCTCTATCGCAACTCTCAAAGTAGTCTAAAATTTTATGAGCATTATTCAATGCACATACCCCTTCCGTACAATGTAGTGAACAAAATGGGAACTGGTTACCACTCATTTCTTTTAATGAAGGAGAACCAAGTTCATAAATATCTGTTATATCATAGTTTTTTAGAAAGTTTTTTAGAAAACGTTTTTTTTCATATCCTTTACAAATTACTCGTTTTCCACTAGTTATTTTTCTTATATGTTGTTGTGCTTCTCTATAGTAATTCAAACCGTCATTCCACCAAATTTTATGATAGGTCTTTGTCATCCAAGCAGCAGTTTTTCTCAAGTGCTTATTTAATTTAGTAAAATCATATGGGGAATGTATAATGAAATGAGAATTGAGTGTGTTAACGTTTGTGTTACTAAAAACCACCCCAATTTCTTTTAAAATAAATTGTTTGTTTCCGTAGAACCCTTGAATATCAATCGATACAATTTCTTCACACATGTTGTTGTTGTTGTTGTTATTGCTAAATATTCTCGTTAATATCCGTTAAACAATGCAGTGAACTAATCCATTCAACGGATTGTATTCAACTAACCTATCATGTAAGAGTCATGTAAGCGTAGGTTTTTTCTCGAACAGCTAATACTTCATTCATTATCATAATGATTTCTCTATATAGTAGTATGTTTGTTATTAAACTCGAAGCTTGTATCCCAATGATTTTAGAAGCAATTTATTTTTTAATGTTGGCTTGGAATGGAAGTGTCTTTCGGAACGTAAGTGTCTGCTCTTTTATTGTATACAATCATTGTATTAGTCTTAAATGCATACGAATTGTATATTTTTCACCTCGTAAGTTTATAAAATCACCGTTTTGATCAGTTATGTGTATAGAAAGAGTTCTTATCTCTCTGGTGTTAACTGGTAAATAAATGAGATTATTAGGGGTTACACTCATTTTATACCCTGGTGGTACATTAATACAAATTCATATAATGCATGATCCTGTCCGCCATCAATGTATGAACCACTTACAATATTACACACCAAGCGTATTGTATTTACTTTAAAAATGTTTACAGGTTGGTCAGAAACATATGTTATTTTTTTATCTGCTTCTAGTATTCTCTTATTAAATCCAAATAAATTTCCAATTGATCTATTTTTATCAAAATAAATAGGTTCTGTGCTTGTAGAAATATGCACTTTAAGTGTATTATTATTGCTTTCTATCTTGAATGTGTTATCAAGACCATCTGCTAGTAATTGGGTTTTTAAATGTTTTTTTAATTGTTCCAGTCATAATTCAAACTTGAAGCGAAGTGGTGGTATTATAAATAAAATAATTAATGGCTTACCTTTTGAAGCTGGTACAAAGTTATCTGAACGTTTGGCACGAGGCGATCGAGGAATAAATAAATTGGATGAGGCTTGTAGAATACACGATATTGCTTATTCTCAGCATAAAGACTTAAGTCAACGACACGAGGCTGATAAAGAGTTGATAAACAGGGCTTGGGAACGTGTAAATGCAAAAGATTCTAGTTTAGGAGAAAAATCGTCAGCATATTTTGTTACAAATATAATGAAAGCAAAAAGGAAATTTGGAAAGGGTATGAGAAAAAGGAAGAAGGGAGGAAAAAATAATAAGAACAATAAGAAAAGACGTTGTAAACTGCGATTCAAGAACATTTCACATGTTATCAAATCAGGTATTCGAGCGTTAAAAGAAAAGAAACCATTAGACTAGATGAATGCAATTAGGGTTGCACGCAAAGCAGTTAGCAAATCAATTGGACGTCAGAAAAAAAACATAAAAGTTCCAAGGGTAATTAGTGTACCGAAAATTGGAGGTTTTTACCACTTGTTCCCATTTTAACTGCTCTCAGCGCTCTAGGTAGTCTTGCTTCTGGTAGTGCTGCTATTGCTAAAGCAATCACCAATGCAAACACAGGAAAGAAACAGTTGGAAGAGAAATGGGAAATGGTATGTTTCTTAAACCGTATAAAAGAGGTTATGGATTGTATCTTAATCCGTTTAGAGGGGGTGTAGGAAAAGCAAAAAACTAGTAGATAAGCTACCCATATCTCCCATTTTAGAGGTGTATTTATGAGAGATTCACTTCCAAGTTCCCCATGGATTCGTGAATCGGAGTAGATAGGAAATGCGGGTTCTGGTGCAAAAAGTGGAGTGAGGTGGTTTCCGGTAGAAAGGTACGTGAGGGATGAAAAGGTCAGGTAGGTGAGGGGTAAAAAAGGTCAGGTGAGGGTAAAAAAGGTCTGGTGAAGAAAAAGGTCAGGTGAGGGATAAAAAGGTCACGTGATGGGTAAAAAAGGTTAGGTGTAATATGGGCGAGGGTTCTAGGACAATGGGCGTGTAAAAAAGGTGCATGAGGGATAAAAAGGTATGTACGTGAGGTGGTCCCCTATCACTGATGTAAAAAAGGTCAAGTGTAATATGGGCGCGGGTTCTAGAGGGTGTGTAAATGAAGGTAATGTGTTGTGAGGAGGAGGATTAGGTAATAAAGGATCCTAATAAACATGTTGATCGGTTATTTGTAATAGGGATAATTAATGGGTTGATAGTGTGAGCATGCGCACGTGCGACGGGGTAAATGTGTTCGAGGGTGTGTGTGCGTGTGCGTGGGAAACTGAGCATGTATGATCGTGTTTGCATGCGCAGGTGTTAGAGGGTGAATGTGTGTACGCAGGCGCTAGTGTACAGAAGCGTGTGACTCAAGATATCTTGATATTTGACAGTCCTGGAGACCCTAGTTCAACAAGTTAATGTGTGCATTGTCCTTTTTGTGGGGTTAGCCGTGATATTTGACAGTCCGGGAGACCCTAGTTCAACAAGTTAATGTGTTCGAGGCTGTGCGTGTGCGTGGGAATCTGAGCATGTATGATCGTGTTTGTGTGTTAGAGGGTGAATATGTGTACGCAGCCATCAGTGCACAGGAGTGTGTGACTCAAGATATCTTATTGATATTTGACAGTCCGGCAGACCCTAGCTCAACAAGTTAATGTGTTCGAGGCTGTGCGTGTGCGTGGGAATCTGAGCATGTATGATCGTGTTTGTGTGTTAGAGGGTGAATATGTGTACGCAGCCATCAGTGCACAGGAGTGTGTGACTCAAGATATCTTATTGTTATTTGACAGTTTGGCAGACCCTTGTTCAACAAGTTAATGTCGATCGTTATGATAAGTGTGTATCGTCAAGCATACTAATCGATACGCGTGTGCGGTATTAAAGGTTGAGAGGTGAGCATGCGTATGTGTTAGAGGGTGAATATGTGTACGCAGCCGCCAGTGCACAGGAGCGTGTGACTCAAGATATCTTATTGATATTTGACAGTGCGGGAGACCCTTGTTCAACAAGTTAATGTGTGCATTGTTCCTTTTGTGAGGTGTGTGCATTGTCCCTTTTGTGAGGTTAACCGAGTCGGTGAGTGTGAAAATGATCGTTATGACAAGTGTGTGTCCTCAAGCATACTAATTGATCGTCAGCACATAGTTAATCTTGAAATGTGTAAACAGCTACCAACACAAGAACAACAACAACAACAACAGCTAAACAACTAACCAGCTAAACAACAACTGCTAAAAAGCTAATCATTATTTATTCTTATTCATTTAGTTTAAGCTATACCATGTAAACTAAAAAAGAAAATAAAGTTTAAATTTAAACCCTAATATCAACAGTTATAAAATCAGCTATATCTAATCAGCTATATAAACAGCTAATCTGCTATATCTGATCAGGTAATCAGCTATATCTAAACAGCTAATCTGCTATATCTGATCAGGTAATCAGCTATATCTAAACAGCTAATCTGCTATATCTGATCAGCTAATCAGCTATATAAACAGCTAATCTGCTATATCTGATCAGGTAATCAGCTATATCTAAACAGCTAATCTGCTATATCTGATCAGGTAATCAGCTATATCTAAACAGCTAATCAGATATCTGATCAGCTAATCAGCTATATCTAATCAGCTATATCTAAACAGCTAAACGGTAACAACAAGTTAAAGATCAACAACAGTTAAAGAGTTTAAGTAAAATTATTTATTTTATGAATCTTAAGCTTAGTTTATTATAATGATTCATAATTTTTTCAGCCTCGTTTATTAGAAATTGTTCTCTGCTGCATGCACAGGTATCTGGTCCTTCTGTTGCCTCGTTGAAAGACCATGGACATGAAGTTCTATGACTTCCATGTATTGACATCTGGTATGGAGATTTTTCCGCCAGCTTCATGTATGATTTGATTTCTTTGATCTGTTTCAGATCATGATGGTGAATGATATCATCATACTGGTTCAGAAACTCCTTAATTGTTGTTGTTGTTGCGTTCATGTTGCTGCTGTTGCTAGATTCCTTCGTCGCTTTGTAGGGTTTATTATCTTCTGCTTCCTTCCTCGAAGTCGTGTTTTAAACTGAGCCTCAGTTTGAATGCATCGATGATTTTAAAGGAAAATGTAGGGGTTTTTCACCTCCATAACAAAGGTTAAAAGTTGAAACGTGATCATGCATACATAATCATGTTTGTATGCACACGTGTTAGAGGGTAAGTGCATGTGTGCGTGTGTGTGTGTGTGTACACAAATCTTTCCCCTGTTTATAGGTAATTTCACCACCATAATAAATAAATAAACTAGTTTTTCTTATGTTTCTTTTTCTTTATTTAATGTTTAAATTTGACAAAGGTAGCTTATATAAGAATTTTAGACATGTAGTTTATATGATGTAATAAGTTTTTTAACATCACGTTGTTGAATAACAAAGTGAAAGCAAGCACATGTTTCTGTATTATCATAACAAGATTTACAGAATTCAAAATGTTCTCCAAATTGTGTTTTTATAATATTGAAATTTCCAACTTTCATGAACATGTTCCTTGACTTGATAAGAAATTGTAGATCCGCTCCAGTTAATATATTTCCAAAGTCAGATATTA
>JAEIGL010000086.1:0-64809 GCA_018903715.1 Zaprionus davidi | reverse complement strand
CCCTGAAACCGTCCAGATTCTGCTGAATGACAACGGCATCAAGGGCCACAACAACAACAGCTCCGTAGTCCACATACACGACTAACCATATATTATAAAATAAGCTCATACACATGTTACACACACATCTTGAGCGTACATGGTCTCGAAAATTCTAGAAAGACATTTCACCATAACGACAATGTTGCATCAGCCTCTAATTGTGCGTTGATTGGTCAGATTACATTTGTAGCTTTGAAAGGACCGTTATACCGAGGCGTTGTAGCCGATGCCTAGCGCAGTTTCGACGTGAGGCAAAAGAAGTTTTTGCGACACACATTAAATGTAATTTTAAAAATACAAAAGAAATCATAAGAAATATTTGTTGCCTAACCTGTGTTTGGAAGTAAAACATATAACCTAACCAACTGTCCACGTGGAGCTACGCCCCCATCTATAACTGGCGCAGCCGATAACCAGGAGCAAATTGCATATTCCTGGGGAAACAACCTACGACGCCTCTGAAGTAAAAATTTGTGAGTAGAGTGATATTTTAAAAAGACGCAAGTCTCTTAAGGGTCCATTTCACCAAATGAAAAAGAAAATGAAACAAAAACGAAATAAATATATAAATATATCATAATAATAAATATATTATTAAAAACTAAATATCAACAAAAAAACTAAATATATAAAAAAAAATGGAACAAAATGAAAGTCAAAATTTTTACGGGGAACACATAACAAGCAGATGCCGCTCTAAATAAGAAGCACTGTGATACAAAACAATCAGATGCCGCTCTAAATAAGAAGCACTTTTATACAAAAAAAATAAGAAGCACTTTTATACAAAAAGAAGGGCTACATACATACATACATACAGAAAGTAATGAGACTACAGTTAGAATGCAGCGTAGAAGCAGAGAACCGGGAAGTGCTGTGAGAGGGCTGCTAGGCTCGATGCGAACATTATGTTCGAACAAGTCAGTGGTACAAGTTGTCACAGTACCGAATACGACTTAACAGGTACACACAAAACGACTACACAACCTTTGTCAAGTGTCGACATGTAGTGGAGGGAGGTTCCGTCAAGTTGGACGCGAACAATTATGTTCGAACAGGTCACTGATACGCGACGGAACCACACAAACGTACATACATACAAACCACAACCTTTAAAGTTGCAACGTGTTGCAAGGCAGTTGTCGATTTGTAGTGGGGAAGAGGCTCCGTCAAGTTGGACGCGAACAATTATGTTCGAACAGGTCACTGATACGCGACGGAACCACACAAACGTACATACATACAAACCACAACCTTTAAAGTTGCAACGTGTTGCAAGGCAGTTGTCGATTTGTAGTGGGGAAGAGGTTCCGTCAAGTTGGACGCGAACAATTATGTTCGAACAGGTCACTGATACGCGATGGAACCATAGAAACATACATATTTCAGATCAGTCTACACAAACTAGTGTAAAACTACAACTTAGATACGATCAAACAAGAAATAACCTTACATTGGTGATATACGAGACGACCATATCGGCCATTTGGTAGCTGTGTTGTAATCTCTCGACCGCTGTAGAGCCAAATACAATGAAATTTTCATTTGCAACGTATGAGTCTGTTAGTATGTCATGAATGTGGAAGATAACATATTAAGAAATTAAAACAAATCAACACATTAATACAATGTAACCTTGCCTCCCCATCTTATAATATCAAATGAAATATATTCCACACAATACATATATTAATCCAAGTATCATTGAACCTATAATAAAAGCATTCATCACGCACCAAACCACACTGTATATTAAGATAATTATAAGATAATATTTAATGTCAACAAAATTTAAGCATAAGACTAAATCTACTATTCCTAATCTAACTCGGACACTAGACAGACAACCAAAATACCCACCCTTAAAAGAAACATAACCGAAACTACCCCAACAGACATAAACACAAGCTCAAGAATGAGTAACCCTCTTCAAAATACGTCGGGGTCCAGCATATATGAATTGCCTCCCGGGCTCCCAGACATTATTAAGTACCTTCCGACCTACGACGGTAACCCTTACGCACTTAAGAGATTCATAGAAAGCGTGGAAGAGATTTTATTGATGTTTAGAGATACAGAGCAAACTCCAAGAGGGAAAATGTATTTAAGAGCGATCAGGAATAAAATAGAGGGCAAAGCGAGTGAATTGTTAGATAGATTGGATACCCCATTAGACTGTGATGAAATTAAGAGGAATCTAACAAGAAAGTTACTAGATAACAGGGACGAACCTTAATAGAGGAACTACATGAGGTTCTTTTTAGAATAACAAAACTGTATGATACCATTTTGGATCTAAAACGAGAATTGGAAATGCATGGCGGAACTACCAGCTTTAGCTATTCTAGAAAAAAAGAATTTCTATATGGTTCTTTGCCTGAAAACCTTTATTAAGGGTCTAACTGTACCACTCCGGAATGTGGTTGGATGAAGCATTTGTTATAGCCATTCAGGAGAGGGATGAGTACATGCAGGAGAGACGACGGTACCCAGCAAATCAACATAATAATCGTATTTCAGACTACCACCAGGGCAGAGGACAGTATAGAGCTCTTCCTTACTCAACCGAGAATCGTTACAGACAGTACCATCGCTCTAAGAACGAGGTTAATGGACATAATAATTTCTCGAGAGCAATTATGCCACCTAAGACAGAATCAACAGATAGCCACTCACGCCAATATAGAGGTGGAAAATTCAATAGTTCACGTCAGACTAATACTAGCAGATTTAACAATCTGGAAGCCTCTTCGGAGCAACCAGCACTTCACAATTTAGAGGAAACTGTAAATTTTCAAAGACCATTCTCAGAGAGCAGACAGGGTACCTAAAAAGTTATAAGGATAAACACGGATCGACACTACCCTATATTTTGATTAGCTCACCGTTTGGTAGGAAGCTATGCTTTTTAATCGATACAGGGGCATCGAATTCCTTTATCGATCCAAAATTTGTTCCGCTTCAGCAGAGAGAACCCTTAAGCACAAATACAGTCATAAAAACTGTATTAAAGAAAATTCAGGTCACCGAAAAGGTCGAATATCCAGCATTTTCCGAATTTAATTTAAAAGACACTTTTATATTTTTAATCCTAAAATTTCATGAATATTTCGACGGACTAATAAGTCTTGACATCTTATGTACTATAAAAGCAAATATAGATCTTAAAATGTTAATTTTACAAACCCCTGCGGCAACTATCCCCATTCATATTGAACGAAATAGAGCTACGGATATATTTAATATCGAAGCCAGTTCGGGAATGAGAGTGCAGATACCAGTCGAATGTGAACAGGGACCTTTTTTACTTGATTCCGTAGAATTAGTAGATAATGTTTACATTCAACAAGGACTCTATACAGCTGACAATTACAACGCATGGATTTGTTTAGAATTTCTATTACTTACAACCCAATTCATTCAAGATAAATATGTAGAATTGAACTTTCATTGGTGCAACGAAGACCCTCCAACGGACATGAAAAACGACGCGAATTTTCACGAACGAGTCAATACGGACCACCTTTCTGACGAAGAAGCAAACCAACTTAAACACCTATGTTTGCAATTTCCCTTCCTTTTTCACGACCCGTCAGATAGATTAACATTCTCAAATACAAACAAACACAAAATAGACACTACAGACGACATACCCCTGTATGCCAAACCCTTTAGATACTCCTACCAAGAACAAAATATGTTAGAACAAAACATAATTAGAGAAAGCCATTCAACTTGGAGCTCACCTATTTGGTTGGTTCCGAAGAAGCTATATATTTTTCGACTTTAGATTTGGCTAGTGGTTATCACCAAATACAAATGGAAACGAAAGATATTCCTAAAACAGCCTTCACGGCATTAGACGGACACTACGAATTTATCAGAATGCCATTTGGTCTGACAAATGCCCCTGCAACATTTCAAAGGGTAATGAACAACGTTTTAGGTAACTTGAAAGGGAGATGTTGTTTAGTTTATCTCGACGACATCATAATTTTTTCTGGTTCATTGCAACAACACATATCAGACTTAAAAGAAGTATCCAGCAAAATAAGTGACGCTAAATTAAAGCTCCATTCACAGAAATCAACATTTTTAAAGAAAGAGACAGAATTTTTAGGACACATTGTTACGGACCAAGGTATTAAACCAAATCCGGACAAGATTATCGCCATTCAGAAATTTCCCTTGCCTCGTTCTAAAAAACAAATTAAATCCTTTTTAGGATTACTAGGCTATTATAAGAAGTTTATTAAAGATATGGCCAGAATAACAAAACCACTTACAGTCCAATTAAAAGGCAATTTAAAATCTGTTACAATAGACCAGGAATATATTGATACATTCGAAAAATGCAAAACCCTTCTTTGCAATGATCCCCTACTACAATATCCAGACCTTTCTAAAAGATTTATCTTAACAACAGACGCAAGTAACGTTGCCCTTGGAGCAGTGCTATCACAAGGACCCTTGGGTTCGGATAACCCGGTCTGTTTTGCAAGTAGAACATTGTCTGATACAGAACGTAATTATGCCACTGTCGAGAAAGAAATGTTAGCAATAATATGGGCTGTTAAATACTTTCGCCCTTGTTTGGAAGAAAATTCTTTATAGTAACTGATCATAAGCCACTTACATGACTGATGAGTTTTAAGGAACCGACCTCCAAAATAGTTAGATGGAGAATGCAATTATTAGAATATGATTACGAAATTTTGTATAAGAAAGGTTCTTAAAACTTGGTAGCGGACGCATTGAGCAGGGTAGAAATCGACATGAACATAAATGATAGTAACTCAATAACAGGGACGTGTGGAGATACAGTCCACTCAGCAGACGAACACATGGATGATCACATCCATATCTCAGAAAAACCCTTAAACGATTTTAACTACCAAGTAATATTGAAATATGGTGTTCCTATAGACTCTAAAACTGAAGTTATATTTAAACGAAAAATGAGACAAGTAATTTCTGAACTGTCTTTTACAGAACAACGAATTACAGATATTTTAAAGAAAACCTTGAAGCCAAACAGGACTGTTGCAATTTTTGCACCCGACGATATTTTTCAACAAATACAAGAGAGTTATAAAAAATACTTTTCAAACAATTTTGCAAACAATATAATATAGAAAGATATGTCACAATCTTCTAGTAATGCCCCAGTCGAAAGACTACATTCTACACTCAAAATATAACCGCCACCCCCCAAATATTAAATTCCAAGTAACCGAAACACCTACCATGCCTTTAGATATACTACACACTGACTTATATACTATAAACGGAAAATATGTTGTTACTGTCATTGACAAATTTTCTAAGTTTGCCCTTGGATATACAATCCCTATAAGAAACGCAATAAATATAGTGAACGCTATTAGGCTATTCATAGTAGCGAACGGCATACCTAAAAAAATTGTTTACGATCAAGGTGCTGAATACAATTCAAACCTTTTCAAAGATTTTTGCAAACAATATAATATAGAAAGACATGTCACGTCCTTTCAACAATCTTCTAGAAATGCCCCAGTCGAAAGACTACATTCTACACTCACTGAAGTGTATCGAATCATTTTGGAAGAAAAGAAAAAGAAAAAAGTACAGATAGACCACGAGGAGATTCTAACAGAAACTTTCATTACATTTAATAACGCTATACACTCGGCTAATAAGCTGACTCCTTAAGAACTGTTTTCGGGACGTACACACGTATTCCAGCAAACCAATAAATTTGACGATGAGCATGACTATCTACAAAAATTGAACGAATTCCAAAAGACAATATACCCTAAAGTATGTGAACTAGTTCAAAACAACAAGGTTCATAACATTGGAAAGTTAAATCAAGGAGGGAAAGAAGCTATCCAAGTAGAAACAGAAGTAGTATTTCGTAAGGAAAATAGACGCAAGAAGCTCACCCCTAGATTTACAAAACAGACTGTAGATACTGATGAGGGCGTTACCTTTACTACAAACAATAGACAAAAAATTCATAAATCTAAAATTAAGACCCAATTAGGACGCCAGTAGAGAATTCCAAATATAACCTGAATAATAACAAACATACATAGATACGATAAACAGAAAACTCAAATTCCTAAGAAATAAATAATGTAAATAACAAAAAAATTTTTGGAAGGTACAGTAAAGTAAACGCTTATTTTTTGTAAACTGGCTGCGGTACCCAAAAAAGACGACTGTTCGGTTAGAAAGATGAACACAAAATTACGATATAATATTTGGAGCTTTTTTAGCCACACTATATGAATTCGGAACACCGCTAGAAATTCTGCTCTTCTTTCTCTTTGTTTTCTTGCTATGAAGAACATTAAATTAACTTATATATGTTATGTTAACACTTTATTCAAACGCTGAAATTTATAATATTACAAAGTTACATATTTTTTGTATATTTTCTATGGTTCGTCATTATAATGATGTAGTTTTATAAAAGCTTAAATTAAAAATTGAATATGAAGAGAGGAATGGAAACACATACTAGAAATAGTTATCGATAGTAATTACTGTTATGCAGTGAATTTTAATGTAATGTCTGTAAACTTGTATGATATTTATAAATATATACACATATATATGTTTATATATTATCTAAAAGGAACGAAAGCTTATATATTAACAGTAAAGTAAACATTTGTTTTGAAGTTTTTAATAAGATATACAATATACAATAATTAAAATATACAAAATGAATTGCACTAATTATAAATTTAAATAATTAATTATGATTTCAACTATGTCTATTGCTGTTTTTGAATAATAATGAGAAGTAATGGAACAATTTCAAGGATTTTTGCAAACAATATAATATAGAAAGACATGTCACGTCCTTTCAACAATCTTCTAGAAATGCCCCAGTCGAAAGACTACATTCTACACTCACTGAAGTGTATCGAATCATTTTGGAAGAAAAGAAAAAGAAAAAAGTACAGATAGACCACGAGGAGATTCTAACAGAAACTTTCATTACATATAATAACGCTATACACTCGGCTAATAAGCTGACTCCTTAAGAACTGTTTTCGGGACGTACACACGTATTCCAGCAAACCAATAAATTTGACGATGAGCATGACTATCTACAAAAATTGAACGAATTCCAAAAGACAATATACCCTAAAGTATGTGAACTAGTTCAAAACAACAAGGTTCATAACATTGGAAAGTTAAATCAAGGAGGGAAAGAAGCTATCCAAGTAGAAACAGAAGTAGTATTTCGTAAGGAAAATAGACGCAAGAAGCTCACCCCTAGATTTACAAAACAGACTGTAGATACTGATGAGGGCGTTACCTTTACTACAAACAATAGACAAAAAAATTCATAAATCTAAAATTAAGACCCAATTAGGACGCCAGTAGAGAATTCCAAATATAACCTGAATAATAACAAACATACATAGATACGATAAACAGAAAACTCAAATTCCTAAGAAATAAATAATGTAAATAACAAAAAAAATTTTTGGAAGGTACAGTAAAGTAAACGCTTATTTTTTGTAAACTGGCTGCGGTACCCAAAAAAGACGACTGTTCGGTTAGAAAGATGAACACAAAATTACGATATAATATTTGGAGCTTTTTTAGCCACACTATATGAATTCGGAACACCGCTAGAAATTCTGCTCTTCTTTCTCTTTGTTTTCTTGCTATGAAGAACATTAAATTAACTTATATATGTTATGTTAACACTTTATTCAAACGCTGAAATTTATAATATTACAAAGTTACATATTTTTTGTATATTTTCTATGGTTCGTCATTATAATGATGTAGTTTTATAAAAGCTTAAATTAAAAATTGAATATGAAGAGAGGAATGGAAACACATACTAGAAATAGTTATCGATAGTAATTACTGTTATGCAGTGAATTTTAATTTAATGTCTGTAAACTTGTATGATATTTATAAATATATACACATATATATGTTTATATATTATCTAAAAGGAACGAAAGCGTATATATTAACAGTAAAGTAAACATTTGTTTTGAAGTTTTTAATAAGATATACAATATACAATAATTAAGATATACAAAATGAATTGCACTAATTATTAATTTAAATAATTAATTATGATTTCAACTATGTCTATTGCTGTTTTCGAATAATAATGAGAAGTAATGGAACAATTTCAAGGATTTTTGCAAACAATATAATATAGAAAGACATGTCACGTCCTTTCAACAATCTTCTAGAAATGCCCCAGTCGAAAGACTACATTCTACACTCACTGAAGTGTATCGAATCATTTTGGAAGAAAAGAAAAAGAAAAAAGTACAGATAGATCACGAGGAGATTCTAACAGAAACTTTCATTACATATAATAACGCTATACACTCGGCTAATAAGCTGACTCCTTAAGAACTATTTTCGGGACGTACACACGTATTCCAGCAAACCAATAAATTTGACGATGAGCATGACTATCTACAAAAATTGAACGAATTCCAAAAGACAATATACTCTAAAGTATGTGAACTAGTTCAAAACAACAAGGTTCATAACATTGGAAAGTTAAATCAAGGAGGGAAAGAAGCTATCCAAGTAGAAACAGAAGTAGTATTTCGTAAGGAAAATAGACGCAAGAAGCTCACCCCTAGATTTACAAAACAGACAGTAGATACTGATGAGGGCGTTACCTTTACTACAAACAATAGACAAAAAATTCATAAATCTAAAATTAAGACCCAATTAGGACGCCAGTAGAGAATTCCAAATATAACCTGAATAATAACAAACATACATAGATACGATAAACAGAAAACTCAAATTCCTAAGAAATAAATAATGTAAATAACAAAAAAATTTTTGGAAGGTACAGTAAAGTAAACGCTTATTTTTTGTAAACTGGCTGCGGTACCCAAAAAAGACGACTGTTCGGTTAGAAAGATGAACACAAAATTACGATATAATATTTGGAGCTTTTTTAGCCACACTATATGAATTCGGAACACCGCTAGAAATTCTGCTCTTCTTTCTCTTTGTTTTCTTGCTATGAAGAACATTAAATTAACTTATATATGTTATGTTAACACTTTATTCAAACGCTGAAATTTATAATATTACAAAGTTACATATTTTTTGTATATTTTCTATGGTTTGTCATTATAATGATGTAGTTTTATAAAAGCTTAAATTAAAAATTGAATATGAAGAGAGGAATGGAAACACATACTAGAAATAGTTATCGATAGTAATTACTGTTATGCAGTGAATTTTAATGTAATGTCTGTAAACTTGTATGATATTTATAAATATATACACATATATATGTTTATATATTATCTAAAAGGAACGAAAGCTTATATATTAACAGTAAAGTAAACATTTGTTTTGAAGTTTTTAATAAGATATACAATATACAATAATTAAGATATACAAAATGAATTGCACTAATTATTAATTTAAATAATTAATTATGATTTCAACTATGTCTATTGCTGTTTTCGAATAATAATGAGAAGTAATGGAACAATTTCAAGGATTTTTGCAAACAATATAATATAGAAAGACATGTCACGTCCTTTCAACAATCTTCTAGAAATGCCCCAGTCGAAAGACTACATTCTACACTCACTGAAGTGTATCGAATCATTTTGGAAGAAAAGAAAAAGAAAAAAGTACAGATAGACCACGAGGAGATTCTAACAGAAACTTTCATTACATATAATAACGCTATACACTCGGCTAATAAGCTGACTCCTTAAGAACTGTTTTCGGGACGTACACACGTATTCCAGCAAACCAATAAATTTGACGATGAGCATGACTATCTACAAAAATTGAACGAATTCCAAAAGACAATATACCCTAAAGTATGTGAACTAGTTCAAAACAACAAGGTTCATAACATTGGAAAGTTAAATCAAGGAGGGAAAGAAGCTATCCAAGTAGAAACAGAAGTAGTATTTCGTAAGGAAAATAGACGCAAGAAGCTCACCCCTAGATTTACAAAACAGACTGTAGATACTGATGAGGGCGTTACCTTTACTACAAACAATAGACAAAAAATTCATAAATCTAAAATTAAGACCCAATTAGGACGCCAGTAGAGAATTCCAAATATAACCTGAATAATAACAAACATACATAGATACGATAAACAGAAAACTCAAATTCCTAAGAAATAAATAATGTAAATAACAAAAAAAATTTTTGGAAGGTACAGTAAAGTAAACGCTTATTTTTTGTAAACTGGCTGCGGTACCCAAAAAAGACGACTGTTCGGTTAGAAAGATGAACACAAAATTACGATATAATATTTGGAGCTTTTTTAGCCACACTATATGAATTCGGAACACCGCTAGAAATTCTGCTCTTCTTTCTCTTTGTTTTCTTGCTATGAAGAACATTAAATTAACTTATATATGTTATGTTAACACTTTATTCAAACGCTGAAATTTATAATATTACAAAGTTACATATTTATACCCTTCGACCATTGAAAATGGTCAAAAAAGGGTATACTAACTTTGTGCAAATGTATGTAACAGGCATAAGGAGGCGTGGGAGACCCCATAAAGTATATATATTCTTGCTCAGGATCACAAGCCGAGTCGATTGAGCCATGTCTGTCTGTCTGTCCGTCTGTCCGTCTGTCTGTGTGAACGCACAGATCTCAGCTATTATAAAAGCTAGAGTTACCAAACTTGGCAGGAAGACTCCTGTGTACTATAAGCAGATGAAGTTTATTTCAAATGTTAGGTGCCACGCCCACCGCCCCCACAAATCAATAATTTAATTTTTGAACTTAATTTGTAAGCGCTGTATATAAGATACAACTTTCTGACTTTAACATATACTAAGCTAAATGAAATATCTACGTAGTCCCCAAATTACAATCCAATCGAACAATAAACACAGAAGTTATTTAAGAAAGTATGAGCATAAAATCAAGTGCTTCTGTCAGCTAACAAGGGAGACGGGCGAGCGCGAAGCGCGAGCGCCATCTGTCGGGATTAATTTCAAAGCATGTGCATATGCATATGTGTATGAATTTAACAAATTAAACTACACGGGAACATAGGTCGAAGGGTATCCCACTGTCGCGTTTTGCGCGACTGTTGCTCTCGTTTTTGTATATTTTCTATGGTTCGTCATTATAATGATGTAGTTTTATAAAAGCTTAAATTAAAAATTGAATATGAAGAGAGGAATGGGGTCTCCCACGCCTCCTTATGCCTGTTACATACATTTGCACAAAGTTAGTATACCCTTTTTTGACCATTTTCAATGGTCGAAGGGTATAAAAAGTACAGATAGACCACGAGGAGATTCTAACAGAAACTTTCATTACATATAATAACGCTATACACTCGGCTAATAAGCTGACTCCTTAAGAACTACGTACACACGTATTCCAGCAAACCAATAAATTTGACGATGAGCATGACTATCTACAAAAATTGAACGAATTCCAAAAGACAATATACCCTAAAGTATGTGAACTAGTTCAAAACAACAAGGTTCATAACATTGGAAAGTTAAATCAAGGAGGGAAAGAAGCTATCCAAGTAGAAACAGAAGTAGTATTTCGTAAGGAAAATAGACGCAAGAAGCTCACCCCTAGATTTACAAAACAGACAGTAGATACTGATGAGGGCGTTACCTTTACTACAAACAATAGACAAAAAAATTCATAAATCTAAAATTAAGACCCAATTAGGACGCCAGTAGAGAATTCCAAATATAACCTGAATAATAACAAACATACATAGATACGATAAACAGAAAACTCAAATTCCTAAGAAATAAATAATGTAAATAACAAAAAAAATTTTTGGAAGGTACAGTAAAGTAAACGCTTATTTTTTGTAAACTGGCTGCGGTACCCAAAAAAGACGACTGTTCGGTTAGAAAGATGAACACAAAATTACGATATAATATTTGGAGCTTTTTTAGCCACACTATATGAATTCGGAACACCGCTAGAAATTCTGCTCTTCTTTCTCTTTGTTTTCTTGCTATGAAGAACATTAAATTAACTTATATATGTTATGTTAACACTTTATTCAAACGCTGAAATTTATAATATTACAAAGTTACATATTTTTTGTATATTTTCTATGGTTCGTCATTATAATGATGTAGTTTTATAAAAGCTTAAATTAAAAATTGAATATGAAGAGAGGAATGGAAACACATACTAGAAATAGTTATCGATAGTAATTACTGTTATGCAGTGAATTTTAATGTAATGTCTGTAAACTTGTATGATATTTATAAATATATACACATATATATGTTTATATATTATCTAAAAGGAACGAAAGCGTATATATTAACAGTAAAGTAAACATTTGTTTTGAAGTTTTTAATAAGATATACAATATACAATAATTAAGATATACAAAATGAATTGCACTAATTATTAATTTAAATAATTAATTATGATTTCAACTATGTCTATTGCTGTTTTCGAATAATAATGAGAAGTAATGGAACAATTTCAAGGATTTTTGCAAACAATATAATATAGAAAGACATGTCACGTCCTTTCAACAATCTTCTAGAAATGCCCCAGTCGAAAGACTACATTCTACACTCACTGAAGTGTATCGAATCATTTTGGAAGAAAAGAAAAAGAAAAAAGTACAGATAGACCACGAGGAGATTCTAACAGAAACTTTCATTACATATAATAACGCTATACACTCGGCTAATAAGCTGACTCCTTAAGAACTGTTTTCGGGACGTACACACGTATTCCAGCAAACCAATAAATTTGACGATGAGCATGACTATCTACAAAAATTGAACGAATTCCAAAAGACAATATACCCTAAAGTATGTGAACTAGTTCAAAACAACAAGGTTCATAACATTGGAAAGTTAAATCAAGGAGGGAAAGAAGCTATCCAAGTAGAAACAGAAGTAGTATTTCGTAAGGAAAATAGACGCAAGAAGCTCACCCCTAGATTTACAAAACAGACTGTAGATACTGATGAGGGCGTTACCTTTACTACAAACAATAGACAAAAAATTCATAAATCTAAAATTAAGACCCAATTAGGACGCCAGTAGAGAATTCCAAATATAACCTGAATAATAACAAACATACATAGATACGATAAACAGAAAACTCAAATTCCTAAGAAATAAATAATGTAAATAACAAAAAAAATTTTTGGAAGGTACAGTAAAGTAAACGCTTATTTTTTGTAAACTGGCTGCGGTACCCAAAAAAGACGACTGTTCGGTTAGAAAGATGAACACAAAATTACGATATAATATTTGGAGCTTTTTTAGCCACACTATATGAATTCGGAACACCGCTAGAAATTCTGCTCTTCTTTCTCTTTGTTTTCTTGCTATGAAGAACATTAAATTAACTTATATATGTTATGTTAACACTTTATTCAAACGCTGAAATTTATAATATTACAAAGTTACATATTTATACCCTTCGACCATTGAAAATGGTCAAAAAAAGGGTATACTAACTTTGTGCAAATGTATGTAACAGGCATAAGGAGGCGTGGGAGACCCCATAAAGTATATATATTCTTGCTCAGGATCACAAGCCGAGTCGATTGAGCCATGTCTGTCTGTCTGTCCGTCTGTCCGTCTGTCTGTGTGAACGCACAGATCTCAGCTATTATAAAAGCTAGAGTTACCAAACTTGGCAGGAAGACTCCTGTGTACTATAAGCAGATGAAGTTTATTTCAAATGTTAGGTGCCACGCCCACCGCCCCCACAAATCAATAATTTAATTTTTGAACTTAATTTGTAAGCGCTGTATATAAGATACAACTTTCTGACTTTAACATATACTAAGCTAAATGAAATATCTACGTAGTCCCCAAATTACAATCCAATCGAACAATAAACACAGAAGTTATTTAAGAAAGTATGAGCATAAAATCAAGTGCTTCTGTCAGCTAACAAGGGAGACGGGCGAGCGCGAAGCGCGAGCGCCATCTGTCGGGATTAATTTCAAAGCATGTGCATATGCATATGTGTATGAATTTAACAAATTAAACTACACGGGAACATAGGTCGAAGGGTATCCCACTGTCGCGTTTTGCGCGACTGTTGCTCTCGTTTTTGTATATTTTCTATGGTTCGTCATTATAATGATGTAGTTTTATAAAAGCTTAAATTAAAAATTGAATATGAAGAGAGGAATGGGGTCTCCCACGCCTCCTTATGCCTGTTACATACATTTGCACAAAGTTAGTATACCCTTTTTTGACCATTTTCAATGGTCGAAGGGTATAAAAAGTACAGATAGACCACGAGGAGATTCTAACAGAAACTTTCATTACATATAATAACGCTATACACTCGGCTAATAAGCTGACTCCTTAAGAACTACGTACACACGTATTCCAGCAAACCAATAAATTTGACGATGAGCATGACTATCTACAAAAATTGAACGAATTCCAAAAGACAATATACCCTAAAGTATGTGAACTAGTTCAAAACAACAAGGTTCATAACATTGGAAAGTTAAATCAAGGAGGGAAAGAAGCTATCCAAGTAGAAACAGAAGTAGTATTTCGTAAGGAAAATAGACGCAAGAAGCTCACCCCTAGATTTACAAAACAGACAGTAGATACTGATGAGGGCGTTACCTTTACTACAAACAATAGACAAAAAATTCATAAATCTAAAATTAAGACCCAATTAGGACGCCAGTAGAGAATTCCAAATATAACCTGAATAATAACAAACATACATAGATACGATAAACAGAAAACTCAAATTCCTAAGAAATAAATAATGTAAATAACAAAAAAAATTTTTGGAAGGTACAGTAAAGTAAACGCTTATTTTTTGTAAACTGGCTGCGGTACCCAAAAAGACGACTGTTCGGTTAGAAAGATGAACACAAAATTACGATATAATATTTGGAGCTTTTTTAGCCACACTATATGAATTCGGAACACCGCTAGAAATTCTGCTCTTCTTTCTCTTTGTTTTCTTGCTATGAAGAACATTAAATTAACTTATATATGTTATGTTAACACTTTATTCAAACGCTGAAATTTATAATATTACAAAGTTACATATTTTTTGTATATTTTCTATGGTTCGTCATTATAATGATGTAGTTTTATAAAAGCTTAAATTAAAAATTGAATATGAAGAGAGGAATGGAAACACATACTAGAAATAGTTATCGATAGTAATTACTGTTATGCAGTGAATTTTAATGTAATGTCTGTAAACTTGTATGATATTTATAAATATATACACATATATATATATGTTTATATATTATCTAAAAGGAACGAAAGCTTATATATTAACAGTAAAGTAAACATTTGTTTTGAAGTTTTTAATAAGATATACAATATACAATAATTAAGATATACAAAATGAATTGCACTAATTATTAATTTAAATAATTAATTATGATTTCAACTATGTCTATTGCTGTTTTCGAATAATAATGAGAAGTAATGGAACAATTTCAAGGATTTTTGCAAACAATATAATATAGAAAGACATGTCACGTCCTTTCAACAATCTTCTAGAAATGCCCCAGTCGAAAGACTACAATCTACACTCACTGAAGTGTATCGAATCATTTTGGAAGAAAAGAAAAAGAAAAAGTACAGATAGACCACGAGGAGATTCTAACAGAAACTTTCATTACATATAATAACGCTATACACTCGGCTAATAAGCTGACTCCTTAAGAACTGTTTTCGGGACGTACACACGTATTCCAGCAAACCAATAAATTTGACGATGAGCATGACTATCTACAAAAATTGAACGAATTCCAAAAGACAATATACCCTAAAGTATGTGAACTAGTTCAAAACAACAAGGTTCATAACATTGGAAAGTTAAATCAAGGAGGGAAAGAAGCTATCCAAGTAGAAACAGAAGTAGTATTTCGTAAGGAAAATAGACGCAAGAAGCTCACCCCTAGATTTACAAAACAGACTGTAGATACTGATGAGGGCGTTACCTTTACTACAAACAATAGACAAAAAATTCATAAATCTAAAATTAAGACCCAATTAGGACGCCAGTAGAGAATTCCAAATATAACCTGAATAATAACAAACATACATAGATACGATAAACAGAAAACTCAAATTCCTAAGAAATAAATAATGTAAATAACAAAAAAAATTTTTGGAAGGTACAGTAAAGTAAAGTGTAAAGTAAACGCTTATTTTTTGTAAACTGGCTGCGGTACCCAAAAAAGACGACTGTTCGGTTAGAAAGATGAACACAAAATTACGATATAATATTTGGAGCTTTTTACCCACACTATATGAATTCGGAACACCGCTAGAAATTCTGCTCTTCTTTCTCTTTGTTTTCTTGCTATGAAGAACATTAAATTAACTTATATATGTTATGTTAACACTTTATTCAAACGCTGAAATTTATAATATTACAAAGTTACATATTTTTTGTATATTTTCTATGGATCGTCATTATAATGATGTAGTTTTATAAAAGCTTAAATTAAAAATTGAATATGAAGAGAGGAATGGAAACACATACTAGAAATAGTTATCGATAGTAATTATTGTTATGCAGTGAATTTTAATGTAATGTCTGTAAACTTGTATGATATTTATAAATATATACATATATATATGTTTATATATTATCTAAAAGGAACGAAAGCTTATATATTAACAGTAAAGTAAACATTTGTTTTGAAGTTTTTAATAAGATATACAATATACAATAATTAAGATATACAAAATGAATTGCACTAATTACTAATTTAAATAATTAATTATGATTTCAACTATGTCTATTGCTGTTTTCGAATAATAATGAGAAGTAATGGAACAATTTCGTTGAATTTGCAATAACATTATGTGATATATTGAATAGAAATCTTAATTAATCTGTTGATATTACTGTATGTGCCTATTTTAGTTTACTGAATTTAAATGCGAGTCGAATCTTAAATGAATGTTGTTTATGTATTTAATGTAATCGCGCTTGGTTAGATGTATTTAAAGAATTAGTCTTTAGATTATTCGTACCTTTTAATTTATGTGTTTTTATGTGTTGAGATCTTTGCCTGTTATGTGCGGGGGAGGGTGGAGTGTAAAAGGAAGAGGAGCTGTCGAGTCTTTAAAGTTTATCACTGGTTTTCTGGCAGTAGATTGGGACTAAATACAATTACACTACAAATTGCCGCATATTTAGCTAAATATTGTGTGAAGAATTTGATTGAGCTTTTAGTACTGTATTTGAAAACTCTGGTGTATTATTATATGTTTCCTTGTAGCAGTCCATATCAATGTCCATTCCTCTTAATGTAGGCGTAATCGATACAGCTGCTGCAGGTAATGATTTTGTTTTTGACGTTGATTCGGTTAGTTGCGATAAGGATTTTGTGCCAGCGTTGGTAACTTCTTCAGTTGCTCCTCCAACTCCCCGTGTTGCTATAGAACGTCGTACAAAAATGAAATAATAAATATATATATTTAGTATATTATAGTGTTTTGGCGACCTTAGTTTTTTAACATGTTGGTGATGTTATATTTAATATAAATAAGAATTGCATTACAATTATACATTTCAACTTCACTAAATATAACCAGAAAGAAATCGTACCTCCTATACAGGTTAAATATATGTCGGGTTTTGATTAATTTCGTCCATATTTCACTTGAAAAAGCAGAATATGTGAAAGGTTCGTTAGTCAGCTAGTTCTCCAATTGAATGTCACGCTCTGCAGCATTACTGCACTCCATATCGCAAACAGACAGTAATCTCTGTCCCACGCGAAGCAACTTTACATTAAACGCACGACAACTGCATATAGTGTCACTCTTTTCTCAAACCGTAGTCAAACCTCATCAAACACCGGGCGAAATAACGCAGTAAAGCATACTCAATATTGATGCTGTTCTACCACTGTTATAATACTCTTATAACATTTTTTTTTAAATCATATACACTATGTATATATAATATATATTGTATATACATAGTGTAAAAATAAATATAATATAAATAATATATGCTAAAGATAAGATATATGGTCATCGACCAAAACCAGTAAGTGCTATAAGTCAAGCGAGAAAGCGCCAGACGAATAGATGTGAAAGAATAAAAATGAAAAAATATAAGTTACTACACTACACTACACTATATAATAAATATGTTTGCATTCTCATAAAAGAGTATTTTAATATAAATATTAAATTCTATGCTAATGTAACTGAACAAAGTCGTTAGACATTACATAAACTCTGAACTCAAATAATTTATAAATAAAGAGAACAATAGCGAGCATTAAAATAACTGCACTTATTATGTATGTATGTATGTACACATATACACACATACATTATTCCCGACAGATGGCGCTCGCCCTCACTTGATAGCTGACACAAGCACTTGGTTTTATGCTCAAACTTTCTTAAATAATTTCTGTGTTTATTGTCCGATCGGAATACAATTTGGAGAATACGTAAATATTTTATTTAGCTTATTAAATATTAAAGTCAAAAGGTTGTAGCTTTTAAACAACGCTTACAAATTGAGTTCAAAAATTAAATTATTGATTTGCGAGGTCGGTGGGGGTGAGCGTGGTACCAAACATTTGAAATAAACTTGATCTACGCCTGGATCACAGAAAACTTCATGCCAAATTTGGTGTCTAGCTTTTATAATAGCAGCTTTATAATAGCACACAGATCTGTGTGTTCATCTGGTCATCCGGACAGACAGACAGACATGGCTCAATTGACTTGGCTAGTGATCCTGAGCAAGAATATATATACTTTATGGGGTCTGTCACGCCTCCTTCTGCCTGTTACATACATTTGCACTTAGTATAACCTTTATTGACAATTTTAAATTGTCGAAGGGTATACAACAATAAGTTCTATTGTACTCTGGATGAGCTTAGAATTTCATGCTGAGTGCAGTGTTTCTTATGAATGTCAGTGTCTCTACTGCACCTGTTCAATTTTGAGAGGATATCTGCCAAGTGTTGTGGTTTGCTGAGCTGGGCCTTACCTTACAAATGCCCTGTGCAAATTGCTAGTAAACTAGATCTCTCCTGTACTGTACAAATTTGTAATAACAATTTCAAGTATCTTTACCAAAGTTGGGAATAGAAAACGAAATATTTTAGTATTTACGTTCAGTGGCATAAAACATAGATGATGGATATCGTGAGCAGGCGCTCTCAGTGATGCTTGTTTTGCTGATAATATCCGTAAGTAAATCAACTGGAGATTCCGTGCTAACACTTTGTCCAACGTGATTAACCCGTCCACTACAATTGCTATGTTCCTTTTCTCTCGCATTGGACACCGCTACAATGGCTGACGTCTCCGTTGCACTCGCAGCTGAAAGATGATTGAAAGTGATAACGAGAAAGATAAATAGAGATATTAAAGATCAAGAATATTGAGTTACACTTACCCGTACCAGCCGTCACTGGCGACTGATCTGTGCTCATGCTACCGACGCCGCCTTCGGCAGAGCTTGTTCTACTGGGCGGCCTGGGCAAGCGTCGTCGTAGCCAAGGATGTTTAAGGGCCTCAGCAGGTGTCAGCCTCTTCTCCGCGTCCCATTCAAGACAACCACGTATAAAATTGAGAAAAAGTGGATCTTTGCAACCGTCCAAAGCTTTCGACAGACTTTTCGAACATGGCGGGCCACGTGGCTTGCCGCGACGCGACTGTCCGCCGATCAGTACGACCATACCGTCCGACATGGTACGTACCGTACAGTATCGTGGATAACCCTTGGGACTAAAAAACGTTCTTGCCCGCTTCGAATTTACCATCAGAGTCTTGCCGGGCATGCCGAGCACCTCGATAATGCATGCCAATTGATCACTTTCGTTTTCACCCGGAAATAAGGCATGTCCAGATAAAAGCTCCGCCAGTATACATCCAAGGGACCACATGTCAATAGCACGGCCATACTTTGCGCCCAATATTACTTCGGGAGCCCGATAGAATCTCGATTGTATATATGTGTATACTCGCTGACTTTCAAAGCATGACGATCCAAAGTCGATAACCTGATAAGTTGGAACAGAACAAAAGACAAATAATTAACTTTAAAGTAAAATAGTTTAAATATAATATACTCGTAAGTTAAAGATAAGGTAACACTGTAATTATCGATAAGAAACGCCACTCGATATACGAGGGTCGTTTGATAAGTCCGTGACTTTTTGTATTTGCCGCGCACCTGCTCTAAATACAACACTGCTCCTGTCAGCAGTTATCGATTAACAGCTGACTGTAAAATTTTGAGAAAGCTGCGTTTTTTTGGTTTGCGTTTTATAGGCATTGAAAGCAGACGATCTCGTGAATTTTAACGAAAATGGAAAAAAGTGAATTTCGTGTGCTAATTAAGCATTATTTTTTGCGTAAAAAATCCATCACCGAAACCAAGGAAAGACTTGATAAATATTATGGGGACTCTGCACCATCAATTTCAATGGTTAAGAAATGGTTTACTGAGTTCCGTTGTGGTCGTACCAGTACAAGTGATGCCGAACGTTCAGGTCGCCCAAAAGAGGTCGTCATGCCAGAAATCGTCGACAAAATCCATGGAATGATATTGGATGATCGGAGAATGAAAGTGCGTGAGGTAGCTGAGGCTGTAGGCATCTCAACTGAACGGGTACATCACATTTTACATGAATATTTGGACATGAAAAAGCTTTCCGCGCGATGGGTGCCGCGATTGCTCACACACGACCATAAGCGCAACCGTGTGACCATTTCAAAGGAGTGTTTGGCGATGTTCAACCGCAATCCAAACGAATTTTTGCGCCGTTTCGTTACCGTAGACGAAACATGGATCCACCACACCACACCAGAGACCAAAGAACAATCAAGACAGTGGGTTTCTCCGGGTGAACGTGCACCAAAGAAGGCCAAGGTGGGTCTGTCGGCCAACAAGGTCATGGCCACAGTTTTTTGGGATGCACAAGGTATCATTCACATCGATTACCTTGAAAAGGGTAAAACGATCACCGGCGAATATTATTCAGAGCTTTTGGACAGATTCGATATTGATTTGAAGCAGAAACGACCGCATTTGGCGAAAAAAAAGTGCTGTTCCATCAGGACAATGCACGGGTGCACACGTGTGTAGTCAGCATGGCAAAATTTCATAAATTGGGCTACGAACTGCTACCCCATCCAGCATATTCTCCAGATTTAGCCCCCTGTGACTATTTTTTGTTTCCAAATATGAAGAAATGACTCGGCGGTAAGAGATTCGGGTCAAATGAAGAGGTCATCACAGAAACAAACGACTATTTTGAGGGCCTTGAGAAAACCTATTATTTGGAAGGAATAAAAAAATTGGAAAAACGCTGGACTAAATGTATAGAGCTAAAAGGAGATTATGTTGAGAAATAAAACGCTTCTTTGACGAAAAAAATATATTTTATTCAAAAAGTCACGGACTTATCAAACGACCCTCGTATTGAAATCTCGAAGTACGATCACTAAGCATCGAACATATAGAGTACTCACGAGTGAGCGATCGGCTCTCTTCGTTAGAAACCGCGAGAAGCGCACATCGACATCAAGTCAGTCGCACAACGACAGCGGATACGATGAGCACGGCGTCGAGAGCCTAGAGACAGGCACAGTGGGCAAAACTGGTTATCTTGCGGCGAAAATTTTATAACATTAGAAAACATGTGGCTTGTTTAATGAGGATAATTATGTACATATTTACGTATTCAAAATTTTATATTTTAATTCACAAAATTTGTCAATATTGGTAAACTCATATACAAAACAAATTATAATTTATAATTCACAATTTATTTTTGATTTTATAATTTTGCTTTACAAAATATAACATAATTATGAATATTCAATCTTCTCAAAAATTAAACATAAATACACATGTTTTCTGATGATCAAATTTTTGCCGCCAAATAACCATTTGCATCACTGTAATTCGGTTTCTTAGCTCTCGATGAAAAAGACAAAAACAAACACACAGTTGGCCACACACACGCTGGCCCGTAGCTAAAAATGCACAGGGTGTGCAGTGCAGAAGGGCTCTCAACTGTCAGGGGCTCACGGTAACAAAACAAACATATGTTATTAATGGGGATATATTTGTACAATTCATTTCCTTTGGTAACACATATATTTATTGAATAAGGTAATTTAACTAGGAGCCCCCGATAAGTATTGCACAGGGGCCCGTAAGCCCTCGTTACGGCCCTGTGCCTCAGTCTCTAGGCTCTCGACGTCGAAACAGAAAATTGACTTCAGGCTGCCAGCGCGCTGGCCGAATCATTTGCCTGTTGTCAAACTTAACAAACAACGAATACATTCTTACGCGAGTTTGTGCATACATACACGCACACATGGAACGGATCGCAATGCGCAAAGGAGTACGCGCATGCTTATCGTTCCGCTGTCGTTGTGCGACTGAAGCAGTTTTGATGATATGCGATCAGTGTTGCCAACTCTGAGCCGATAGTTATAGCTGAGTTGACTCTTGAAAATAGCCAAAAATACCTAACCTTCACAAAAAATAACAAGAGAAAATAACCGCAGAAAAATCAGTTGAAAATAACTGCGATGGATTTTCATGTTCTTTTTATTGTACAGGTGTGTACACAAATCGCTTAAATGGTCCACTGGACTAATAGCACAATGTTGTTCCTCAAAAAGACACAGACCTACTTCCTTCTTTGAAAGAGAAGTATTCTGTTTGGGGAAGTCAATGGTTGCATTTTGTTTTAAGGACGCAATACCGCCCTTATGTTTTTTTGTTTCCACATGGGATTTCAAATCCCACAATTTTACATTCAGTGTGCATTTGCAATAAGTGCAGAACACTTTTGTCGGATCATTCACGTCTTTTTTAATACATGTTTTAAAACGTTAATCGTTCATCCACACATCACGAGCTTTTTGTTTATATTCTTTCGGCATTTTGGTACGTGCTTGAATTTCTGTTTAGCATTATTTTAACTTCTAACGATGTGAATTGCAAACTAGAGAGGGCAGTATGGAAATACTCGTGTATCGATAAGTAATCGACATACATATTATTAGAACATCTGCTGGTAATTTTTTTGTGATGATTATGGCTATTTTTTGTAAAACTATCTTGCGAAACGTGAACGTGAGCTTTTGATAAGAATAGCCGAAAAACCCGTTCCTAGCTAAGTGGAAAATTGTCTAGTTTTCGGTCATCCAAAATAGCCAGAACTGGCTAGAAAATAGCTGAGTTGGCAACACTGTATGCGATGTTTGTACTGAGGGGCGAACAGGCAGCCAGCGTTCAGCTGAAGTCCTTATTCTCAATGCTGCGGGCTCTGGGGCAGCTGGATCGAAAAACCAGCGGAAGCAACTTTACCCGCTGTTTCAGGTCTCTATGTGTTCATTGCTTAGCTGTAACCACTAAGCAATGAACACATAGACGTCAAACAGCTCTGACGCAGTTTGAGGCTGATTTTTCGGACCTGGTACCCCAGAGAAGAAGAAGAACAGAAGCACTCAGTACAAACAGTGCATAGCATCAAAACTGCTTCAGTCGCACAACGACAGCGGAACGATAAGCATGCGCGTACTTCTTTGCGCTGTGCGATCGTTTCCATGTGTGAGTGTATGTATGCACGGCCCGCGTATGAATGTATGCGTTGCTAGTGAAATTTGGCAATAGGCAAATGTTTCGGCCAGCGCGCTGGCAGCCTGAAGTCAATTTTGTGTTTCGAAGGGTATTCCACTGTCGCGTGTTGCTCAACTGTTATTCTCATTTGTTAATGAAAAGTAACAAATTATAATTGATACTAACATTTATTAAATATATTGTGAAATAATATTTATAAACATATAATTATCCAGTTTTAAAGGATAGATTTACTATTAAAGGAAGAGTGGTTAATATCATTTTTATAACTTTATTATCGCTTCTATGGTAGATGTGAACAAATGTTTCCACTAATACAACATTCGCCGCAAGATAGCCATTTTTACCCACTGTGCCTCAGTCTCTTAGCAGTCGACGCCGAAACAGAAAATTGACTTCAGGCTGTCTGCGCGGTGGCCGAAGCATTTTACCAATATTGACAAAATTTATGAATTAAAATAAATAAATATGTAATTACTAAATAAAAAAATACAAACGCTACAGTCAGGAGCTGACTGTATAAGGCCATGGATTACACAGGCCCACAAAAAAAATATGCAGTTATATGTATTTTGGGTCGCTGAGTCCGAATCCGAGGTCAGAATTTCGCCATCACGTCTGGACTTCGACATAACCTCACAAATTGAAAAACCGTAAAATATCCCCCAAAAGATATAGAATCCTGACCTGAGCATGCGATATATGTTTTATCATGTATTTTGTCCTTCTTAGTCCGAATCCGAAGTCAAAATTTACGTAGCACGTCTGAGTTTCTAACCTCGAAAAACACGAAAAATTTTTGGAACCCCAAAAAATAATGGGGGATCATGATCGGGTCATGCGATATATATTTCTATATGTTTTAAGACCTTCCAAATCCGAATCCAATGTCAAAACTAGCCTTTCACGAATAAATTTCAATCTAACCTAAAATTTTTTTTGAAAAACTCCCAAAATGTTTACCTTTTTTTAATATTGGATTAGGATGTATGCAAATTTAATACAAAAATAGCTTTCTTTTTCAATATACCCCCTTTAGAGCATTATTTTATCAGTATTCGGAATAGGTTCATATGAGTACTGATTTATTACGTCAAAACTGTATTTGAACTAAAAAAAACAAACTAAATAGGTAATTCCACATATTAGCATAAATGCAGTAATAAATTATCAAAAATATTAAAAATTTTGGAAATTTTTCAAAAATTTTTTAGGTTAGGTTGAAATGTAGACGTGATTGGCTGATTTCGATATTGGATTTGGTTTCAGAATGGTCTAAAAACATGTAGAAACATATATCGCATGACCCGATCATGATCCCCCTATTATTTTTTTAGGTTCCAAAAATTTTTCGAGTTTTTTGAGGTTAAGTCAAAACTCAGACGTGCTACGTAAATTTTGACTTCGGATTCGGACTAAGAAGGACAAAATACATGATAAAACATACATCGCATGCTCAGGTCAGGATTCTATATCTTTTGGGGGATATTTTACGGTTTTTCAGTTTTGTGAGGTTATGTCGAAGTCCAGACGTGATGGCGAAATTCTGACCTCGGATTCGGACTCAGCGACCCAAAATACATATAACTGCATATGCCGCTTACTCAGATCATGAAACTTTTTTTTTTTTGTGGGCCTGTGTTATCAAAGTATACCGTAGACATTAGGTATAGGTATGCATTTCTAGCGCGCACCAAACTTTATTACATGTTCTTCGTTTTGATTTTTTTGGCACAAACTAAGAATGCATATTGCGTCTTGTGGTTTTGTCTAATGTCTCACCATTTTCGACGACTGCGAGAGATGTTCAGTGGCTCTGAGTGGACTATGTCGCAGACTCTAAGGCCAATGATATTGAGCGTGTTCGAGGTTCGATTGCTGCCGCGATCAATATGTGAAATTCATCCTCTTTTGTATTTCATAACTTTTTTTAAATAAATTAAAAGCTCAAAAACATTAAAGAGGGGCGGCGGCGGTAGGCGATTTTTAAGTTTTAGTTATGCAATATATGTAATTAGTACATAGTTTTCTTTCGTCGGTACACAACAGCAACTGCAAATCTAATTGTACATATGTATGTATTGTATATACAATCATGCAATAATGTATGTTGAAATGGGACGCCAATACATACATGTGCATATGCAGACATGTATGTATGGGCGTCCCACTCGCACATTCATAACTTTACAAGGGCTTATGATCTCTGTTATTTTCAAGCATTCTAACTGCAAAAGATTGAGAGCAAAACAAAATAGGAAACATTCAATTGGAATCTTACTGAACATGCAAAGTCATAACAGACAAAATAAAATAATTTAATTTGTTTGACTGTAACTATTCTTTTAGTTTATTAGAATAAAATAAATAAACAAAATAAAATAAGAAATAATTAATAAATGAAAGTTCGAACCCTCTTCAACCGGGAGCCGAACACACGCACTCTCTCGCAGCCGTCCGCCACTCTAACCACTCGGCCATTGCCTCACTGCTTAGCCTATCGGCAAAGTTTAATAAAATGCTGTGTGTCTGATGCTAGATTTGAACTTCGGTATGCTTGCGTAAATTAGGTATGCTTAAGTATATATGTTCAAAGTGAGTTTAATTCATATCATATCGCACTTATTTATAGTCCGATTTAAATGAAATTTTCACATAACGCCCGTGGCAAGGTATTTATCATATAAAATTTACAACTTTGGTTGTTGACCTAATATTGTAGTTTTTAAATAGTTATTACTGATTTACAGAGGCGGGAAGGGGCGTGTCCAAATTTTAAAAAAACTTTGAGACACTGCAATATATACGTATGTTGTCACAAAATTTGATGACTCTAGCTCTTATTGTTTCTGAGATCCAGGTGTTCATACAGACAGACAGACATGGCTCAATCGACTCGGCTACTGATACTGATTCAGAATATATTTAGTTTATGGGGTCAGAGATGCCTCCATCTGCCTGTTACGCACATTTCCGTTCCGGCAAACATAATAGACCATGAATATTTTTTAAAATCCAACGGCACGATAAAGTGATTTTAAGTGATCTCGAACGCTCTCATGGAACGCTATATTCCCCAAATATTGTCTGGCCGATCAGCAGTTTTGTAGATTAGCTCAAAATACAAACAGTTTTACCAACAAGGTATTCGAGCTCTGCCAGAAAGATGGCAAAAAGTTGTGTATATCGATGGCAAATACTTAGAATAATCCATTTATAATAGTTCTTTTTATAATTAACTTTAAATTTCATAAAAAAACAGAGAGAACTTAGTTGCGGCCCTAATATATAATTAGTAAAGGATAGATTAGAAAAGAAAAGCACCTGAGAAGGGTATAGAACCTGAGAAGGTTCATCAAGCCAGAGGTATTCTCTTTTCTTATATTCATTAAAGATATCTTATCTTTTAAGTGTCTTAGCTGACCTTAGATAAAAGAAGTCAATTTTTGACAATGTTAATGTAAAGAGTGCAATTATAACTTAAAGAAATACTTATTCAGGCATTAAATTGTTATCTCCATCAAATAAATGAATGAAACTGAATTTCAAAGTTGTAAATATGTAAATATGTATATGTGTATATATATGTGTATATATGGCATACCTTAATTCCAGAGCGACCTTGTTGCTTTAGTAGAACGTTTTCTGGCTTCATATCACAATGAATAATCTCATTTTTATATAGTGCATCCAGGCACTGGAGCAGGGAATGAGCAAATTTGCGTACAAGCTGCAAGCTGAAGCCCTTAAAGCCGTTCTTCTTGATCAATTCGTATAGATTGATGCTAAGCAGCTCGAAGGTAATGCAAGTGTGATTCCGAAATGTGAAATAATCATACATATGTATTATATTCATGGTATTGTATTTATCGTGACGTCGCAAATGATGTAGAATCCGTATCTCCTCCTGAGCTTGCCTATGAAATCTCTTCTCGTTGCGTACAATCTTCAAAGCGACATGCTCATGCGTCTTATGGTCATAGGCCTTGATCACCTGCCCGAAACTGCCTTTGCCAATTATCTTTAACATCTCATAGCGATAGGCAACATGATCGTGCGCTATATGTATATAGGCGCCCTGTTCATTATCATAATCAGAATTATTTGGCCCATATATGCCCGGCCGTTTTTTAGCATTTGCTCCAATAAAATATATCTGTGGATAAACTTGAATCTCTGTACGCTCGTAGGGAGTTAGCTTGTGCATATAGAGTATCATCACTTGATGCGGCGAGACAACCAGCGCCTTAGGTTTATTCTCCAGCGCACTCTTCTGCTGTCCCGACATTATAATCTGCTCATGGAACGTATAATTATCGTCAACGAATATACTCTTTTGATGCTGATGTTGTGAAATTAGCGCTAGTGATTCCACTGCATTCGTGTTCAACGATGAATCCTTTATGGGGGGCGAAACGGACGACACTTCTATCTTTGCCACCGTTGTAAAATTCGATAGAGAATTGGCTGTAAATGTTAATATATATAATATGAATAACATCATCATGTTTGTAAACAGCATTGTTTCTTATTCAGTTATTCAGTTCTTTCTATTTCAACTTTAATGATTCAACATATCACATCAAGACTCAAATAGATTTTTATACTGTAGTAGGAATATTGATTATTTTAAAAGCATTCAAGCTGAAGACTTAGAAAAACATTTGTGCAGAAAAAGGGGTGCACAAATTGCTGAAAGAACATCAAATTCCTTATGTCCTAAACAACAATGTACGTTCGAAAACACAAAATTGATGTCAGTAATAATTAATAATTATAAATAAATTACTTAATTTTCCTCTTTAAAACACACTATGGCACACATATTTTGCAGATACTAAATGGTGATTTTATAGCAATTATCTTTTTGGCAACACTGATTTAAACAGGTGACGCACGTTTCCTGTTTTCTATCACTGTCAAACATTTTTATTTCGGTCTATAATTTTGCCATTAATTGTCTTAAAAACGAACAACGTTCTGCAAATTATTACATTTTATAATCAAAATGCGTTCTCTGTTAAAAAAGTTCATCGCGCGATTTTTCTATAATTTTATGGTCAGTTTAATCGACCTTCTAAAGCGGTTCTATTTGGGGTATTGTGACTACATTTCGCACCAAATTTACATTGTTGGAGTGAAGATCAGCCAGACGCATTGCAAGAGCTACCAATGCAAAAAAGTATTCAGAACACATCCAGAAAAAGTCACAGTTTAGAGCGGTTTATGGGCTGCTGGCATCATTGGACCGTACTTCTTCAAACATGATCGCGAATCGTACAGTAACTGTGAATGGTGAGCGCTATTGTGTGATGGCATCAAACTTTATATTTGCAAGAGCTCCATAACATGTGGTTTCAACACGACGGTGCCACATGCCACACAACACGCTTAACAATGGATTTATTGAGAGGCGACTTCGATGAACATTCTATTTCACGTTCGATCATGCGATTTAACGCCTTTAGACTATTTTGTGTGGGGCTATGTTAAATCGAATGTCTATAGCGACAAGCCCGTTTCAATTGACGCATTGGAGGACATCAGCAGAAGCATTTATTCGTGAGATACCGAGATGCCGAAAGTTGGAAAGAGTATGCCAAAATTGGGCTGAGCGGATGGAGCATTTGAGACGCAGTCACGCTCAACATAGTAGGTGGGGTGAAAACTAACTTCCTTGACCGCCAAAATACAATGTTACTGCAAAAATTTTATAGTGCCTTGTAGTCCGTTCATATTTAGGCACCCATGCCAAATTTCCGTGTGACACTGCCATTAGTTTTGTTTTGACAGCTGTTTGTTATTGACATGTTTGGCATCATGTTCAGTATGGACAAAAACGATTTTCGTTTTCTCATAAAACATTTTTTGAGAAGCAAAAGGGCTAGGGAAACGAAAGAAATGTTGGATAAATGTTATGGGGCTAATGCTCCGTCAGATTACACCGTCAAATATTAGTTTCGAGACTTTCGTGGTGGCCGTAACTCCACTAACGATCAAGGCCGCATCGGCAGAACCTCGGGTGAGGTCACAGAGGTCGAAAAAATCCATGAGATGATGTTCGCAGACAGGAAAGTAAAATTTCGCAAATGTCACAATGATCAGTATTGAGCGCACAAACCATATTCTAAACGAGATTTTTCATAAGAAATAGGTATCCTGCCAATAAGTGGCGCGAAACTGGCTCGAGACCAAAAACACGAGAAACGAAACATTGGCCAAAATAAATTATTTGGGGCTTCAATTACTTCCCTATCCCTGTTTTTCATAAGATTTAGTTCTCTCAGGTTACAATCTCTTCTCAAACCTCAGAAGATGGCTCATCAATGAAAAATTTATCTCACGCGAGGTATTTTTCCAAATTATCGAAAAAAATTATTTAAAAAAATGTTTTTTTCATTCCCAAGGATGTTACTTTTCACTTCATCTAGTATGCATGAAATAATCTTCAAGCATTCAATTATATGCAGCGTAAGATCGATTTAAATAAACATTTCATGCATTTCACTCAATTTTATGTATCTATTTTTTACTTTTCTATTGCTCTATACCTCGTCACTATCGAATATTAATTCAACTACGAATACAAAAACATACCTTGATTGGTTGATCGGGGAATGACGCATCCATCTGTGCATGAAGGAAGATTAATGTTCTTTGAATGATCTCTTATGTTCTCGGAAAGGTCTTGTACTTTGTCTGGTGAGGATTTTAGGTGCAATTTACGCACATGATACATTTCAGCCGATGATCCGTAGCTACTGTTTATATACGGAATGACCACCGGAAAAGTGTGCTGAGATGTGCTCTCAGTTTGTGCGGAAAAAAATGGTTTCCCCGCATCCAAGTCATTGGCGTAAGAGGAGTTCGAATCACGCAAAGCGCTCGAAGATGCCGAGGATATTTGCAATTGATTTAAGTTCTGTTGAGTGCCCACCATTTCGTCGTGATTGTAGGTTATGTTATTATTATTACTGTTGTTGTTTTTCAAATGAGAATTTGTCGATTGTTTTAAAACGTCGTTATTATTATTGCGGCCAGATGGTTCGTTCCGGAAAGTCGCTGATTCACCACAACATTGAACATTTTCAGCTGCAGTTTCATTAACGATCACATGCTGCTGCTGCTGCGATTTATATAGTATTGACATCACTGTTATCAGCTTCGAAAACGTTTGGTCTGCTGTCAAATCCTCTTAAAGAGTCATTTACTCAGCTTACTTGCTGTTCCATAATGCTATTGCAAATGATTGACAATTTTGTTCTAAAGACCTCTTTGTCTACTACTGTACACTTGAGTTGATAATAGTCAAATGATGGCTGGACTATTCTAATAAATATGAGTTTTCCTGTTTGCATTTCTCCTGCTTTCTCTTCCGTTCTAGAGAGACGTTGCCTGGACTCAGAAGGTAGAGGAAGGAGACGCAGATGCCGTCATCTATTTGGCAGTTCTAGAGGCAGATACTTGAATTCATTATCAATTGAGAGTGCAGAAATTAGTAAAACAAAGTATATTCTTACCTGGCAAATTGTGATTCTTCTACTCCCAGAACAACATCGCAGAACTATATGTCATCGCAGGAGTAGGAGAGTGCGGTCTCCTGCATACAACTCATCGTTGTCGTTAATCTCTTCCATCCAATTAATTCAGTATATACGTCAGTTTCAGTTTATTTTACCTCACTTTAGAATATGTATTATATGTATATATTTATTTTGTTGCTTCTAATGAATCAGTGTATAATTGTGGACAATCAATATGCTCTGTTCATAAGAAGTGTATGAATGCCATACCTTAAGTTAGCAGCCATAATTTCAAATTTTTCTTGCTCTTTGGTTATATGTAGTATATTCCGTGTTCTTGTAAATATCCGACCACTTAAAAGTAAATTTAACCGTCTATTGTGAAAATAATTTTGGAAATTTTTCTTTTTAAGACTTCGCATTTCTATTGAAATTTAAGTTAAATTTGTGTTTGTCATTTTTTGATCGGGCGTTTATTGCTGTTTCCACATTAAACAGAAGAATTTCTATTCTCAATTGCAAAAAATTTTATTTTGTATATGAGCGTAATGATGATTAACTTGGCATGTGTCAATGGTTAAGTTTTATAAAATATCGATATATCGATATGCCATATGGACATAACATCATAGCATTAGAATTGCAAAAATTTGAGTACATATTTTTTATAATTGTACGTACGTACAAATATATACATTATGAGCTTAATATATCTTATGTACAGAACTATTTAAAGGGAATTATAAAATAATTTCACTCATTAACTATTGATTTAATTCTTAATTTCACTCGCAACTGCAGCACTTTTATATATTAATTTCAATATGAAACTTTTATTAAAAAGACTTCATCTTATAAACCAGAGTGACTGAGCGATTATAAAATGTCTCATAGCAAACTAAAAAGTGTTGCCACCTGGTTAAAAAAATCGCATAGTATGTAAATTTATGACAATTGAATAAATAAAGATTATTAGTCTTCACATTCACTTATAATGATATGATGACTTTCTATTTATTCATAATATTTTATTGCATTGTGTGAAATTTTTCAGTTTTTTGCGATAAATCGATTGCCAATGCATGTTATCGAATTGCCACCACAATATTGAACGACTATAGACTTTGGACCTATTTTATATTGAATATATATAATAATCTTATCTATTAATTAGATTATTAAGATTATCTATCTTATATAAATATATATAATTTATTGAATACAATACCTTTTGGCGAGTATTCGCTACATTAAGAATTATAGTTGCCGGTTTGTTTGAACTGGTTCAGTTAAAGTGAATATATAACTCAAATGAACATAAAAATCGAAACAATGTAACCTCAATATTCACCGTAATTATAGTAAAGTACAAGTACAACATAGGGCTCTGGTTGAGAGTAGAGTCAGAGTAGTTAGTTTTGTTGTGAATATAAATATATCATATATATAAAAACATTTATACATATATATATTCAAAGAAACACTAAAGGAAGACATACATACATACATGCCAAAATTGCATAGCTCATAAGGGCTGGGAAATTTGAAAAAATTGTAGGTAATATTCAAATTTTTATTTTTGTTAGTATATGTATGTTAAAAAATCATTCTAGATATCAAAATAAATTATTGTTTGTGTTTGCGCTAAAAGTTGCGGAAACACCCTCTATGCCCATACATATGCATATGTATATAAATATAATAAACACATATACATTTAGTAAATATGTGTGAATAGCGGTATACTAACTTTAGACTTGTGAGTATTTTTTAAATCTCTTATTTTTCTTATTAGTAATTTTATAACTAAGAAATGAAAACGACAAAATATTAAATATACATACATATATAATAATATATAATAGAAATCGAACCGATATTGAGCTTGAGTCAGCTAAAATGTTATAATAATATGTATTACCTTACTTATAGTATTTGAGGTTGTATGGTAACATCCTTGCCTTTTTCCACCCTTACTGTTATAAGGGTTTAAACACATGGCTAAAAATGGCGCAGAGTGGCTTTGGAGTACCTACGCCTCATTTTGAGTTCTGTTGCAGGTATTCGCTTATATGGGGCACGAAATTTATCGTGACATTAAGAGTAAAAAGTAGGTTGAAAGCCATTTTCTACATAGTGTTACGACGGTATTATCAAATATGCAAATATGTATGTACAAAAATAGCATATGGAGATAGGTAAAAGTATGCATGAGTACACAGAAAGGTAAAAATGTGAAAATGTTTGTAAGTATGTATGCTTGTGTCGAACACGCACATTCATGGCACTAATTCTATATAACCTTTGCATGCATGTACATATGTACATACATACACACCTAATTGGTATTCATCTAAAACATATGTTCATATGTATGTATGCCACATATAATGTAATGTACAAACATACATATGTAGAAAACAAACCAATAAAAAAAAGGGGTTTTCATATCAACAAACTCTAGATAAAAATTAATTATACATAGATATTGAGAATTTTAATAAATATTATAAAAATATATACGAATTGAAAGGAAACTAGGTAACTGATTACATGTATTTAACAGCCCCACCAATTAATTAAGGAGTAACCAAGCATGATTGACCCCAGCTCCAGTGAGGAGGAAGGAGACGAAGATGCCGTCATCAATTTGGGCCATAAAGGACGTATTGGACCACAAAATAAATCAGTGACTTCCTCCGTACCCAGACCACGACCAGGCTCCTCATCAAGTTCTGGTGCAGTAATACCTCCAGCGCCTGCTGGAGGTTCTTCCAAAACCCAAAATTGCGAGTTTTCTGGTAATCAGAGAATATCGAATGCTAATGCTGACAGCGGAGCTGCAAAAAGTGAACAACCACCCCAGTCTGCGTTCAATGAGAGGGACAACCTGGGGATACCCAGTAATGGAATAACGAGGTTTGTATGTTAGTTCATTTGAACTTGAATTTCACTACTAATGCAGTTCCGCATCAAAATTTTGCATCACCTTTTTTCTTAATTTATGTTTGGTTGATAATCAAATAAAAATGAGGTTAGATAACAACCTTGCAGTGGAGGGTATATTAGTTTTGGACAGGAGTTTGCAATGCATGAACCTTACAGACATCTTCTATACTATTAAGTAAATTCTGAATATGAATCAACAGGGGAGTCGAACTAGCCGTGTTGGTGTTTAACTCTCCGTCTGTCCGCCCATCCGAATGTCTGTCCGTCTATCTATTTACAGCTATCTTAGTGAAATTTGTCACAATTGCTGCATGCTGTGAACAGGTGGAAACGAAACAGAGGAATCTACAGAGTATATATCGGATAGTTGCCATGCAACCTATCGATTTTTATTATTTGTCAAGATATTACAACCAAATGAAGTACATACATGGAACTCTAGCTATATAAACATAAGATTCTGAAGATCCCTAGCATCCTACGTTTGACCTGGTTCTAGATCTGCCTACTCCTGTGCAAACTGCGACTGTTCCCCCTTAAGTAAATTCACGTTGTTTCCGTTGTTTAATTTTGGGACATGATTACTCATTTTTTTATACATGATCTAAACCTAAATAGTTTTATATCATATTTTTTTCCTCCATGAATTCATTTTCTGATCAAAGTGTTCTACTTGCTTTTCCCGTAAAGTCAAACAGGCCACTTTGGTGCTCTAGTGAACCTTTGAGTTTAATAAATTTGAAATCTCGGTATTTTAAATTCACTTGTAAACCTTTTGATTTCTCACGATATATTACTGGTATAGGAATCTTTATTGCTCTAAATGAAAGTTGTTACAAGTATTTGAGTCATTGTCTCGTTAGCAGTTCGATCAGGACCTTAAGCAGTTTTACAACTTTCTGAAACGTAAATCCAGTAGATTCCCTTTCTCTTTATTTTTCGGAAAAAATGATTTGTTTGCAGACTTTTTTTAATCTACCCACTCAACTGAACTGTATAGTTTTTCCGTACATCTATACCCTTACCCTATTAATTAATTTTAACACTCTTTTTTGTCTTCTTTTTAACTTAGTGATCTTAAATTTGACTCACTTCCAAAAAGTTGACTAACTTTCAAAAACCATCTTTTAAGCGGCTTGACTTGTCACTAGCTAACAGTTACTTTCCAACTATTTTTCCATTCCCCTTCACTAAAGTGGATCTAACTATGATATGAAGAACTATAGGTGTACATCCAAATTGTTTGCAATACCTTATGTGAAAATCAATCAATCAATCAATCAATCAATAGTTTCGCCTATCAACATGGGTTTATAAAGAAAAGATCTACAGCTTCTAATCTTTTAGAATTTCCTTCCTGCATTACTTTAAAATTTCGGAAGAAGATGCAAACTTATGAATCTCTTGATTCATAAGTTAGATTTGATTGGTTATCCGATTGTTTAAATACTGTCTATTAAAGCCAATCTTAGTTACTTCTGGTCTCAGGCTTTTTAACCTTTTTTATTAACGATCTTCCTTCAATACTTCTTCACTCTAATATCCTTATGTATGCTGATGACGTGAAACTCTGTTTGATGTACAGGGATCCTTTACCTAACTTGCTTCAAACACATCTTGATTTGGTCTTTTCTTGGTGCAGGCATAATCTTCTGCATATTAACTGTTTCAAGTGCAAAGTTATGTTCTTTTGCAGAGGTAACTGTCACGTATTCAAATATATATTTGATTTAACTCCACTTTAAAGAATAACCGTGGTAAATGATCTGGATCTTCTCTTTTATCATAGACTGAAATTTGATCGTCACATTGCATAAATGGTCGAGTACTTGGATTCATCATTCAGATGGACCAAAGAATTTTAAGATCCTTATACAACTAAGTTACTTTACAGTCGTCTTGTTCGTCCAATTCTTGAATATGCTTCTTGCGTGTGGTCGCCGCAATACCAGATTTACCAAGATAAAATTGAGTCTGTTCAAAAGGAATTTCTACTCTTCGCTGGGTATCAGGACTTACCACCTTACCCTAGTAGACTCTTTATTAACATACCTTCTTTTACTAATCGTCGTATTAAGTATGTTAGGTGTTACGTTTCCTTTTAAACTAATCAAGTACGGCATTGCTTCCCCTACTCTGCTTAACCAACTTAATTTTTATATTCCTTCTAGAGTTACTCGTAATTTTCTTCCACTCTCTTTGCACCATTATTTTAATAATTATACAATAGCTTGCTTGCATGATCCCTTCTCGAGTTCTCCCTTAAATCTGTCAAACTGTCCATCCTTAATTACTTAACAGTATATCCCAACAATTAACATTAACCTACCCCTTTGATTGGGTTTTACCCCCAATCCCTTTCTTCAAGCACTAGAATGAACATGTACTAGCTCCGCACTATACAATATGATACTGTACTGCACTACACTGCTGTGCAAACTGCAAAACTATCAGGATATTGTCTCATGAAGCGATCCCTTAACTGCGTTTACGACCGGCTACAATATTTAGTGACCTCATGTACACACATGTTTACGATAAATGAGAAGGGATCGCAAATATCCTGTAATTGTGTTAAATAATTTTTATCCCACGCTTCGTCTTATCAAGTGCAGCATATATAAATAGAGATAAGTAAAATAACCACCACCACGATTTCTTACAACACCGCATTAGATTGTAAGATCAGTTCTAAATAAACTCGCAATGTGTAGAGACATACAATCTTCTACATAGGCAGTTGAAATAAACTCGTAAAAGTGTTTAGAAGTGTTTTTTCTTTAAATTTTTTGGTCCTTCGGGCAGGATAGAACGTTTTTATGTCCTCCGTGTTGAACCAGTCGTCGATCACTATGGTAATCGGAGATGAAGAAAACCAAGGAAGACGAACAGCCGATGCCACTCGTGGACACTGACAAAAAAGTGCTGCACGCTAAACCAGGTGCTTCTAAAGGACTTGAAGTATATCCTGGTGATGTAACACTATATGATACACCGAAGCTGCAAATAAAAGGCGATACATATATACTGTGAACGCCTATTAATTTGCGGGACCACGGGAGCACGTTGAATTTCCTGTGGTCACAAGTACAAATATCGCAGAGTGTGATAGAGGCAACTTATGGGAAATTTACCTACAATTTCGAAATCTTTGTACCCATGGGATGTGATGTTTTGATTCTATTATCTATGATAAATAGAAGACTAAACCAGAATCAACGAACAGGAGAGGGACTGGTGAAGAACCATGGTGAAGGCAGCATCCATAAGTTCTTGCGTCCTAGCTCAGCCGATACGAGAAAAATGAGCATGGAGCAAACTGAGAAGCTCAACAATTAAAGCAATCGAGTATCTGGACTCGAAGTGCAAAATACAAGAAGCAACCGTTTCCCGCCGCAAGCCCCCAAATGGAAGAAATGGGAAAATTGGGAGGGATGCACAACAAGCCCAGAAGCAGATGGGCAAACTGGAAGACAACCTCCCCCAAACACAGATGGGCACTTTCGAGGAGGACCTCAGTCAGACACAGAAGGGTAAATCCAAGACGCACCTCACCCAGTCGCTGATGCGCGTAGAAAAGTTCACTTTCAAGATTTTCACTCCAGAAGCACGGCGTAAGCGGAAACAGCAGGAAAGTAAGAGTGCAAATCAAACACGGGACCCCATATATGCCGATACTTTGGGCGTCTACGAAGTTGGCACCGCGCTGAGAAGCGTCCGGTCAATAATATGCGCTAGAGAACCAGATCAGGATCGCACCAATAGTCTACAGAGTGCAGCCCATAGCACCAAAAAGACAGCTACGGTGACCAATCTGGACTACATCGACAACTCTCAGACCCTGGAGAAATTTTCCGTTCAGCAAGGGAATTGAAACATTGAGCTGGCCAATATTAATTTTGAGCAGATCGATCTGGATATTAAGGAGGCTGAATCGACAGCTAAGATGCCGGGACAACAGCGTGAAAATCTGCTACTTAGTGCAGAAACAATCGTAAAAGGCAAAGCGAGAACCTGCAGCACAAAAGCGAGGAGCTGCAGCATAAACATAAAGGGTGGTACAATAAAAAGTCCACAAGAACAACCGAACCACAACAACTATCGCAAAACTACAAAATTGCAATAAAACATCACATCGATTCTAGCAGCCAGCAGAATCACTCAAAATACATGTATTCCGATGCCAAGGAGAAAGTTGACGAACTAATAAAGAAACGCATTTCGTTCGATGGTGAAAAGTCAAAGGTTAGAATTCCCATTACCAAGAATCGTCAGAAGCGTCTAGCTCATCGTCGTCACAAGGAACGCCGTCAAATCTTCAGCAGCTCTAAGAAGAAAGAGTTCTTCTAAAAGGAGGGGACTAGAACTGGAGGCAATGGTCAGAAGTGGAGCCAAACACTGGGCAACATAAATGATCTCTTCTTGTACAAGGACGAGCGTTTGCATAAATCAGCCTAAATACTGGTTGTGGGGTTTCCTGGACCTCCGAAGAATGTTCATGCACAACCGTGCCCATGAGTAGGGAGTTTTCTGGCCCCCCGCAGAATGTTCAAGCTCTAGCATGAACATGTACTAGCACTGCACTGTACAGTACGATACTGTACTGCACAACACTTCAGTGCTATCGGAAAAACTATCAGGTATCAAGGATATTGCCTCATGCAGCAATATTTAATGACCTCACGTACACACATGTTTACGATAAATGAGAAGCGATCACAGGTATTTTGTATTTGTGTTAAATAATTATTATCCCACGCTGCGTCTTATCTAAATAGAGATAAATAAAATAACCATCACAGCGGTTTCTTACAACACCGCATTAGATTGTAAGATCAGTTCTAAATAAATTCGTAAAATGTAGAGACATACAATCTTCTACATATGCAGTTGTAATAAACTCGTAAAAGTCTTTAGAAGTGTATTTTCTTTACACCTCGATCGGATTCTTTTTATTTTTGTCAGTTAAAATTAAAATTTTTATATTTAATTTCAATTTAAATAAAATAAAATATTAATAATTTAACCTTTTTTGAATTCATAAACGCAATTTTAAAAATTATTATTAAGCTAATAAAATGAACTTACTTTTTTCTTAATCATTCTTAAGCTTAATGTAAATTCTTTTTCCAGTCGACTGTCATTAATCGGCAAAAAAAAAAATAAAAATATACAAATAAGTAAATAAAAAGTCATTAAAATCGGATAACTATTGTATATTATAAAGGAACAATCGGCCGAAACGTAGAGCTTTTACATGAAGATCAGTATTGTTTTTCGATAAAACTTAACTTTTTAGAATCTATCAATGATTAGACTGAATCATGGTATTCTTATTTTATTTTATTTGAATCGGACAATCCTATTCTATGCCTTTCATTTTTATAAAAAAGTTATATATGTAGTGATTGCAGTTATACATGTATATACAAGACATATAATTCAGTACCATTTTATGTACTATATATATTTAGTATAGGAATTATCGGGGGAGATAAGATGCTGAAGAGTATCAAAACCTTCGGCATGCTGAAGGTATCCTTTCTTTCTTTCTGGTTTTTTTTTTCCCCTTACAAAAATGAACACATTTCAAAATTTCGCTTTCGGGCTTTCGCAATTTCATTTCAAAACCTTAACACATGACAACAAATTGGTACAACCTATGGGCGACCAAACAACATCAAAATCAAATGTATACGTATTATAATATATTTGTATGCGTATGTATATTAATATATGCAAACCAAACCAAACATTTGTATATATATAATATATACGAGGGTCGTTTGATAAGTCCGTGACTTTTTGAATAAAATATATTTTTTTCGTCAAAGAAGCGTTTTATTTCTCAACATAATCTCCTTTTAGCTCTATACATTTAGTCCAGCGTTTTTCCAATTTTTTTATTCCTTCCAAATAATAGGTTTTCTCAAGGCCCTCAAAATAGTCGTTTGTTTCTGTGATGACCTCTTCATTTGACCCGAATCTCTTACCGCCGAGCCATTTCTTCATGTTTGGAAACAAAAAATAGTCACAGGGGGCTAAATCTGGAGAATATGCTGGATGGGGTAGCAGTTCGTAGCCCAATTTATGAAATTTTGCCATGCTGACTACACACGTGTGCACCCGTGCATTGTCCTGATGGAACAGCACTTTTTTTTTTCGCCAAATGCGGTCGTTTCTGCTTCAAATCAATATCGAATCTGTCCAAAAGCTCTGAATAATATTCGCCGGTGATCGTTTTACCCTTTTCAAGGTAATCGATGTGAATGATACCTTGTGCATCCCAAAAAACTGTGGCCATGACCTTGTTGGCCGACAGACCCACCTTGGCCTTCTTTGGTGCACGTTCACCCGGAGAAACCCACTGTCTTGATTGTTCTTTGGTCTCTGGTGTGGTGTGGTGGATCCATGTTTCGTCTACGGTAACGAAACGGCGCAAAAATTCGTTTGGATTGCGGTTGAACATCGCCAAACACTCCTTTGAAATGGTCACACGGTTGCGCTTATGGTCGTGTGTGAGCAATCGCGGCACCCATCGCGCGGAAAGCTTTTTTCATGTCCAAATATTCATGTAAAATGTGATGTACCCGTTCAGTTGAGATGCCTACAGCCTCAGCTACCTCACGCACTTTCATTCTCCGATCATCCAATATCATTCCATGGATTTTGTCGACGATTTCTGGCATGACGACCTCTTTTGGGCGACCTGAACGTTCGGCATCACTTGTACTGGTACGACCACAACGGAACTCAGTAAACCATTTCTTAACCATTGAAATTGATGGTGCAGAGTCCCCATAATATTTATCAAGTCTTTCCTTGGTTTCGGTGATGGATTTTTTACGCAAAAAATAATGCTTAATTAGCACACGAAATTCACTTTTTTCCATTTTCGTTAAAATTCACGAGATCGTCTGCTTTCAATGCCTATAAAACGCAAACCAAAAAACGCAGCTTTCTCAAAATTTTACAGTCAGCTGTTAATCGATAACTGCTGACAGGAGCAGTGTTGTATTTAGAGCAGGTGCGCGGCAAATACAAAAAGTCACGGACTTATCAAACGACCCTCGTATATATATTGTATATATATACATATATATATATATATATCATCACCATTGGGGTGCATTAAGGCAGATCAAGCCACAGTAGAATCATAATAGAGCAATTCGACTCGTTAAGTCAACCAAACCAAACATTTGTATATATATATATATATTGTATATATATACATATATATATACATATATATATATATATATATATATATATATAATCACCATTGGGGTGCATTAAGGCAGATCAAGCCACAGTAGAATCATAATAGAGCAATTCGACTCGTTAAGTCAGCAGCACCACCACCAACAACAGCCACAACAACATTATCAGCATTATCAACAAGAACAACCATATGAAAATCAATATCAATTGTCACAAAATTCGCTTCAAAATTATAACTATAACAATCATAAAAGTGAGGTGGAGCCTGGTGTAGTTGCTGGTTTAGGTGCTGCAACTCTACCAAATATACCAAAAAACAAAGCTCAATCTTACCTGATTGGCATCAATAGCAATGACAGAGAGGCTGCGTTTTCAAAGGTTATCTCTTCTAATAATCAAACATTAATATCATCTAGCGGCATCTCGCAAGAAACTCTAAATCAAAGTGTCGGATCATCACGTGCCAATTCGCTGCCGCGTCCAATCTCTCCATCGCCGTCGGTTGCCAGTGAGAAGAATGATAACGGCGATCCTCATGTAAGTACGAGATGTTACAAAAATACTCTAAACAATTTTAATGGAGAGAGGTGTCTGCAGTTTGACAAACTCTAATTAAGTTACAACAAAAATACCTACGTACTTGACCGTATCAAATTCCCGCTGATGGCCAGCAAAATACTTGTGGACCAATGCTTTTGTTGAATCATTAGTATACAATTGTTGTTCCCATGTAGAGGAGAATTTTTAACGCACTTACGGAGACATCTACGACCCTATAATGTATCAGAATATATATTAGCTGCGCAACTAAGTTCTCGGTGTTTTTGTTGATGAAAATTTAACTTTATTATAAAATGAACTATTACAAATGGATTATTGAAGGTATTTGCCATCGCTAGACACACAATTTTTTGCCATCTTTTTGGCAGAGCGCGAATACCTTGTTGGTAAAAGTGTACGTCTTTTGAGCTTATTCACGAATCTAGACTTTTCTCAATGTCTGCATACATTATGGAACTGCTGATCCGCCAAGCAATATTGTGTGAATATAGCGGGTAGGTAGTAAAATCACTTTGTCATGCCCGTTACTTGTATTATGGCCAGTTTTTGCTTGACTCAATCGCATCAATTGGGTTCAATACCGTTCCCCCCAGTTATGGTTTCAACAACTCACAATAAAAAAACCTTTTATCGGGTTGCAATAAATACACATCATAGCCTTCAGATAGTCCCCAAGATTTTATACACTTTGGTTTGCTGCAATGAATCCACTTCTCATCATCCGTCACGATGCGACAAAGACAACTCTTAATTTTGTGCCACTGGAGCAATTGTTCACTTCCCGCTAATGACGATTATTTGGCTTTAAAATAGACATTTCCGTACAACCACAAATATATATTACATATAATAACAAAATCACTAATTTATTGAAGTGGTTTGTTTACCATATTTCTAAGCTTGGCTTTTGATGTTTTGGTTAAGTCAAAATCAATCATCACTTACTCCTAGAGTCATCTACACTGACAAAGAGCTCGAACTTACTTGCACACCTAATAATACTCTGAAAATTAAAACTATACCGCACCGTACTTGAGCGTATAAAATTCCGGTTGATGGCCAGGGAAATACTTGTGAACCAATCATTAACAATTGTTGTACCCATGTAGAGGGTATATAGTATATAAGTTATGGCAAGAATATGGTATATGGTTCATGGGATCCGAAACATAGACTGCAAAAGCTCAAAGGTCAGTGAATATTCAACCACTAAGCAATGAACACATAGAGATTTCAAACAGCGTTGAAATTGTTTCCGCTGATTTTTTCGATCCAGTCGCCCCAGAGTCCGAAGCATTGAGAATAGAGACTTCCGCGGCATGTTCGTCTGTCACTTTGTGACTTTACCTATATGTATACGTATTTACTTAAGGATCCAAGGATTAAGCAAGGATTTCGGCTATCTGGCTGCTTTCTCACTGAATTTCCATCTCCTTTTCGTTAACAAGAGGTAGCTTTTCTCTCTCTTGCTGAGCAGTTGATTGACGTATTCTCGTTTTTTTTGTATTCCTTTTTCATGGCTGGATACTTATTTATTGCAAGGCATAATGCGCAAGCAAATCACTGGCCTTGCGTGAAGTAGATTTAATGAAATTCGTTTACTAGGCTTAGTTTGTATAAATACCTTCAAAATAATTTAAATAATCATGGTCAAAATGAGACACTAATTCCATTTCATTACTTTAATTACTGACTTAGTCAATTATATACTATAGCTTTCATAGACATAAAGATTTTTGCTGAACAAACTGTATATATCTAGCGATTCGAGTTAACTAGCATAGGAACACAATCGTAAGAGTCAAGAAAGTAACCTTTCTAGGTTTTCTATTGCAGTCAACACTTTAGCATAATATGTATTATTATTAATCTCTGAAATCATATTATACTGTATACTATAAATTCTAGGAAAAACATGAGCGCGAGGAGGAGGAGCGAAAGCGTCGCATACAGTTATACGTTTTTATATCGCGCTGCATATCGTATCCATTTAATGCAAAACAACCAACGGATATGACCAAGAGGCAACCAAAGATCACAAAACAACAGCTTGAAATAATGACACAACGATTTCAGGTAGGTAATATTAATTTAATTAACTAATTATTTGTATATTTCCCTTCATTAACTCCTGCAAATATGTAGTCAAGTTTTTAATTATTTATTTAAAATAATTTATAGTCGAACTATGGTCAGTCGACTGTTTAAAAGTAAAAATCAATTAATGATCCAATCAGATTAGGAGAGTTAGTGTTAGTAACCAAAGGCAACTCAAAATCGCGAGTAGAATGGGTGACCAGTCAGTTAGTTAAAGAAAGAAAGAAGATATGTATATATTTAACTAGTTACTACTGATAGGTAGATAGATACAGAATTATTTTTGTTGCTGGCTAAAAATTATAATAATTTATTATAGTGCGAACATAATATCCTGAATGGCTCATGCAGGGCATAGTTTGAACTACAATTGAAAACTTTAAGTAGAAGGTAGCTACGGGTAGATTCTACAAGGGACAGACAAGTGTACCCGACAAAGCAAGACATTACTATCTATGTCCCATTGAACTAGGTTTTTAAGAATACAACATGGTACTACGATTGGGTTTAGAAAAGTAGACTTTTTTTACTTGAAAGGAAGTCTTGAATTTACATCCCAGTTAAGGCCTCGCAAGGCTGAAAACAAACAGTTTTGTCTGTACGGATTCAATGCGGTCCTTGTGAACTTGTGTACTGGGGAGTCCAAATACATGATCCGTACTCGAGAATTTCTTAAATTTATTATTTTTATTTTATCTACTACTTATTTACTCATTTGCTTCTAGATAAAATTTAAAAACAAAACATTGTAAAAACATTGTGCTTACCAAAAATGTATGTAACAATAGGCAGAAGGAAGCGTGGCATACGTAAAAAACTTTATGCATCAATAGACGAGTTGATGTCGAGTCATGTCCTGCTGTCCGTCTGTAGACTATAAGAGCTGGGGCTGCCAAATTTGGTCTCAATAGGTTATATGTGTTATTATCGCACGTACAGTTGCGGTTAAAATAATAGCACCATTGGCACGATTTTTGTTCGTCACAGTTTTTCTTTTTTATCTGACACTTTTTGATTATTTTCTTTACTAAAATTTAATTATACAATTATTATTATTATTATTTGAAGAGGGAGTCTCCCAGCAGAGAAGGGGCGAGGTACTTTTGTACCTGTAATGCTCTCCCTATCTTGACAAAAGCTGTTCTGTTTCCCTAATGAAGCATAACGGGTCTTTCGTCGAGGAACGGACAATGTGCTCGGGAACTGCGATTTCCACGTGCAGATGTTTCCTCCTAATCCATACCAAGGCTGGACAATCACACATGATGCCTGCATTCTGCATCTGAGGACAGACGCATTTTTGTGAGGTGATAGTTCACCACGTGGTGGCCACTAAGGTAACCAATAAGGAGATAGAGATCTCTCCTCGAGAGTAAGTTTGATCTTCGTTTAACGGAGGGATTCGGAAGCTCTCTAGCCTGCCTCATCCCTGGTTGGAAGAACCAATAGCGTTCGGTCAACCTAACCGCCCATGCTTTCACAAGGGATGAGATGGTTGACCACCCCACGCCGCAGAAGGGTTCGGGGCCATGTAGAGGGTCTGAAGACCCCGCCCTCGCTAGCTCATCCGCTTGCTCGTTGCCCTGGAAACCACAGTGTACAGGTACCTTTTTGAGGAGAGGGTTAATATGGCAGCTTGGCTATTCGAGAAGATGTAAATATTTGCTCCTCTGATCCCCTTCTTAAGGATAAGACGACAACAGAACTCGATGGCATGAACCTCGGATTGAAAGACTGTGGGCCATTTGCCCATAGAAATCCATGTTTTGGAGTTGGGACCATGTATCCCAGCTCCAACCCCCTGATCAGTCCTTGACCCATCGGTTTACCAGTGTATGCCATGAGGGTCACTGATGGGGTTGCCAGCATCCCAGTCCCTCCGGTCCAGGATGAGAGTTTTGAACTTTGCACCAACGAAGAGTTCCTTGGTTATAGAATCTGATCTAGAGCAGATCTCTAAGCCAGGAATGCCTTTGATAAGTCTAGCATGTCCCGATTCGGTAGCTAGAAGCCCAGATTGGAGCTTGATTCGAAGAAGGCTTATAGTGGCGACTTCTTGTATTTGAATGTGCAGCGGTGTCAAATTTAAAATTGATTCCATTGCTGCTGTGGGACAGGTGCGAAGTGCACCCGTTAGAGAAAGGCGAAGTAGCCTATGCAGTTTAGTGCATTTGTTGATTGCGGTGACCTGCGTAGCCTTGGGCCACCACACAATAGCGGCTTAGGTGACGATGGGTCTTACCATCATCTCAAATAACCACCGAATGGTGCATGATTTGAGACCCCAGGTCCTACCAAAGAATCTTCTACATGCCCACATGGCAGGAGATGCCTTTGATAAGGTGTTGTTTAGATGGGATTTCCAGTTCAGTCTTTTATCAAGAGTTACCCCTAGATATTTAACCTCGTTGGAAAGTCCCACGGGAGAGCCGCCAATGTGCAATTGACCTATGTCAACGGAATAGCGCTTAGTGAAGGGAACGATAAACGCCTTTTGTGGATTTATGCTAAGACCCACATCTTCGCACCATCTACTAACCGTGTTCAGAGCAGATTGCATCAGCTCTGTCACGGTGTTGGCAAAGTTCCCGTTCACTATAAGAGCCTGGTCGTCAGCGTAGCCGATTGCGATTCCTGTTCAGCGAGAAAACTCAGTAGTTCATCAACTACTAAGGACCAGAGAAAGGGGGATAGGACCCCTCCCTGGGGACATCCTTTAACCGCACTAATGAAAACGGTCGTGGAGTCCAAGGTAGAGGAAATAGTCTGATGTTTGAGCATAGCATCAATTCATTGGATTAGGAGACGGTCGATATTTCTGCGCTCCAGCGCCGCAGAAATAGACCCGTAGCCGGTATTATCGAAAGCACCCTCTATATCAAGAAAAGAGCACAAAGCAATATTCTTGGATACGAAGGCTCCTTCGGTTTTACCAACTAGCTTGTGGAGAGCGACCTCAGTCGATCTTCAGGCTATATACGCAAACTGCTTGGGATGCTGAGGATGAGTTTTCTGCAGAGAGCACCGAATGTGCAGGTCTACGAGCCTTTCCGCTGTTTTAAGCAGAAAGGAGGTGAGACTGATCGGCCGACTTAGGCTGGTCGGGGGGACGATTTCCCTGTTTAGGAATGAATACCATATTGACTCTCCTCCAAGAGATGGGTATGTATCCCCAGGTGAGACTGGATCGAGAGTGGGATCCAGGCTGTTTTGAAGAAGGGCTGGAAAGATCTGATCGTCCCCTGGGGCTTTGAAGGGAGCGAAGGAATTTACAGCCCATTTGACCTTTTCAGGGTCGAAGATGGTCCCTGATAGACTGGACCTACGTGAGACCGGTGACAGGGTGGCGTCATCGTGACTGGATTGATCTGGGTTCGCCACCGAACCTGGGAAGTGGACTTCTAGAAGAAGGTCAAGTGCTTCCCTGCGATCTTGAGAGAAAGAGCCGTCTGCTCTTTTGAGAAGCCCTATCCCATTAGACGACCCTTTAGCCAATACTTTGTGGAGTCTCGCTTCCCTGCGATCTTGAGTGAAAGAGCCGTCTGCTCTTTTGAGAAGCCCTATCCAATTAGACGACCCTTTAGCCAATACTTTGTGGAGTCTCCCTTCCCTGCGATCTTGAGTGAAAGAGGCGTCTGCTCTTTTGAGAAGCCCTATCCCATTAGACGACCCTTTAGCCAATACTTTGTGGAGTCTCGCTGCCTCTGGCAACGATTCAATGCTACCATAGTAGCTGCGCCACGTATCGCGCTTAGCACATCTAATGGTTTTTTTGTAATTAGTGAGAGCGTCCCTATAGACGTCCCAACTGACACGGTTAGATCTGGCCCTGTTGAATAGGCTTCTAACCTTCCTTCTTTATGCAGCCAGTTCTTCTTGCCACCATGGAACTTTTCGGTTGACCTTTAAGGTCTTCCGAACAGAGCTGGATGTGATTAGCACATCTTGAAGCAGTTTGGCAGCAAGTTCTATCTCACTGATAGAATTAGGGTTGCTGATCAACGAGTCAGCTTTAAAAGCTACAGACGCTTTGAAGAGTTCCCAATTTGTCTTTTTGGGACAGAAGGAGTTCTGGCGGATCTCGACTTGGCCAGGGAGGTCAACCTGATGTGCTGATGGTCCGACAAAGTGGCCCCGTCTGTGACCCACCAGTTGAATGGTTGGAGATGGTGAAGGGGACAGGGCAGGGGTGGGGGAGACCCTGACGGGGGAGTTCTTGAGGATAAGTTTAATCCTGCCAAAGCGGAATTTGACGTTACCCTTAAGATCCGTCAGGGTCTCGTCGACCATCATCGCGAGGTGTGTCGTTTTGCCGTTAAGGCTGTGTTGAACCACCCGCCACTGCTTCGTTGAGAAGCATTCAACATTTTGGAGGCCCAAGTATTCCAGAATGATGGCGGGTGGGAGTTCAGTGCTATTGGGGAAATAACCTCTAATGGGTTGAGCTCTTGGGAACTCGGACTCCTCCAACAGTTTAATGTCAAGGCAACTGATGGACCTAATATGTCCAGCAGCTCACCTGACCCAATCAGCAGTGTTCCTGTCCTCGCACACAAGGAGTACCATTCATTTCGAGGTATACAGCCCTCGAAACCTGGGCCGACACCCGATGTGGAGGGCAGCAGCATTGCCTTAAGAATGCTGTCTTGCACCGTAGCCATCTGCTCCGGTGTAAGAGTTTTTGTTGGATCAGCCGAAGCGAAGCCCAATTTCACCCTGCTCGCCACTTGGCTGAGAAGTGGCTTAGTGGACTCCACGTGACTCTTTTTGGGCTTCTAGAATGGTACTACGATAGGGTTTAGAAAAGTATATTTTTTTTTAGTAGAAAGGAAGTCTTGAATTTACATCTCAGTTAAGGCCTCGCAAGGCTGAAAATAAACAGTTTTGTCTGTACGGATTCAATGCGCTCCTTGTGAACTTGTGTACTGGGGAGTCCAAATACATGATCGTTATCGAGAATTTCTTAAATTTATTATTTTTATTTTATCTTCTACTTATTTACTCATTTGCTTCTAGATAAAATTTAAAAACAAAACATTGTGCTTACCAAAAATTTATGTAACAATAGGCAGAAGGAAGCGTGGCATACGCAAAAAACTTTATGCATCAATAGACGAGTTGATGTCGAGTCATGTCCTGCTGTCCGTCTGTAGATCTCAGAGACTATAAGAGCTGGAGCTGTCAAATTTGGTCTCAATATGTTATATGTGTTGCACGTACAGCGGATAAAATAATAGCACCATTGGCACGAATTTGTTCGTCACAGTTTTTCTTTTTTATCTGACACTTTTTGATTATTTTCTGTACTAAAATTTAATGATACAATGCTTTTCAATGAATTAACGAAAAAATTTAGCAGATCTTATTGGGGGTTTTATAATAATTGCGAAAACAAAAGAAAACCTTCGAACTACGGCGGTAACAAAAATAGCACTATTGTTAAAAGTTGGTGAAAACTAAATAATAAAACAAAATATTTATTCAGGAAATTAATTATATCTATAGTAATATGTTTTAGTAATATTAATATTTAGTTGCGTGGCCTTTGTTGGTGATCACAGGTGCACATCTAAGCATAGAGTCGACCAAGTCTTGGCACCGTTCTTAAGGAATTTTGTCCCATGAATTCTTCAGAACAGCCCAAAGGTCCTTATTATTTTTGGGTTTAGCTTCAGAAAACTTTTAGTTAACGTCCGACCATAGGTTTTAAATAAGATTCAAATACGGTGACTAAGCAGCCCATTCCATAAGGCTGATCAAGTTATCCTCAAACCATTTACGAGCTTTCTTGCTGGTATATTTAGGATCATTATCCTGCTGGAATACCCAGATCAAAGGCATTTCGTATTTGGCATATGGCAAAATAATATTTTTTAATATGTCCGTGTTAACTTGTTGATCCATGATCGTTTTAATCCAGTATATCGGACCTACTCCATAGTATGAAAAACAAGCCCACACCATGATATTTGAGCCTATATGTTTTACCGACTTAAATGTTTAACGAGGATTATATTCAGCTTTTGGTGGATGCCAAACATAAGAACGAGAGCCTTTACCGACAAACAACACTATTTTGCTCTCATCTGACCACAATATGTTGCGCCTTTTCTCCACGGGTCAATCCAGGTGTGACGTGCCGAACTAAATGCGTTTTGACACATACTTCGTAATAAAAAGCGGGACTTTTCTTGGGCTGCAGGCATTTAGGTTATTTAGTCTCAAGTGTTTGCGGACTGTTTCCACGCTTTCAGCTATGTAAAGCTCCGTAGCCGGCTTTAAAGGCTCCTTGCATTGCCGAACCAAGCAAATGAACTCCAACGTGGTTCTTCCTTTTTTTCGAATAATATTGCATTGCGGATCATTTTATTTAAATATCCGACAATTTTACCAATTTCAGTATAAGTTTTTCCTTCTGAGATCATGTTTTGATCGTCGGTACAATCACTAAGCATCTAACATAAAGAGTACTCAAACAGCGAAAAGTAGCGGTCGAGCGGTTTTGGTTTATTATGACCCCCAGGCGAAGTGTTATACGAAGTGTTATATGAGTGAGCGTTCAGCTCTCTTTGGTGATCAATCCAGAAACAGCAAACAGCGGCATCAAGTCAGTCGCACAATGACAGCGAAACGATGAGCATGGGCATATTTCTTTGCGCTAGCCATCGTTTCGATGTATGTGTGCTATGTATGCACAAGCTCGTATATGAATGTATGCGTTGCTTGTGAAGTTAGGCAATAGGCAAATGCTTCGCGCTGGCAGCCTGAAGTCAATTTTGTGTTTCGGCGTAGAGAGCCTAGAGACTGAGGCACAGGGCCGTAGTGAGGGTTTTACGCCTGTGCAATACTTATCAGGGACTCCTTCTTAAATTACCTTAATTAATAAATATATTTTTGTTTACCAAAGTAATTAAATTGTACAAATATATCCGCATTAATAACATTTGTATGTTTGGTAACCGTGAGCCCCTGACTGTTGAGAGATCTTCTGTGCCGCACACCCGCACATTTTTAGCTACGGGCCTAGTCAGCGTGAAATCAACTGTGTGTTTGTTTTTGTCGAGACCTAAGAGACCGAATTACAGTGAGCCAAAATGGTTATTTGGCGGCATTAATTTTAGCATCAGAAAACATGTGTATTTATGTTTAATTTTTGAGAAGATAGATTGAAAATTCATAATTATATTATACAATATTTTGTAGAGCAAAATTATAATATAATATAAAAACGAGAGCAACAGTCGCGGAAAACGCGACAGTGGGATACCCTTCGACCTATGTTCCCGTGTAGTTTAATTTGTTGAATTCATACACATGCTTTGAAATTAATCTCGCGCTTCGCGCTCGCCCGCCTCTCTTGTTAGTTGACAGAATCACTTGGTTTTATGCGCATTCTTTCTTAAATAACTTCGGTGTTTATTGTTCGATCGGATTGTGATTTGGATACTACGTAGATATTTCATTCAGCTTAGCATATGTTAAAGTCAGAAAGTTGTATCTTTTGTACAGCGTTTACAAATTAAGTTCAAAAATTAAATTATTGATTTGTGGGGGCGGTGGGCGTAGCACCTAACATTTGAAATAAACTTGATCTGCGGTACCTGGTACACAGAAATCTTCATGTCAAATTTGGTGACTCTAGCTCTTGTAATAGCTGAGATCTGTGTGCTCATCTGTCGTCTGGACATCCAGACAGACAGACATGGCTCAATCGACTCGGCTAGTGATCCTGAGCAAGAATATATATACTTCATGGGGTCTGCCACGCCTCCTTCTGCCTGTTACATACATTTGCACAAAGTTAGTATACCCTTTTTTGACCATTTTCAATGGTCGAAGGATATAAAAAGTTGTGACAATTATAATTTTTTTTGTATATGAGTTTATGAGTTTACCAATATTGACAAAATGTATGAATTAAAATAAAAAATTCTGAATACATATATATATGTCGGAGTATAAAGATTACGCATGAACTCGAATTATTTCATCATATTATGTTTTGCGTCTTTGCATTGTGGTTGTCCGTCGTTTTTCTGCAAGTACCGTTGGAGCGGGCCGACAACGACGCGTCGCCTGTTTAGTTGCACGACGATTCGTCGCGACGTTGCCGCCGAGTGTGGTTCGATGTTTCGTATAGGCTGTTAGAAAACGAGCAGGGCAGTATGCTTGAGTGATCGCCTGTGAATAGTTCGAAACGCGCTACGCTCTAATGGGAGACGAAGATAATTCGACATATATAATAACTAAATACATACATTGTGCATACATATTGTGCATACATATCACACATACCTCGAAACGATAGCTAGTGTAAAGAAATATGCCCATGCTCATCGTTTCGCTGTCGTTGTGCGACTGACTTGATGCTGTTGTTTGCTGTTTCTGGATTGCTCACAAAAGAGAGCTGAACGCTCACTCATATAACACTTCGCCTGGGGGTCATAATAAACCAAAACCACTCGACCGCTTCTTTTCGCTGTTTGAGTACTCTATATGTTCGATGCTTAGTGATTAAACTGACCATAGAATGGAAGAAACGCGCGATGAACTTTCTTAACAGAGCACGCATTTTGATAATGAAGGGCAATAATTTGCAGCGCGTTGTTCGTTTGTAAAACGATTCATGGTTAAATTATAGAGCAAACTAAATATGTTTGACAGTAATACAAAACACAAAACGGGCGTCAGCTGTTTAAACCAGTGTTCGAAAAAAATAATAGCTACAAAATCAAGGTCCTTCGCGACCGTCGCTACGAATCACCATTTATATTACTTTTTGCCAGACCTGGCTCTTTATGAACAGAGCTAGCGAACTAGTTAGCCCTGTCCGTGTGTTTAGATATCCGTCTATTGCATCTGTTGATTGACTGACTTGCTATTTATTGCTGCATGCCGAATCAATATGAGGTATTTGTTAAAAATCGTATAATTGCACCCCATGGCTTTCATATAAATATAAATAAATATATAAATAGTTAATTAGAAACATATATTTTCATAGGAAGAGAAGACAATTGGGGAAGATTGATAGCAAAACCTGTAAGAGTACTACTCAAACTCGTAGAAGTACAAAACCTTAGGCATGCCGAAGGTAGCCGCCACTCCTTCTGTTTAAATTTAGCATTAAGCAGTAAGAAAAGCAACAGACGCGCAGCACGCGACAGTGGGATACCCTTCGACCTATGTTCCCGTGTAGTTTAATTTGTTAAATTCATACACATATACTCGTACATATACACATGCTCTACAATTATTCCCGACAGATAGCGATCCCGCTTCGCGCTCGCCCGCCTCCCTTGTTAGCTGACAGAAGCACTTGGTTTTATGCTCATACTTTCTTAAATAACTTCTGTGATTATTGTCCGATTGCAATTTGGAGAATAACTAGATATAACTAGCAGCTTAGTATATGTTAAAGTTAGAAAGTTTAATCTTTTATACAGCGCTTACAAATTGAGTTCAAAAATTAAATTTTTGATTTACGGGGGCGGTGGGCGTAGCACCTAACATTTGAAATAAACTTGATCAGCTCATAGTACACAGGAGTCTTCCTGCCAAATTTGGTAACTCTAGCTTTTATAATAGCTGAGATCTGTGCGTTCACACAAACAGACGGACAGACAGACAGCAGACAGACATGGCTTAATCGACTTGAATATATATACCTCATGGGGTCTCTGACGCATCCTTCTGCCTGTTACATACATTTGCACAAAGTTAGTATACCCTTTTTTGATCATTTTCAATGGTCGAAGGGTATAAAAATAAATTATTTATAATTTCTAATTCAAGCTAAAGTAAAAAGAAGCTGCCCAAATTAGTTGCTTATGTTTGTTTTTGAAAATCTAGCACTATAGTCTATAGTTTAAATAAAAATGAGAAACACTTTTATATATTTTTAACAATTATGTACTTATGTACTCGACAACTAAAATACAAATACATACATTAATAATTATATTACAATCAAAACTATACTATACTATATACTGAAAATTGAATAAAACCTTCGCTCGTATCGTGTATTCCCAGGCTTTTCTTAAGGGTGAAACGCAGATAATGGCTGATGAGGCATTCCAGAATGCAGTACAGAGCTATCATGATATATTTCTTAAATCGGAAAGAGTTCTAAAAATGGTTCAATCTGGTGCTTGTTCACAACATGATTTTCGTGAAGTTTTTCGTAATAATATTGAAAAACGTGTTAGGTAAATGAACGTTATCTCTATGCAAATATATATTTTACTTAAACTATACACTTTTACTGTAGATCTTTACCGGAAATTGATGGGCTTAGCAAGGAGACTGTATTGACCTCGTGGATGGCTAAATTCGATATAATACTTAAAGGTAGCGGCGAAGAAGATACAAAGCGACCATCGCGCATGCAGCAGTCATTAAACAGCGAGCTTATTCTATCTAAGGAACAGCTCTATGATATGTTTCAACAAATTTTGTCGGTGAAGAAGTTTGAACATCAAATTCTTTTTAATGCACTGATGGTATGTTATATTTCTTTCACAATTTCATAATGATGTTATACAATATAAACTTATTTGTCATTTTTTCATGCTGTGAAATATATAACTTATTTGATACATACTTTTTTTGGACCATGTACCATGTATAATGTGTGTTCACAAAGATGATGTACTAAAGATGTATTGATCACCGGAATAAAACTAGCATAGCATAATGATTTCCTTGGACTACTCAAGTTTAGATATTTGTTTCATATGCAATAACCCGCAAACTTCATGAACACCCTTGAGATATTATTGAGATCACGATCACAAAACGGGTCGATCGAGCCATGTGCGTCTATTGTCTGTCTTTTTAGATGAACGCGCTGAACTAGAGCTGAAATATTTGGCATAAATGTTCCTTTATACTATACGCAGATCAAGTTTATTTCGAATTGTCTACGCCACGCACACCTCCCACTTTTGTGAGGTCTGACACGCCTCATTCTGTCTGTTACATACAATTTTGGATTAGCATAAAGTTATAATACCCTTCTATCCGATAGGTAGCGGGTGTACAAATTTTGGCATAATCTGAGGATATTTAATGCGAATTTCGGAGACAGATATTCGCCATTACGTCTGGATTTCAACTTAACCTCAAATACATATATATATACATATATCTTAGAAACTTTTAAATCTATATATACTTTGTAATCTATATAAAATTAACCTATCTGAAATATTTAAGCTTGATTCCGCGGATGAACAGGCAGCTGCGATTCGAAGGGAATTGGATGGCCGCATGCAGCGTGTTGGTGAAATGGAAAAGAACCGAAAACTAATGCCAAAGTTTGTACTTAAGGAAATGGAATCGCTCTACATCGACGAGTTAAAGTCATCTATAAATCTACTAATGGCAAATCTGGAATCTCTTCCGGTATCAAAAGGAAATATTGACAGTAAATATGGACTGCAGAAACTAAAACGTTATAATCACAGGTAAATATAAATAGCTCTATATTGAATATATATTATTTAATAACGTATTGTTTTTTCAGCACACCATCATTTCTGTAAGTTAATACTATATACCTCTATCATATATTGTGAATTCAATAAGTCATATTAATAATTGATTTATATAAATAGAAAAATGATATTACGTTCGCATGGATCTCTTTCGAAGCTAGAGGGCGACTCTGAGGATGGAACTATACAATTAACGAAATTAGATGTTGTTTTAACATTCCAATTAGAAGTTATTGTTATGGAGGTGAAAGGTCTTAGGTCTTTGGCACCAAATCGCATCGTCTATTGCACGATGGAGGTGGAAAATGGTGAAAAACTGCAAACCGATCAAGCTGAGGCTTCGAAACCGATGTGAGAATTTAAACATACTTTTTTTTTGATTTTAATTTACTTAATATACCAAAAAAATGGTAAGCGATTACATGTTTGAGCCGCCAAAAAATGTATTATGAAAGCCATGAAATGATTATTAACAAAACCCGTTTTTGCTGAACTGTTTTCTATAATTTTTAGATATATATAGTATTATACATATATAGTAGCCAAAGCAAACAATACAAATTTAGATGACAACAATAACATGTACCCATAAAAACAACGACCTGTTTGCATATTCTACATACAATGACGAGCAAAACTGTAACACAAGTTGCATATTCTCATTTTACCCCTATTTTATGTAGGATAATTAACTTACGTTTTGTATGTATGTATGTAACAGACAATAGGAGGCAGACCCCACAATATATTCTGAATCCATTTAGTCATGTCTGTCTGTTTTTATGCCGTCCGTATGAAAAGATCTCTCGTAAATCTCAGAGACCATAATAGCTAGAGCTACCAAATTTGGTATCTTCTTCTTAGGTGGCCATTACAATCCATAATCGCCACTGCTTCTTGCCTATATACACTTTGAATTGTTTACACTACGCGCAGCCAGGTTCTCTGGTGCATCCATCAGGAGCCGCGGTCCTCCCCATCGTCGCGTCTCAAACACTTTCACTGGAGCTTCTTCGACCATATGTATGGCATGTCCGAGCCAGCGCATACGTTGTATTGTAATGCTCCGGAATACGTCAATATCGTCGTAAAGCTTGTAAAGTTCGTGGTTCATTCGAATGCTAAAGTATTCCCTGCTATTATCAGGACCAAAGATCTTGTGCAGTTTTTCTTGTCAGTATATATATTGAACAGTTTGATCTAATCCTAGTGATTGAGGATTAAATAAAAGAATAGAAACGTGAAAGACAAAAAGCCGTTGTTAAACAATTGTTATTTATATAATTCCTTGTTTGATTAATATAGATATAACGTCCTTATAGGTGGGATACACAGGGCGATTTTACAACATCGCATCCATTGCCTGTAGTTAAAGTAAAGCTGTATACGGAAAATCCGGGCATGTTGGCATTGGAAGATAAGGAATTAGGCAAAGTGACTATAAAACCGACACCATTATCATCTAAAGTTAGTAGTATATATATTATATACATATATTTTAAACTATTTAAATAAAACATTTGTACATTCAGTCACCAGAATGGCATCGCATGATCGTTTCAAAAAGTCATCCAGATCAAGATGTGCGCATCAAGATAGCCTGCCGCCTCGATAAACCATTAAATATGAAACATTGCGGGTAAGCAACAACAATTCTTGAAAGTTAAAAGATATGTATAGAATTATTAATTTATCTATCCGATTTACGTCGAAACAATCCTTGATCGGAGTTGCCAGTATAAGTATATACTTTGAATCAGTATCAACTGTAGAGTAGAAGTAGCCCAGTCTATCTATGCTTCTTTTGCAGCGCAAACAACTCCAGACCCACATCGCCGAAGCGATATAACCATTTCCGTCTGGCTGTCTGTCGGTTCGTTTGAAAAACTAAATCTTAGAGACTATAATAGCTGGGACTACCAAATTCGGGGCCAATCAAAGTTAGACAGTAATTTTCCTGTCTTACATAGAAACAATCACTAGAAATGAAGATTGGTATAAAAGAAATTCATTTGTCGAGCGATTGGAGTTATTATAGCTGTATAAATATATATAGTAGTATAGTATATAGTATATTATAATTGTATAGGAATGATAGAAGTAGATGGGACCTGCAAGCGTATAAAACCTTTCGAACCATTATAATATATAGTATAGTAACTTGTATAGGAACGATAGGAGTTAAAAAGAACCTGCAAGTGTATAAAACCTTCCAAACCATGACGAAGTTAGCCTTTCTTGTTTTTTAAATTCGCAAAGTTTTCAATTATTGTTATCAGATTGGATTCTAATTCAGAAGTGAGGTGAATTTTAGAAAGAAATACAAATAAAATGATTAATTAGGCTTAGAAGTTTGACAGACATGTGTATACATTTAACTTTTATTACATACGTGACATTTATTAGTCTTCAAAATATAATCCCCTTACATTATATCTTTAAATATGATAACAAGATTCTATAATATATGAATTAGGAAGGAACAAAATAATGCCATAACCTGTAATTGTATGCTTTGGCAATCGCATTAAGCATTAATTGGTTTAAATTAACCTTACTGTATACATTAGTCACCTCTTCGCAATTGGAAAATCTGTGTGGAAAAAGTGGAAGCGTCGGTATTATGTTTTAGTTCAGGTCTCCCAATACACATTTGCCATGTGTAGCTACAAAGAGAAGAAATCGGAGCCCTCGGAGATGATGCAACTAGATGGATACACCGTGGACTATATTGAAGCCGCTAGTGGTAAATTATAGTTACTTAGTTACTTTAATCTGGTTATAAGTAATATATATTTGATTTCTAGCTAATCTTATGTTTGGAATTGATTTAAATGGTGGTCGTTTCTTCTTTAACGCTGTGCGTGAAGGTGACAGCATTGCATTCGCCTGTGATGATGAAAATGAATGTAGTCTCTGGGTGATGGCGATGTATAGAGCAACCGGACAATCACATAAGCCAACACCACCCATTACCCAGGACAAGAACTCAGCAATGTCCAAAATACAGGGTGGTAAGGCGTGGCACATTTATTTACTTTTACATGTGTGTGTGTTTAATTTAATTGATTATTTTCTATTATGTATAGACGCGGATAAGGCGCGCAAACATGGAATGGAAGATTATATAAGTGCGGATCCGTGTACTTATGATCATGCAACATTATTCAAGACCTTACAAAATCTAACACTTGAGTATCGTTTGAATGATCCGTACGCATCGCTGGTGAGTTATTTGTAGTTGTTGCTATAGTAGTTTGTAATATATTTATTTATTTTTACATTTTTACAGGGCTGGTTTAGTCCCGGTCAAGTGTTTGTCTTAGATGAATACTGTGCTCGTTATGGTGTGCGTGGCTGTTACAGACATTTGTGTTATCTATCGGATCTCTTGGATCGTGCAGAGAACCAGCATATGATCGATCCCACATTGATTCATTACTCGTTTGCCTTTTGCGCTAGTCACGTGCATGGAAACCGGTAATGTTCAATCGAATAATTATAAGAAATAAATTATGAATTTAGTTCTCTTTTCTCTTTTAGGCCCGATGGCGTGGGAAGTATTACACACGAAGAGAAAGAAAAGTTTTCCGAAATTAAAGAACGTCTTCGTCAACTGCTTGAGTTTCAAATAACAAATTTTCGATATTGTTTTCCATTTGGTCGCCCTGAAGGGGCCCTCAAGGCCACACTTTCGTTATTGGAACGGGTACTAATGAAAGATATTGTAACGCCAGTGCCGCCAGAGGAAGTGCGACAAATGATCAAAAAAAGTTTAGAAACTGCAGCTCTTGTCAACTATACGCGACTCTCGGCTGAAGCCAAAATTGAAGGTATTTTTTTGCTAAATTTAATTTAATTAAGTAACAAAAATACCGTAAATGCTACTAAGAACTAAGGAGAATGTTGTCTTTAATAACTCTCTGTTGTTATTATCCTGTCGGATTGAAATTACAGAGTAAATAAAAATTTTTATAGACATGTACGTCTATCAAATGTAAAAAAATAATAAAAATAAACTATATATGCACTTAGGAATAAAGTGAGCTTTTATGGCTAATTTGCTTGTTCTTGCTCTTATATTTGCTGACCGACAGAGAGCCTCGTCTAGTTATTTTGATCCAGGGCCCGAAAATAATGAATATTTTGATTTTTAAACAAGCACGAAAGCTACAGTATTGAAATAAAAAAATAAGCCTGATCTTCGCGCAGAGTTTACACATTCTTTTTGGTAGTCCTAGTTCTTATAATCTCCGATATCTAGATTTTCATATGGACTGAAATAAAAGGGCAACTTTGTGCAAATGTATGTCACACGCAGAAGGAGATGTGGCAGTATAAGCATATATATTCTTGCTCAAGATGACTAGCCGACACTATTGAGTAAAAGTAAATCAATGTTTTCTTATACTTTGCGCAGATAAAATGTATTTCAAATGTGTGGGAAAGATACAACTTTATAACTTCGACATATACTTAGCTGATTATCATAACTATCAATCTTGCAAATTTCAATCGGATAGAACAATAAATACAAGTTATACAAGGCAACTTAGGCCAATATATTTTACATTTTTACTGTAATTGTTACGAATATTCAAAACAGTTCAAGGGTAACAACATTCTGCGCTCTTCTGGTTTAATATTGATTCTTAATTGTTTTACATTCGCAGAAGATTTGCGTGGCGAAATAAATATACCACCTTCGAAGATACTTGAGGACCTTATTCATTTATCTGAGTTGTGTGTCGATTTGCTGCAACAGAACGAAGAACACTACGGCGAAGTAAGTAATTGCAGTTACCAAGCAGCATAACACAATTCTAAATACAAAACAAATACAAACAATATATATTTATTTAATGTAAGTACTATTTTACATTCTTATGTGTGCGTATTTTAGAGTTATGTGTGTCCTATCGCATCAAGTCTGTCGCTGCTTGTAGTCTTTTTTCAATTTAGATTTTGGGGATGTAAGATACATATGTCTGAGGACAACGAATGGAATATATGTGAATATATAAATACATATATTAATATATATACTCTATATATCTACCCACTTGGATCAGTCAGATCACTCCTTATACTTTTTAAACAACTATTAACATATTTTAATATACATGTGTAACTTTGTACTTATATATTTATTTATTTAATTCATATTCTACAAATTAACCTATTTTACTCTTGTCCTTTGTTCAATTATTGTGTCTCTACTGTCCTCACTTTGAACAGAATCTTTTTAAATATATGTATATAAGATAAGATATATATATATATATATGTATGTATATTATTATCTAACTATATTTAGTAAACTCAAACTATGCAGCTCCACTTTAAAGTATGTATGTACATCCATACATACATACGTCTACAGTATAGATCAGGAATATCTTTATTTTTTTGATTTATATTGTCGATTTGTTTCGAATGTTAACGAATTTAATTGAATGTTTTATGTTTTTTTCAAGGGAAACAATCAGTTGGTAAATGCTATGGATGGTGTTTGATGCTTAAGATTTATTTTGATTAAATGTATAAGGTTTAAAAAATTATGGAGCGGCCATCTTGTGTGCTTGACAGTTAGCGATGAAAAGAGAAGGATTTAATGATGATTAAAAGGATATCGATAAATTAAACAGATTAATATCACTAAGCATCGAACATATAGAGTACTCAAACAGCGGAAAGTAGCGGTCGAGTGGTTTTGGTTTATTATGTCCCCCCGGCGAAGTGTTATATGAGTGAGCGTTCAGCTCTCTTTGGTGAGCAATCCAGAAATAGCAATCAGTCGCAAAATTGACTTCAGGCTGACGGCGCGCTGGCCGAATCATTTGCCTATTGCTAAACTTCACAAGCAACGCATACATTCATATACGAGCTTGTGCATACATAGCACACATAAATCGACACGATGGCTAGCGCAAAGAAATATGCCCATACTCATCGTTTCGCTGTCGTTGTGCGACTGACTTGATGCCGCTGTTTGCTGTTACTGGATTGCTCACCAAAGAGAGCTGAACGCTCACTCATATAACACTTCGCCTGGGGGTCATAATAAACCAAAACCACTCGACCGCTACATTTCGCTGTTTGAGTACTCTATATGTTCGATGCTTAGTGTTAATATCTATTGAGAGTGAATTGAGAGTTTGGAAAATTGAGAGGGGGTTGCCAGATCTCCATAACTCTTTGATTCGCCTCTTCTCATGGGTAAATCGAATAGCTTATTTAAGATATTGAGCCTATTTCGTGTGGAGCAGAAATAGAAAAAAATAGTATTAGTGATTCATAAAAATATACAGATTCCATAAAAAATTATGTGAATGTATATTTGTATTGTACTCGATTTACCTATATATATAGCTGCGCAAACATGACAAAAAGGATAAAGTCAGAGCATTACAGGAAAGCGCGGAAACCATAGGAAACAATGCTTCCCAATCGGCAACAACTTCAACTTACGTTGGCCAGGGAGCCACCGGCATGGAACAAGCTGAAATGGATCCAATGGCATCCACTGGCGGTGTCGCTTTGGCTACCAGCAGCGGGGGCCCCCCATCGTTTCGGTACTGTATGCCCACACACGCGGTATACACGTCGCCAGTACCAACGGCATGTACTTGACTCAAACTACTTCAACGCAAGCTTTAGTTTTTTCCAACTCGTAGCACAAGCTAAAGATATTAACCAATTTCTTATACAAATACATATAGTACTAATACATATATGCATTAAACGACCCTCGCATACATATACACACACATTAACTTATACAAATTATTAAGCTAATTCTTCGTTATCACTTATAATGTAAATTACTTTTAAAGACAAAGCGCAGATTATTCAGAAAATAATATCAAATAAGATATAACAAATTCAAACGAAAAGTAAAGGAACTGATCAAAATACTTGATTTAATTGAGAATCGAAAAAACGTTTATCTAGTATATTTATTTAATGAGTTTGTGAAAATTAAAACAAAGTTGACCTAGTATATGTATTTATCGAGTTTATGACTATCGAAAACGAGTATATTTATTTATCTATCGAGTTTTTCCCCTAATTTCCATTTAATAATTGTATAATTATTTATTATTTATTATTATTTATTTTTTCTCAAACACGCATGCAATTTAAATTGAGTGCCAAAGAGGCAGGGAATGAGCATGCCCCAGAACTCTTTCTCAATACGTGTTTAGTATAATGTGTACAGTATTGAATTGCATTCATTATTCTCCAACTAATGAATCTTTCCTTTCTGTGTGTCTTAGTTTATAAAAACTATAATCCAGTCTTTATATAAATGTTATTGTAAAGCTTGTAAATCTACAAAAAAAAACAGAAACAAACTGATAGGCAGAACTTCTTATAAGGCTATATAGGAATATGTAATGTTCAATATATGTCATTTATATATATATAAATTTGCTATACTTGAGCTATATAATAACAGTTTGCATACATATGTAGAATCGCAGATTTTAATACGTATCGTATTTGATGTTTGAATGCAAATAAACAGATATTATGCGTACATGAGGGCTATTCATACGTATATAACATACGTATATACAATCTTCATACAGACATCTGCTATGCAACTGCTAGTGTGTCTTTCTCTAGTCAGAGGGGACCCTGGATGCGGCTAGTTATCATTCAGTTGGCGTGATTCGATGACTAGAAACGGTGTTAAGATAAATAGAGAACAATTTATAGCTTTACAAAAAAAAGTTTAGTCCTGTTGCCTTTTTCAGATTGATGATACAAGTTAGTAATGTACTCACGTCATTCAAATGATGACGAGGCTGCTATAGGTGTTGGTGCAGCCTGCCTTCTTTACCCTCCCTTCCATGATTTCCTTTCAGCGACGTTATTAGAAAATCCCTAAACAAATCAGCTAATATGCAAGCTCAGCCCATTTTCATCCAAAGAAACATTTTAGTATTTTTAGTTAAACATTATAAACATAATTCATTTATTTATAATTAGGATAGATAGAGTTAATTGTCTTAACATGATACTATAACAAAGTAGTGCAGGAGTGTTGCAACAATTTATTCCTTTCTTTCTATTTAATTCAGATATTTACTTTTCCTTTCAGATATTAACTTTCAATTTCGATATTACTAGTGCAGATTTTTGTTTCATTTTCAAATATAAAGTTTCAAGAAAAATAGGGCGATAAGTTTATAATAGTGCATTTCTTCTTCATTAGTTTTGCTTTTCTTTTTGGTCTTACGCTTTCAACATTTTTTTTTTATTTTAATAAATCTAAGTTACTAATATTTGGACCAGTGAATTGAATAATTAACGTAGCAATTCATATTGTTTGCAATAAAAATCTCTTTCACTTACCCCGATCCTTGGTACCAAGTTGATGTACGGTGTGTGTTGCTGTTTGTTTACAATATAATAATTTTTATGGCACACACATAATTATCAATTCACTGATAAGGAGCTGATCATATAATTTTTCTCTATATTCGTATTTCTTAATACGTGATCAGTTAAGCACACTGCATTGGCCTAATAGCCAAAGAAAGTGTGTAAAGAAAACTTGACAACAGTGAAGAGGAAGACAAATTCTTCAGCCTATTTCAGAAATTAAATTTAAGAACCTTTTAGATTTTTCTATATATATATATAAATATGAATGCTTAGAAATTAAAAACCAGATTTAATTCAATTTAGCACTTAGATTAAATTTAATTTTTAATTTTTAAGCACTCATATTATTTTTAGCTTTTAATTTGACTTTCTTTGTTTTAGTAATTTTTTTAGTAAATTCGATTTGAGTATAACAATTGGTCTATTCGTGTGTGTTTGATATGTGTGTGTGTGTGATTGGTTATTTTTACATGATTTTACAATGTATTTTTGTGTGTACTGGCAAAACAACACAATTCTTTAATTCCAACAAGAGAAACAACCTGAGAATTGTGTAACGAATAATTATTATATGCACAGATGGCATACGAAATTATATTGCTACTTACGATTGTTTAGCGCAAGGCCGCTTGACCGAGAGGTTATGTGAATGTGTGGCGTGCTTGCGCACCTCGTGCAAAGTGCAGCGACACCATACACAAATTATATGTACCAGACTAATAAGTCAGAATTACAATATTCATCCGATTAATGCGGCAGAGCGCACGAGCCCGACTCAAGTACACGCTGTCTTGAGCCAGTGGCTGTGTCGAAGATAGTTAGAGCGCCGCTAGGGTGCTCCTTAGGGCTATGCAGATAAGTGTCTAGAGAAAAACAAGGAAATTATTAGAGCTTGTCCAGCAATAAG
>JAEIGL010000272.1:0-16825 GCA_018903715.1 Zaprionus davidi | reverse complement strand
TATTCAATTCTTGCAATAAACAAATAGTAAACAATAACAGTAGTAAACAAATAGATTTACTTATTCGCAAGGTCACTACTTTTCGTACTTCATCATTTGTTATGACTTCGTGTACGTTGGGCTTAGATACATTTGGGATACTTTGCCTAGGCAATAGTTCCTTATTTGTTACTGTACAGTTTTTATCATGTCTACTTTGTTGCCTGGTAGTGACTTTCAGCACTGTATGTTACATGTCTTTGAGTTCTTTTATATTTATACGCGAAAGTGCGTCTGCTACAAAATTATCTTTTCCCATTAGGTAAGTTAATTACTTGCAAGTTGCAAAATAAAAAATTAAAGGTTTTAAAGTTCAATTAAGAACAATGACTTTAGTGGTTTAAATCCAATTTTCAACTGATCACCCTAAGCTGTCCCTAACAAGCTGTGAGTCTTGGCTGTGAGCTGCGCTGCCCTTGGTGGCAGAGGATCGACGTCGGCTTCGCTGCTTCCACGATATCGGCTGATGTCTTGTTGGTCGAATTGTTGCAGTCTTCTTGGAATCACATGCATTGGTGGGAGCGGAAGCAGTTGCCAAACAGATTCTTTGAATTCAGCTTGGCAGCTCGGCGCGTGCAGGAAATTATGCAGACGCTGAGCTTGCAGATTGGAACTTGCGTACTGGAGTTCATTATTCTAAATTGTAACATTTCAGTTGTTAACTGGTATTGTACAGTGAAGTCGTATTCTTCAAGCTCTAGTCGCATGCGAGTTAGTTTAGAACTGGGATTAGTCATAGAAAATATAGTTAATACGTTAATGGTCTGTGGTCCGTTTTAATAGTGAAATGTTTGCCATAAATGTATGGTCCAAAATGGGTAATTGCCCAATAAATTGCCGGTAGTTCTTATTCCGTTGTACTCTTATTGCTTTCCCCTTTTGTAAATGAACGAGATGCATAAGCTATTGGGAGCTAAATCCCGTCACGGTTCTGAGTTAGAACCGTTCCGCAAGCTTGTTTACTAGCATCCGTTATTGTAATAATGTGGGGTGCATAAGTTTTTCTTTAAGGTGTTCGAATGCGTTTTGGCATAAGCTTGACCATTTAAAAGGAACATTCTTTTTTTTATAAATCGACGATAATAGTTGCAGATGCTACAAATCGTATTGCGTTGTCCGCATCACGAGGGACAGGATAATTTCTTATTCTGGAAATACTCCTTTGTCGGTGCATTTGTGAACTAGGAATGTCACTTCATGCATGAAAAATTAACATTTTTCTGGATGCAACTTTAGGTTATATTTTCTACATACATTAAAAACATCAGTTATATTTTCTACATACATTAAAAACATCAGTTAGATTTTTTTAATCGTGTGTTGTTCGGAACATCCTATCACCATTAAGTCATCCATATAAAGGAATGCCTGCGAAGGTTCTAAAGCAGAGAATGATATAGTCATCATTCTCAGAAATGAATTTGGTGCTATTTTCAGACTAAATTGTAATCGCGTGAAGCGATATGAGCCATTGCTCGTTGAAAAAGATGTTATATTTCTTAAGTTTTCTTCAAGTTCTATTTGATGGAAACCTGACATCAAGTCAAGGCATGAAAACCGCTCCGCAAGCTTGATTACTAGCATCCGTTATTGTAATAATGTGGGGTGCATAAGTTTTTCTTTAAGGTATTCGAATGCGTTTTGGCATTCGCTTGACCATTCAAAAGGAACATTCTTTTTTTTTATAAATCGACGATAATAGTTGCAGATGCTACAAATCGTATTGCGTTGTCCGCATCACGAGGGACAGGATAATTTCTGATTCTGGAAATACTCCTTTGTCGGTGCATTTGTGAACTAGGAATGTCACGTCATGCATGAAAAATGAACATTTTTCTGGATGCAACTTTAGGTTATATTTTCTACATACATTAAAAACATTAGTTATATTTTCTACATACATTAAAAACATCAGTTAGGTTTTTTTAATCATGTGTTGTTCGGAACATCCAATCACCCATAAATCATCCATATAAAGGAATGCCTGAGAAGGTTCTAAAGAAGAGAATGATATAGTCATCATCCTCTGAAATGAATTTGGTGCTATTTTAAGACCAAATTGTAATCGCGTGAAGCGATATGAGCCATTCTTCGTTGAAAAAGATGTTATATTTCTTGAGTTTTCTTCAAGTTCTATTTGATGGAAACCTGACATCAAGTTAAGGCATGAAAACCGCTCCGCAAGCTTGTTTACTAGCATCCGTTTGTAGAAGGCAAATTGGTTCATTCACGTTGCAGTACTTCCTCTTTATTTTACACACTAACACAGAATGCTTCTCTTCGTCTTAAAGATAGTTTTACATTGGTTTAACATAAGCTTAACATATTCATCGTGTCTCATTGATTCATTATCGACGACCACCATCTCAAATTGAATTTTTATTTTTTCTTTGAAAATAAAACAAAGTTTTTCCAAATACTTTAAGTTGGCTATTGTTTAGCCCATGATACACTTGGTTAACAGTTTTTGCTGATACTTCAAATGGAATTTTTGACTGCTTAATGAATGAGATTGCGCTCCCTGAATCTATGAGACACTCTGCTAAAATGGGTGAATTAGTGAAAGAAAAGAAAATTTTTAACGTTCTTACATAGTTGTTGACGGTGCTGCTGTTGTTGCTTTTTTTTAGACAAAATGGCCCATTTCTCCACAAGCAAAACAAGATCCAGGTGCCCTTACTGGCTTGCGGCAGTCTTTGGCGAAATGCCCCTTGGAGTTGCAGTTTCTGCAGCGCATGTTGTTGACTTTCGCTGCCTCCGACATCGACTTCTTTGGTGTATGGCCTTCGGCTTGTTGTGGAAGGCGTACGTTGGCAAATGCTAGCTGCATTTGCTCCGGATTGGCGAATCTTTGGATGCGGGCTTGATCGCGTAAGCTCGCCGATGGGATTCCCTCGATAAGATGTTCGAGCAGTTCCTCCATGTCCATGTTGACGGATTGGAACAACATTCTTTTCTCTTCGAAATATATAGTAAAACGCTCGTTTCCTTGCCATGTGCGTTGCTCAAACTTTCGACGCAGCTCTGATTTGGATGTTGTTTCCCCAAATGCTAAAATCAGTTGCTCACACAGACTTTCGAAAGAAGCTAGCATCCGAGCTGGGTTGGTGTGTACCCAACGCTGTACATCACCTTTTAGTTTGGTAACGAACAACATCCGTAGGCAGTCATCATTTAAGTTGTAAATTTGGCCTATGTTTTTGAGGTGATCCACCCAATTACGTGCGCAAATATTTCCTTCGAAATCAATTGCAGATTCTCTGGCATATGATAGTGAAACTGCTGATCCAGCCCTGATAAATGGCGTCTCTCTCTGGTTTCCGTCAGCGTTGCCACCTAGTTCGTTTCCGACAGCGATCGTTGAGATGTTTGCATTGACAACGTTGCCACTCGGTAAATTTTCCATTGGGCTTGCAGGGCTGCCTAAAATGTAACGGTTGCCAACTGTCTGCTCTTGTTGTATGTGTTTGGTGGCGCGCGTCTCTTCTTGTTGATGTATATGTGTGTCGGCGCATGTATCTTCTTGTTGTTGTATATGTGTGACGCCGCATGTCTCTTCTTGTTGTTGTATACGTGTGGTGGTGCACATCTCTTCTAACTGTTGTTATTGTAACGGTTGCCAACTGTCTGCTCTTGTTGTATGTGTTTGGCGGCGCGCGTCTCTTCTTGTTGATGTATATGTGTGTCGGCGCATGTCTCTTCTTGTTGTTGTATATGTGTGACGCCGCATGTCTCTTCTTGTTGTTGTATACGTGTGGTGGTGCGCATCTCTTCTAACTGTTGTCATTGTATTGCGCCACGCGCTTCTGCCCGTTGCAAAGCGTTTTGCTGCGTAATAAGCGCTGCCCTCAGTTGCGTGATGATTTTGAGAAGTTCATTTTGATCTGGAATATTCTCGGAAACGCCTTCCTGTGACGATTGGTTTGTAATTTCAGGATTGGTGCCGGGCTGATCTTTATTACCTTGGGTTGGTAAACCCAACACCGAAAGCCAACTTTTTAATTGGGTGACTGTAAATTTGTTGAGATCGGCCTGGTCCATTTTGTAGGTTTGTAGGTTTGACCACTTCTGAATTTGTGGAAGGCAAATTGGTTCACTCACGTTGCAGTACTTTCTCTTTATTTTACACGCTAACACAGAATGCTTCTCTTCGTCTTAAAGTTAGTTTTACATTGGTTTGACATAAGCTTGACATATTCATCGTGTTGTATAAGTATCGATGTACATAGGCTTAACATAGTCATTGTGTTATGCAAGTATCGATATACATAGGCTTAACATAGTTATCGTGTTGTATAAGTATCGATGTACAGTGTGACCCTCTACCAGCCTACTACACGTTATTGTAATAATGTGGGGTGCATAAGTTTTTCTTTAAGGTATTCGAATGCGTTTTGGCATTCGCTTGACCATTCAAAAGGAACATTCTTTTTTTATAAATCGATTATAATAGTTGCAGGATGCTACAAATCGTCTTGCGCTGTCCGCATCATGAGGGACAGGATAATTTCTGATCCTGGAAATACTCCTTTGTCGGTGCATTTGTGAACTAGGAATGTCACTTCATGCATGAAAAATGAGCATTTTGCTGGATGCAATTTTAGGTTATATTTTCTACATACATTAAAAACATCAGTTATATTTTCTACATACATTAAAAACATCAGTTAGATTTTTTTAATCATGTGTTGTTCGGAACATCCAATCACACATAAATCATCCATAAAAAGGAATGCCTGCGAAGGTTCTAAAGCAGAGAATGATATAGTCATCATTCTCAGAAATGAATTTGTGCTATTTGAAGACCAAATTGTAATCGCGTGAAGCGATATGAGCCATTCTTCGTTGAAAAAGATGTTATATTTCTTGAGTTTTCTTCAAGTTCTATTTTATGGAAACCTGACATCAAGTCAAGGCATGAAAAGTATTTAGCTCGACCAAGTTGATCTAAAATGTCATCAATTCTTGGGAGTGGAAATTTATCGGAAAGTAGTTTTTTATTGATTTGACGATAGTCAATTACTAATCGCCATCTCTTTTGTTCTGAATTTGGTAATTTTTTCGGAACTAACAAGAGTGGGCTGTTGTATTCAGATACAGACGGTTCTACGATTTTGTCGTTAATTAATTTCCCTACTTGTTTTTGAACTACGTCAATATGGCTATGCGGGCTTTAAGTCTTAATATTTGTTTATAAAAATTTTTTGATGATATTGGTTCGGTTTCCATTCCGAACACATCACTATACTTTGTGCATAATTCAGTTAATTGACTTTTAAATTACTCTGGAAAATTTGTCTTTAGTTTTGAAAGTACTTGTTCGCTTCTATTTTCTGGATTGGTGTTATGAATGTCATATTCTTTTAGGTTTTCATATTGGATTTTCTTTACTCTGACCAATTGGTCGAAATTACTTGTATTTAGAAGTCGAATGTATACATGTTTGGATGCTGCTATTGTATTTGCAACATAAATTCCATTAAGCATTTCCTGATTAGGAACAAATATGTAATCATTTACGGTATTAATGTCTATTTTCCGAATAACTTGTGATCTGGCTGGCAGAATAACTGTATTGTTGCCAGCGCTATATGTTATTGGAACATATATTGGATAATTTAAATTTTGGGGCCTAATTATAAACCAGTCTTCACTTGGTTTGAAATCTAGTTGACAATTGAATTTTTTTATAAAATCAATGCCAATTATTCCATCACATGGTATTGAAAAAATTGAGTCTACCAAATGAAATTCATGTGAAATAATATATTTTGTTGATTGAAGTTCTATTGAGGTTATTCCTTGAGACTTTATTACACCTTGGCCTATGCCTTGGATGTTTATTATTTTTTCATCCTGAATTTTGAAGTTATCAGAATTTACTTTTAAAAGTGAGATATCTGAGGAATGTTAGTTTATTTTCAGTTGAATGATTATAGAAAGTTACGAATATATTAAGACTATAATTGATGGAATGAACTTTTGCATTTATTGATTGTTTCTTAAAGGGTTCTGTGAGTTTTCCAACGTATTTTGCGCCATTCTCACAGCGATACTACCTACACAAGCCAATTAACTGGTCTGAACAAACAACCTATGTGTTGGGTACACTAACAAACGAAATGTCCGAGTGATTCGGAACTAAATAGAAGTTAATGTTGTTGGCAGCAATATAAAAGGCGTGGTGCGGGGTAGCGAGAATGTAAGAATGTAAATACCAAACACACGCGCAATCAATACAGTATGTAAGACGAACGAACGAGAATTAATCGAACAGAGATAAGTCAAACCCTTGTTCAAAACTACGGTTGTCGGCAGTAATGCAAAACGCGGGGTGCGGGGTAACAAGATACCGCTGGCCAGAAATGCAAGCGAAAGCGAACACCAAAAGTATGAGCTTACCTGTAACCCGGGGTCAACGAACGTTCCAAAGTGAACGAAAAGAATAGCAGTAAGAATGCCAGTAAATACAAAATATGTAAATAAACGATGTTGCCGTTTGTTTATTTTAGTTTAAATATTAATCATGCAAGCAGATTAGTATTATCAATATAACAGAAATGCAACTTATCAAGGCTTTTTGTATTTAATGTTATTTTGTTGTTGGGGTTAGTTGCTCATATGTGCACCTATGTATTTGTATGTTAAAATGTAAATACAAATATATCGATGTGTGTAGAAGCAATCACGTAGACATGTATATACATATGCACGTACACCGCTTGCATGCAATATTCAAAGAATAAGTATCAAAATTTGAGCTCTTAGTACATGCGATTATGTACTCCTATATTTATTTTCGACAATATCGTCGTTTCAAGTAACAGGACTTGCTCAGTTTTTGATACTGAATACCTGTAGGCTGTCTAGAGAATCGATAGACATAGAGCGACGACTAGCTTCCATTTAAGTTTTCAACGTTGACGACCTCTTTTGGCACAAACGTCAGTCCAGCAAATCGTTCACATTTTTTTTGTGGTTTAATGTTCACAAAAACCGCCGAATCTCGAGTCCCTGCTCGGGCGCTTAAGTAAAATGGCCCACAAAAGTCTACACCAGATACTCTAAACGGCCGACAATCTCGGAGACGGTCGGCTGGCAGATTACCCCTTATTTGCCCTAACAATTTTGGCTGGTACAATTTTGTCAACGAATGGATTTAGCGAATGCAACATAGGTGCTAATACTGCTGATTTTTCCATCAATTTAAATTCTTTCCTAAATGTAATGCTTTGTACTACGCCGATTAATTTAAGGAACGAAATTTTCCTTTGTAATGCCGATGCCACAAGAGAATCTGTTCTGAGGCGTTTGAAACAAAAAAGAAGTATATATGTAACTATTCAAACTAGTTTAGCAAAGTTGGAGTGACGAAGTATCAACTCCACAAAACAATTTTGCGGAACTTCCGCTAGTGTGCCAACCGTCACACCTTTTTTATCTTCCGAAGTTTTCAGGGTCAACGCTATCTGGAACTTATGAAGTTGTGCCCATTGGTCCTTTTCTTCTATCAAAAAACTTGGACCTTTAAACCACAACGAGCTCCCAATTTTGTTTATATCACTTTCTCTCGATACCAAATCAGCAGGGTTCGCGTTTGTTGGAACATGACGCTAAACAACACCATTTGACATCTACTGGATTTCAGCCACTCTGTTTACCACAAATGTACCCAACGTGCCAAAATCACGCATTAACCAATACAGGGTAACCTGTGAGTCTGACCAGAAATTTACGCTTTCTATACTGAATTTTGCCATGGTTGGAGAGATTAGATGACACAGCTTGGCCAGCAGAAGTGCTTCACATAGCTCTAGTCGAGGTGTGGTCTTGACATTAAGTGGAGCTACCCTATATTTTGCCGTAAGTAACTTTATGCCAACGTCTTGGTTATTGGCAGTTCGTACATATATTCAACAACCATATGGAGGCGTCTGCAAAACCATGAATTTGAACTTGATCATGGAATGAAAGACAGACATATCGAGGAATATGGATCTTGCCATGCTGTGTGAAGACTCAAAGGAATGGCCTCATCCCAATCTATCTTAAGCCTCCACAACTTCTGTAATAACATTTTGGCTTCTGTTATAATGGGACACAGCAAAGCAAATGGATCAAACAAACGAGAAGCTATGGACAACATATTACGTTTTGTTGGTTTTAGCGAAGCGAAACTATCCACATCAAGATGGTATCCTCTTGAGGTTCCCAACGCATTCCAAGAGTTTTCACTGCACTCTGTTCCTCAATTTTGAGAGTAACTTCTTCGCTAGAGTCAGTGTTAGAAACCTGGATGCTTTGGCTAATGGAAACCTGAATGCTACGGTTCGATGCCCATTTCGCTAGGGAAAACCCTTCTGATTCCAAGATTTCGCGAACTTCCTTGCACATTATGTTTAATTCCCTTACGCTGTCTGCTCTTGCTAGCATATCATCTACATAGAAACACTTTTTTATCACATCTGATCCAATAGGATGTGAATGTGCATGTCTGTCGGCAAGCTCAAACAGGCAGCGTATTGCTAAAAATGGTGCGGATGCTGTACCATATGTAACGATATTCAACTGGTATGCCCGTTTTTTTTGTGAAGTGTTTTCTCTCCATAAAATCAGTTGGAACTTTCTGTCATCTTCAGAAACATTTATCTGCCTGTACATTTTTGAAATGTCAGCAGTCACGGCATATTTATTCAATCGAAAATTAATCAAAATTGAATACAGCTCCCTCTGAATTGTTGGCCCCACCATTAGTGTTTCGTTATGCGAAACAGCTGTTGACGTCTTGCTAGAAGCGTCGAAAACTACACGAAGCTTGTGTATTGTGACATTCATAGTTGATTGAGTGGTGAGATCTTCGCTAAATTATTGGGACCCTAGTTGCGGTTAGCTTGGGGGGATTCTTTGGCCAAATAATAAAGCCTTCACTCGATCAGAAAGTCACGTTGAAATAAATGTATAGTCCCGTGCCTATTACGTAGATGAATAAGATTTATAATGATTGCATAATAAAATTTAAAAGAAAGAACGAATGATGCTGCTATGCGTGTATGATGCTGCCTTTGGCACTATATGGTAAATCCCTATTTTAAACGTTACCCTTCGTCTCCTAAATAATATTATACCCTTCGCCTCCTAGATAATATTATATCTTAGAAGACGTACAGGGAGGAGAACTTGATACTTATCATGCCAAAGATATCAAACGCATAGACCATCTAGCCAACCTGCCTTTAAGATTCGAGCAAGGCTCTGGCAAGATGCAACTGACCGAATCTATCCTTTACATTCACGATAGCTGTTGCAAGAATGACTTGCTCATTATTAAGCACATGTCCCAAATATGCATCTGAAGCAGTTGCGTGGATAGAAGGTGTCTCACCTTGAACAGGTGTATTATACGTGTGATGCAATGATTGGTGAGGTTTTGAACATACTCCACATTTTGATGCTTTGCATTTTGAAACTATGTGCCCTGCGACCAGGCAATTGAGACATAACTTTTGGGCCTTAACGAATTCAAAACGCTGCATAACTGAGATGGCAGCAAACGACGGACAATAATAAATGTTGTGCGTTTCCCATTTGCAAAAAATGAAGCTTGCAATGGCCTTAAGGTAGTTACAATCCGTTAACTGATACCCCCAATGCTTCATCTGATAAGCAAGACACCAGATGATTGAACTTCTCAACATTAGTTAGAGAAGTGTTATTGTGAACTAAGCTTTCGAAAGGCCACATACAATTTTCTGTACTCCGAATGTTTGCCATTGAATTTTGGCAAACGCATTTTCGGCAGCTGCGATCTCTGGCTCGAACGTGCGGAGCAATTATGTTTAACCTCTGTCACTGGCTTTATTGCCTTATCTCTATGTTCGTTAAGAGGGTTTAAAATGTCTAATTCGGCTTGAAGATTCATTGCCTTCTCTATATACCCTTCCAATAGCTCCAATCTACACGTTAGCTCTGTTCTGTCTGCAGAAGTTGCTATGGTTTTTATTGCTAGTTGCATACGAGCAATATCAGCGCTCACCTTATCGTATCTTTGCAAACAAAATGCGAGCTTTGCGAGCTCCTGGATTTCAGCAACTCTGTTCGCCTTTTCAAAATTTTCTTGGCTTTATCAAACTAAAAATACGGCAGCTGAAGGAGTTGAAGATAGGCTCAAAAGACAAGCAGCAGGGTTTGTAAAGCCTAAGCGTATTATATCCGATAGAGGTGCAGCTTTTATTTCTAACATGTTTAGGGAATATTGTGAAGGTGTAGGGATACAAAATATAATGACAGCAACAGGAGTTTTGCGGAGAAACGGTCAGGTTGATCTCGTCCATAAAATTGTAATATCGATGTTATCGAAGCTCTGCTGGTAGTTGTTATAAACATATTGAAACCATATAAAAGTGATAAACAGTACCTCACCAAGGAGTACAAAAATCTCTCCTTTTAGACTTTAAACAGGTGTTGAGAAGAGAGCCAATAAAATGGATGATATGCGAAAATATATAGATGAAGCGTATATTGATCAGTTTGAGAATGAAAGAAATAAAAGAAATCCAGCAGGAAAATCACAGAAAGATCAATAAAAAATTAATTCAAATATAATTTGAATGAATTAGATGCTATTAAAAGAACGCAATACGGTTCAGGATTAAAGCTTAAGAGAACATTTTTTGGACCGAATAAGATAGTCAAAGTCCTACCACATGGTAGCTACGAAGTAGAGAAAATTGATGACCATGATGGGCCAGGGAGAACTCTTTCAGTAGCTGTTTAAATGAAAAAGTGGGAACTTGTAGAAGAAATGTCGCAAGAGACATAATTCGAGCCGAATGAAAATTCGGGACGACCGAATGTGGGATCGGTTCGCAACACTAGAAGTGGTCGACAGTTTTAATTAGCTATCGATATCAATCGTATATGATGCGACTCTGCAATCGCAGTATTTGAGAGTGTCTCAGTTGTGTCGGTTGTGTGCTCAAGCTCCTTAATTTTTGAATCAATTACAACGCAATTAATTTCACAATCAGCAATAAACTATTGTTATAAAACTAATGTAAATTTTCAGTGTTTCAATTAAAGTAAATGAGACGGCCATTGACCTTCGTATATTTATAGGCCATGATGTCTGCAGGAAAAAGCTTTTATTTTGGTTTCAGCACCCTGTAAATATGCAAACTGATTTGGCATATACTGTTTCGAAAACTAGAGAAGCAGTTTGTGATGCAACAACAACCGCAAACGAAGCCACTAGTTTGATTCGAACTTGATATAGGGTTACCAGGGTATACAATCTACAAAATATAGTGCACATTATTCGAGGTGGACAAATACAAATCCTAATTTTAAATATTTCTGAGTGAAGCCATGCAGCACGTAAAACATATACAAAGCTATTTAATTATATACTTACGGATACTGAAAGTAAGGAATCATCATATCAACCATCTCAGCATTTATTATGTCTGTTGGAAATTCCACAATTTTTCCTAAAAATCTAGTGTCCGACATAACTTTTAATGATTCATCCCAGGAGCTCTGAAGAAAGACTTTGTCAGTATCTGGCCGTATTTGTTTGACTTGTTTTCGGAAAAGTATGCATACACAATCCATTATTAATGTAATTAGGTAAGGGGGTTTTCCAAGCTTGCGGACAGTAGCAATATCTGATCCTTTTATTGTCTTTAGTGCAGCTGCAGCTTCTTCTAGAGCGGGTAAAGCTTTTTCTAATTTGGCTTCGGCAACTACTTTAACAGCAGATATATTTTTAACGATAACTTCAGCTGACGCTTTTTTTTGAGCCACTTCTACCTTCACTATTTCAGCCCCTGCCTTAGACTTTTCTACCGTAGCTAGCACTTCTTCAGCTTCTGCACTTGCTATAGCAATAACTTTATTCATTTCAACCAACTCTTTTTTCAACACAGATACTGATGCACCTGCCTCATCTAATTTGTCTAAGCCAGAACTCATGCGCTCTGACATAACGATTATATTATCCTGTTTTTGTTTATATAATATTTTATAGCTTTCTAGAAAAGCTATTAATGACTTCGGTGTCACAAATGTGAGACGACGAAACCGATCATAATACATATAACATGCTTCCTGCACAGATTCATGTATCCAGCTCATAATGTTAATCACTTGTTCTTTTACTTTATCACTACAGACAAGTACCAAATCAGTAAGATAATGCCGCGAAACAGCAACACAAGCATCTGTTGGCCACTTTTGAAACCAATCAATAACGCAACCGGATATTAGGCCTGGAAACTTAAGAGAACGCATTCGGAATTTTTCACCAACCTAAAAAAAGGTTTAAAATTTAATTATTTACTCCCATTCTTATATTTTAACCTTTTATAATTTTAATTACCGGAGAAAAACATAAAGCTATATGTAAGTTCGCACGAGATCGAGTTATAAAAAAATCATACAAATTTTCCTGAGTAGGAGGCCGTCTTGGTTGTACTTTTTTCATTACCGGAATAAGTTCATTATATATTTCATCCATTTCATCCTTTGCAAATAAATTAGCTATTTCACCTGAGCTCAGTATGTTATTAATGTATTCTAAAAATGCCTCTTCTTTAATTTCATTGTCAGTAAAAATAAATGTCATACCAATGCCCTCTAAACCCGCTACTCTGTACATTTGCTTAAGATCATCAACCAAATTACTTGTATTATATGAACGTGTAAGCGTAATTTGAAAGAATTTGTATCCAGCTATAAATGATGACAGCCTTGTCAAACTTTGTTTGCCAGACCCACCAACTCCAACAAGCAATGCGTTACCACGAGGGTTACTTAGTGTACGGGAAATTATCATTAAGTGCTTTAAAGCATCTGTGAAAAAGACCATATCCATATTGAAGCCACGAATATTCTCATTGAATTGGAACATAAAATTCATAACTTTATTTTTGACGAACTCGAAGCTAAAAAAAGAATATTTTATAAATTAAAAAAAAAAAAATGGTTGCTTCGGATTTCCGAAGGTGATTATGTTCTTTTTAAAATTGAAATGCACGCGTGTACTTGTTTATGTAACAACTGATGGACACACGGATATACTGACATCATATTATATTATATTTTAATATATAATATATTATTAAATTAAATCAAATTATATGCAAAATATCTATTTATAGCCTATTTATAGTTAATTGTAATATTTAAAGAAAAGCTACTTTCGGCATACCGTAACTCTTGCACGCTTGCAAGTTGTTATTTCCCCCTTAGCTTTAAAACTGAAGGCCAAATTTTCAACAGCCGCACACACGAACAAACGGACACATGGATAGACAGACAGGGCTAGTACGAATCTTCTGTTTGTCTTGATTGAGAATATATGTACATAATAGGAACGGAGATGTAGACTAAGAAGAAATCATATATTCTGCGAAGTTTTTGTCGACATAGACTAAATAAATAAATCTATTAATACTGTTCCGACCAATTTCGATAATTTATTAAATATCATATGTTTGTTGTTACCTTGGAATTTCCTCGTAAATCTTAGGGGCGTCAATGGAAACATCTTCATCATCGTCATCGCCTATGTCGGGTGGATCTCGTAAAAAGTTCACCCAATATGTCGGTTCGTCTGGAAAATATTCGAAATGATCTTCAAGAATCTCTTCAGCATCAATACGCATACGTGTTAAAAACCAAATTTTATCCTTCTCTACTGTAAAACGATCTGCTATAACTCTTGTACATTCATGGGCCCATAATTTTAGCAATTGATCAACTGTAGTACATTCCTCTGTTTTCACTTTCAGAATACCTTCCCAAATTCTTGAAAGATCACGCAAGTTAAACACATAATGAAAATTAGCTGGCGTGGGAAGCATTTTGACCTTTATGTTTTGCCAAAATATGCGAGTAAGTGGAACAAGGAGATGTACTACTTCCGCTACTGACTCGTCAAAGCGTATTGGAGAAATATAACCAACTCCAATGCTTTTAAAAATTTGATCAATAGAATTATTGCTTGGTAAAGTACAATTAAAAATACACAAATGTCTTTTAAGTCTATTCGGAATATCATTACGACCTCCACCGGGATGAATCATTGCCGACAGCAATTGAATATCCATAATTGTTGAAAAGTCACCCGGCTTCTCCAGTGAATAAAATCCTCGCTGTTCGATCATTTGTCGAACAATTTCATTGGTAATTTGATCTCCCCACGCATTGATTACTGGCATATTAATGTCATCAATAAAAATAGTCATAGATCTTTGGTTTGGAGGTCCATAGGTAGTACCTTGTCGTTTTTCAACATACGATTCAATAATGCGCTGTTAACAAATACAAGAAAGAACAAACTTATTGCATTTTTCAGCTTGTCAGTTTTTATAGAAATTCATGGTCGGAACATATTATCTCCGACCTCATAAAGTATATATCTTCTGAATCAGCAACAACAGGAGCCCAACAAAGTACACCCTTTTATTTCGACGAAAAATGTGTTTGTAACTACATAGTTTAATCAATGCTCTTACTTAAAAAAAGAAGAACCGCTGTGGATCCTGAGTTACAAGAGGGAGAGTATGCGGATTAAGTATAGTTGGATGATTTTGGAGTAAAGATCTGGTTCTAGAACAAGTGATCGATGGAATTTTTTGTCGGCTAACAAAACAAGGTAGAATCGAGATCGGTTGGTTGATGGCAGCTTGAATGCTGCCGTCAAGGGGCCATCAATGCTGCTGAGTGGACTACAAGCGTTGACCAAAGATCGCACATCAATCAGCATCGACCCCATGTAGAGTGAGACGCTGACGATGGGCAAGGGGCTGTTATATTTTAGCTCTCTTGTTGTAAAAGTCACAACTATTGTTGTTTTTTTTATTTTCACCTCTTTAGTTTCGTATTTGCTTGATTGCCTGTCTTGCCACTGGAACTGTTTCTTATTCTCTCATGAAATGCTCCTCAGACCCAAAGGCAGAATATATTAGTTTTAAGCTTTACGACAATTTTAATCTTAACTTTGAGGGTTAGAAACTCCGTCAACCATAATACCGATAGAAAATTGTCTTGTGAAACGTGCGGTGTGGCTGAATCCGACTTACAGAAAATGCACAATAAATCCAAACTAAGTTTTTATTGCTAAAACTACCAACAATGTTTCTGCACTCAAACCTCTTGCTCACCCTTTTGTGCCTACTCCCATTCCGAGCGCTGAGAACTGAAAGGGTTATGTTCCTCAAGTAGGGCACAGAGTATAAAACCTCTGCCAAAAAATTGGTCTTTGCCTCTCAATCGGCACCTGAGATTTCTATAAAATGAACATGCTTACAAAACTTCCTTCAAATAATTGGATAATTTAAAAATGCAACTTGAAATTCGTGTGGTTAATAAAATAAAATAAATCGAGAACGACAGCTACATTGCAAGCTGAAAAACTTAAACCAATGTTTTGAAAAGCTTCACTCTTCTCTCCAGACACCAACCGTTAAACGATAATAGGCTTAAGTTAGTGATAAACAATGATAAACAAAGCTCTGTAGAACTTTAAGGTTTGCTGGTCCATATCAGTTAGTTAATAAATAAAAATTATATTTTTAGGGCATGGATTTTAAAATATAAGTTAAGCAAGAATATTTCTTGCTTGTGTTGTTACGGCTCCCGTAGCCGCATACTTCACCTAGTAAGTATATGGAGCACTCCAAGTGTTCTTGTGTGTCGTCGACTTGTTCTGTAGATAGGTTCCCCAAATGAAGTCAAGGTTTGTGTTAAAGAACCATTTTAACAATTGATGGTTAACCAGATTAGAGATTTATTCGGATTAGGGTTGTGATTTTTGGAGCTGCACGTCCAATGTGCCTGACAGTAGGCGATGGAAGAGGAAAAACTAGCGATGATTCCCAGGATATCGATTACAGATTAATATCTAGCAAATTAAGATTTAAGTAAATGTGATTGGCAAATTCAAGGGTTGCCAGGTCTCCATAAATGCCTTCTAGCATCGGTGCTGAATCTCTCCAGAGCTCCGGCTCCAGTGCTGAATGCGGCGTTTGCATACAGCGGGGGGAGCGCGTGTAAGACCGGCGGTCAGTAGGGGAAAGAGAGAGTTCATAACTCCTCCCCCCTCAAGATCTGCGTCCCGCAGATTATTGGGCTTTGGGTGCCCCGCCAGCGCCTAACGTTTCCGGGTCCGAGGTACAGCTTGCCACGACAGGAATACCCTTGGTTGATGTCAGCTTCCTCCATATGCCTCCAGAAGGAAGGAAAAAGAGACCTTCTCGGACATCCCAGAGAGTCTCCTCAAGTTTTCCATGTTGAAGTCGTTCACGTAGTGAAGTGAAGGCGCGTACCCGATGGCGGTGACCGTAGTCAGTATCGCAGGCATGATTATGAAGTGACTCAAACTGTACTATGTTGGTCCCATCTAAGTTGTGAGTGTTGGGGCCGGCCTCCAGTGTCCCGGTGAAGTTAGACAGGAACATCATACCGTCCTCGACCAGTTCTACGCGAGCCTCGTTATTCCTGAGGAATTCGCATCTAGCCTGACCGCCCTTTAGCAGCTTGGGGACGCAAGCGTTTTCGTCCATCTTCAGGAGACTCTTTTCCGGGCAAACAGTCGTGTTGCCTATGGAGAGGCAATCGTTCACCACGGCATAGGTTTCTTCGGTGCTAACGGCAACTTTGTCATGCCTCAGCATAACTTGCTTTCCCTCGAGCGTGGCAGGGAGGAGAAGAAGCAAGCGGTATTCCTTGAGGGCGACCTTGGGCATGGCCATGATATACAGCAACGTCGTTCCATTAGTTAGTA
>JAEIGL010000094.1:0-60337 GCA_018903715.1 Zaprionus davidi | reverse complement strand
CGCCGGTGGAAGCCACCGTTGCCGCTGCTGGAGGAATGTTGATCGGAGGGGGAATGGTTGGAGATGAGGAAGGGGAACTGGGCAGGGGAGGGGAGACCCTGACGGGGGAGTTCTTCACGATAAGTTTAATCCTGCCAAAGCGGAATTTGACGGTACCCTTAAGATCCGTCAGGGTCATGTACCACGTCTCGTCGACTATCATTGCGAGGTGTGTCGTTTTGCCGTTAAGGCATTGTTGAACCACCCGCCACTGTTTCGTTGAGTAGCATTCAAACATTTCGGAGACCCAAGTACTCCAGAATGGTGGCGGGTGGGAGTTCAGCGCTGTTGGGGAAATAACTTCTAATGAGGTGAGCTCTTGGGAACTCGGATTCTTTCAACAGTTTAATGTCAAGGTAACTGATGGACCTAATATGTCCAGCAGCTCCCCTGACCCAATGAGCAGTGTTGCTGTCCTCGCACACAAGGAGCAGCCATTCCTTTCGAGGTATACAGCCCTCGAAACCTGGGCCGACACCCGATCGCCTTAAGGATGCTGTCTTGCACCGTAGCCATTTGCTCCGGTGTAAGAGGTTTTTTTGGATCAGCCGAAGCGAAGCCCAATTTCACCCTGCTCGCCACTTGGCTGAAAAGTGGCTTATTGGACTCCACGTGAGTCTTTTTGGGCTTTTTTGAGGACCCTTGTGGTTCGGGGAAGGTATCGTCACTACGCGTCCGCTTCGGGGATGGTATCGTCACCACGCGTCCGCTTAGCCTTGGTTTCACGGGGCGCGCAGCGGCGATAGCAAGAGCCTCTGCTCTGCTCGAACCCTTTGCGAGTGCAGCTTTAAAAAGTTTCTTCTCGCGGGTCTTCATCTTTACAAAGGCGTTCCCCGAGTGCAGGCCATCGACCTTTTAGTTCGTGTCCCCGCCCAGAAGGGAAAAAGCACTCAAAAACATTGAGAGGCTCTGAGAATGAGGGAATTGCTTGTCAAAATCTCGCGCTCAACTGCATCGCCTGTGCAGCTGCATATGACTCGCGAATTAGTATAAAAAATTAATGAATTGTGTTAACCGAAAGAAAAAAATTATTAAAGTAGGTATAGGCGTATTATTTTTATTGTTAATTTGGTGAAATATTTTTGTTGGGTTAATTAATGTTTAGTGAAATATAAATATGATATATGAATATGGGCTTGGCTAGTGAGAAAAAAAAGTAATATCGAAAGTATAATAAATTAAGTCCAAAAAATAAAGACGCCAATTTAACAACTTAAGTTTGTTAAATTGTAGCACATGTAAATCAAAAGAAAAGAAAAGAAACGAGAAGCCAAAGAAAAATAGCCGTCGGTTGAGTAAGTGTGCAAATATTCTATTCTTATCTTCTTTTCGGGAGTTTAACATTGAGTGAAGCAGGCAAGGGGTAGAAAACACTCAATGACATACAGTTAATTTTACTTTCCGTTTTGCTTCACCCAGTAAAAATTTTTGAGTGACTTCTTAACTTACATTGAATTTTGATCCGCTTTGCCAAGCAAATAAAAACCCAATAGAAAAAAAAACCAATGTATAATTAATAACCTTATCTATCGTTTATTATTTTTATTACTTTTAAAATATGGTCTTTGTATTTGGCCGTATTCGGCATGGAATGGAACTTTTTAGGCCATGGATTTTAAAAAAATTCATGGTCTATTCTGTTTGTCGGAACGGAAATGTGCGTAACAGGCAGAAGGAGGCTTCTGCGACCCCATAAACTATATATATTCTGAATCAGTATCAATAGCCGAGTCGATTGAGCCATGTCTGTCTGTCGTATGTCTGTCTGTCTGTCGTCTGTGCGTCTGTCTGTCTGCATGAACACCTGGATCTCAGAAACTGTAAGGCGTCATCAAATTTTGTGACAACTACGTAGATATGGCAGTGGGGACATCCCTTAACCGCACTAATGAAAGCGGTCGTCAGGGGGACGGTTTCACTGTTTAGGGATGAATACCACATTGACTCTCCTCCAAGAGATGGGTATGTATCCCCAAGTGAGACTGGCTCTAAGAAGACTGACCAGCGGATCGAGAGTGTGATCCAGGCTGGGACTGGACAGATCTGGGTTCGCCACCGAACCTGGGAAGTGGACTTGTAGAAGAAGGTCAAGTGCTTCCCTGCGATCTTGAGTGAAAGAGCTGTCTGCTCTTTTGAGAAGCCCTATCCCATTAGTCGACCCTTTAGCCAATACTTTGTGGAGTCTCGCTGCATCTGGCAACGATTCAATGCTACCACAGTAACTGCGCAACGTATCGCGCTTAACACGTCTAATTGATTTTTTGTAATTAGTGAGAGCGTTCCTATAGACGTCCGAACTGACACGGTTAGATCTGACCCTGTTGAATAGGCTTCTAACCTTCCTTTCTTTTATTTAGCAGCCAGTTCTTCGTTCCACCAAGGAACTTTTCGGTTGACCTTTAAGGTCTTCCGAACAGAGCTGTGCTCGAAGGATGTGATTAGCACATCTTGAAGCAGGTTGGCAGCAAGATCTATCTCACTGATATAATTCGGGTTACTGATTAACGAGTCTGCTTTAAAAGACAACAATGGAGTTGCTGACTAGGGTAAGATCTAGAACCTCTTCCCTAATGGCGTTAATAAATGAAGGCTTACACCCTAAGTTAGCAACATCTAATTGACAACACAATAGATACTCTAAAAGGGACTCACCACGTTTATTGACGTCGCTGCTTCCCCAGACCGTGTGATGCGCATTTGCGTCACAGCCGATCACGAGCGGCTTGTTGTTTCGATGGTAGAAGTCCACTATCCGCTGAACCTCTGCGGGGGGGACGTCATCCACGTCGCCCGGGAAATAGGCAGAGGCACCCTCATCCGTGGCTACCTCAACTGTTATTTACAACAATAGCAGTGCGAGGGGCACCACCCATATGGTCATATGATAACTTACATGATCCGCATGATAATCCACGACAGGGCAGGGGAGGGGGAGATATCTATCGGGAACTATGTAATCTATAATTTATCGATTTTACCATATTCATTATAACTGTTTTTTCCTCCAACCAATACTAGGGAATGGTATGGACTTTTGCTAGGTCGTATAATGTTTTCTTGTAGCATCCTATTTACTTCCTGCTTAACAAAGTTGTTAGCTGAATAAGGATAAGAATACTAATTATTATAACCTTCTTTCTTGGTTTTGGCTTACTAACGATTTTATTATCGTTTGTAAATGAGAAATCAAACATTGACGATGATTCATAAGAGTCAGACACTTGGAATAAGTATAACATGTTTCCATTATTTCCATTTTGAGAGATTAGATAAGTGGCAATGTTCAAATCTATCTCTGAACACTGTAGATTACTAACTGTATCTTCAGCTGGGGTTTCGTAATTTATTCTTTCTATTTTATCTTTATAAGCATCTCTTTAGATAGGTCAATAATGGCATTTATTTCCTTTAGTAGGTTATAGCCGACCAATAGATCCGCATCTAATTTTTGGATTTCGTAAAACCTTTGGCTTTTGCCAAATATTGTGATATTATGAAAATGAGTTACCAAACTTGCACATTTTTTCTATTATCTATTTTGAAATAAACATAAGTCTAATATACTCCGCAATACTTTTTAGAAAAGGAATATAGGCAGCAAGGCGTCAAACAAAAGCATAGACAATAACATAAAACAGGGTACACGTCACAAGCCAAACCCCAGTCGTTCGGCACCCATGCCTACCCGCACCCACCAGTTACGGTACCTCGGTACCCAGACCGTTAGCCTAGCACACACACAAATTACCGTACCTCGGACGTGAGCCTAGTACACGCATTGAGTAATGGTGCCTCGGTACCCAGAGCCTACCACCCTCACAGAGTAACGGTGCCTCGGGACCCAGAGCACGAGCCTAATGTTCGCACAAGTAACGGAGCCTGGGTACCCAGAGCTTATGCACTGACAGGCAGCGGCGCTAGGCAAGCAGCAGCAGAGCCACAGCAGCAGCGCCATACAGGCAGCAAGGCGCAGGCAGCGAAACGTAAGCTGCGAAATACGGTCGACATCGCTAGGGCAAACAACAGTCGATCGTGAGCAGCAAACTTGTGGGAGTACAAGCGAAAGTACCCGCGGCTAGGCACGCGTGACACGCGACACGTGCACGTGAGCTAAAAGGGATGGCGTGGTGGTAGAATCAACCATCACGTGGCCAGCGAGTACCCGTACGTGACGTGGACCATGTTCGTCCATTATACCCTGTACACATCTCATCAGTGCATAATCTGCTAGTAGGCCCTCTTTCTGAAGGTCATATTAGTCCTAGTATTTTTAAATTTTCTGTAAAGACCCCCTTACAGATGGCGCCCGAGTAGGGACTACTAAGACTACACATTTAGATTTGAGGAACTTTCTTTCAGGGTGTAATACGAAAGTACAACACCCACAATACAAGATAACATAGTTCACCCGTATCAAAGAATTTACATATATATATCGAGGTAGGCATAGGAAACTTAGACTTTTTAGGCCATGGATTTTAAAAAAATTCATGGTCTATTGTGTTTGTCGGAACGGAAATGTACGTAACAGGAGGCATCTCCGACCCCATAAACTATATATATTATGAATCAGTATCAGTAACCGAGTCGATTGAGCCATGTCTGTCTGTCCGTCTGTCCGCCTGTCTGTCTCTATGAACACCTGGATCTCAGAAACTGTAAGAGCTAGAGTCATCAAATTTTGTGACAACATACGTATATATTGCAGTGTCTCAAAGTTTTTATTTAAAATTTGGACACGCCCCTTCCCGCCTCTGTACATCAGTAATAACTATTTAAAAACTACAATATTAGCTCAACAACAGAGTTATATGACAAATACCTTGCCACGGGCGTTATGTGAACATTTCATTTAAATCGGACTATAAATAAGTGAGATATGATACGAATTAAACTCACTTTGAACACTTATATACTTAAGCATACCTAATTTACGCAAGCATTCCGAAGTTCAAATCTAGCGTCAGACACACAGCATTTTATTAAACTTTTTATTTGCATTGTATGGTAATAGAATTGGACCACAATGCAGCTTTGCCGATATGTCGAGCAGTGAGGCAATGGCCGAGTGGTTAAAGTGGCGGACGGCCACTAGTTACAGTCAAGCAAATTAAATTAATTTATTTTATCTGTTATGATTTTGCATGTTCAGTAAGATACCAATTGGATGTTTCCTATTTTGTTTTGCTCTCAATCTTTTGCAATTAGAACGCTAGAAAGAAAACTAAGTTATAATTACATACCATATATTGCAAAACTAAAACTTAAAAATCGCCTACCGCCGCCTCTTTAATGTTTTTGAGCTTTTAATTTATTTAAAGATACAAAAGAATTTCACATGTTGATCGCGGCAGCAATCGAACCTCGAACACGCTCAATATCATTAGTCTTAGATTCCGGGACATAGTTCACTCAGCCACTGAACATCTCTCGTAGTCGTCGAAAATGGTGAGACATTAGACAAAACCACAAGACGCAATATGCATTCTTAGTTCGTGCAAAAAAAATCAAAAAGAAGCTGATATGCATACCTATACCTATTGCCTACGGTATACTTTGATAATCTATGACACTAAGTATCCTAAGACTTCAGATTCTTTTCTGAAAAACTTGGATTTTCTTAAAGAAATTTTCATGTTTGCCGTAATAAGTATTTCTATGATCTCTTGAAGATCATATAAATATTGTTCTGCTGTTTCAGAAAAGACGATTATATCATCAACATAAATGTGATGAATCTTTCCGCTTTTTTTGAGTTAAATGTTGTCCATTGCTCTTTGAAATATTGGAGGGGCATTAGCCAATCCAAAAGGTAACCTGAGAAATACATATTTCCCATTATTGATGAAAAACGCCGTTTTTTCTATGTATTGATAGGATCTTCAGTAGGATCTGACGGGTCAGGCATGGGATATCTATCGGGAACTGTGTAATCTATAACTAATCGATTTTACCATCTTCATTATAACCGTTTTTTCCTACAACTCATACTGGGGAATGGTATGGACTTTTGCTAGGTCGTATAATGTTTTCTTGTAGCATCTTATTTACTTCCTGGTTAACAAAGTTGTTAGCTGAATAAGGATAAGGATACTGTTTATTATAAATGGCATTGTCATTCAATGTTCTTATCTTGCCTTTAATATTTGTTCTAAAAGGCAGACACGTTCGAATTTGGGAATGCTTTGAAAATTCTTCTTGGACAACTTGTTGTTCAAGGTCATTTAAGTCCTCTGTGACATTCACAGAGTGGTTTATTTTGCATAATATAGAAGAATTGGTAACTGAGGATCCTGACACTTTACGGCGTCTGCTCTTTTTAACCTTCTTCCTTTGTTTTGGCTTACTAGCGATTTCATTATCGTTTGTAAATGGACAATCAGCGGCAGTCATTGACGATGATTTATAAGAGTCGGACACTTGGAATAAGGATAACATGTTTCCATTATTTCCATTTTGAGAGATTAGTTAGCTGGCAATGTACAAATCTATCTCTGAACACTGTAGAATACCAACTGTATCTTCAGCTGGGGTTTCGTAATTTATTCTTTCTATTTTATCTTTATAAGCAAGCGTCGCTTTAGATAGGTCAATAATGGCATTTATTTCCTTTAGTAGGTTATAGCCGACCAATAGATCCGCATCTAATTTTTGGATTTCGTAAAATCTTTGGCTTTTGTCAAATATTGTGATATTATGAAAATGAGTTACCAAACTTGTGACGCTGCATGAAGCGCGGCACATTTTTTCTATTATCTATTTTTAAATAAACATAAGTCTAATATACTCCGCAGTACATTTTAAAAAGGGAATATAGGCAGCAAGGCGTCAAACAAGAGCATAGACAATAACATAAACGAGAGCAACAGTCGCGCAAAACGCGACAGTGGGATACCCTTCGACCTATGTTCCCGTGTAGTTTAATTTGTTAAATTCATACACATATGCATATGCACATGCTTTGAAATTATTCCCGACAGATGGCGCTCGCGCTTTGCGCTCGCCCGTCTCCCTTGTTAGATGACAGAAGCACTTGGTTTTATGCTCATACTTTCTTAAATAACTTCTGTGTTTATTGTTCGATTGCATTGTAATTTGGGGACTACGTAGATATTTCATTTAGCTTAGTATATGTTAAAGTCAGAAAGTTGTATCTTATATACAGCGCTTACAAATTGAGTTCAAAAATTAAATTATTGATTTGTGGGGGCGGTGAGCGTGGCACCTAACGAGTCTTCCTGCCAAGTTTGGTAACTCTAGCTTTTATAATAGTTGAGATGGTCCCTGATAGACTGGAACCACGTGAGTCCGGTGACAAGGTGGCGTCATCGTGACTGGATAGATCTGGGTTCGCAACCGAACCTGGGAAGTGAACTTGTAGAAGAAGGTTAAGTGCTTCGGTATAGTAAAAGCCGTATATTGTCGTGATTTCTCCTCTAAGGGTATCTGCCAGTACGCATGTTTCATATCTAGACCGGTGATGAAAAGTGCAGGTGGTAATCTACTTAAAATGCCGTCGATATGAGGGAGTGGATATGCGTCACGTTTTGTAACTTTATTCACCCCTCTCGAATCGATACATAGAAAGTATTATTCACCATTCTTCACCAAGACACAATTACTACTCCACGGGCTAGTGGACTCTTCTATGACGTCGAGTGCCAGCATATTAGAAGTGAACATTATTTTTTCAATGGCTGGGGAAATAGGCCAATGCCGCTGTTTAACGTCGAAGGTATGGGTTGTCAATCTGTTTCTCCCTAAACCTTCTGCAACAAAAGATGGGACTGTTGCCATTACGGTTTTGAGCCGTTGTTTTTCTCAGGTGTTAAAATATGTAATTTAGGAGTATCCTCATTTTCTTCGGAAGTTCCTATATCTAATTCGGAAATTAGGGGGGAATCCGAAATTTTATTAGCCAAACCAGCTTTCTTCCAGAAATCCATTCCTAGTATAATATAAAAGATGGGACTGTTGCCATTACAGTTTTGAGGCGTTGTTTTTTCTCAAGTGTTAAAATATGTAATTTAGGAGTATCCTCATTTTCTTCGGAAGTTCCTATATCTAATTCGGAAATTAGGGGGGAATCCGAAATTTTATTAGCCAAACCAACTTTCTTCCAGAAATCCATTCCTAGTATAATATTTTGTTTAATTTCTGGGATTATAAATATTTCCAATTCAAAAATTTTATTATTATATTTAATTGGTGTTGCTATTTTTCCTACTACTTTGCTTTCTGTTCCGTTTGCGGTTTTTATGACTCCCGAACACTTGCGAGTCTTATAATTGGACAAAAGCTCTTGGGCTGTCGAACTACCACTGCAACTTATTGTAGCGCCGGAATCCAATAATGCAACATACTCTTTTTCGTCAATACGTACATTGGTGTAAATTCTATTATCAGACTCTAAAAATAAAGCACAAATAATTTTTTTCTGATCATTTTGGATTCGTTTCCAGAAATTATGTAACCGTTTGGTTGACCTTTTAGGTTCTATTAATAGTTGGGAACTATTTCATTAAAAATCTTTTCTCGAAGAGAGTCATATTTTTCTATTCTTTTATGTAAGGGAATAAAAGAATAATGAAATTGATTGTCTGGACTGAACTTGGTTTGTTTGTGTTTCAGCATTACGAATTATTTAATTCGGACCTAGTAGACGTCATCGAGGGATTCTCGTCTCACCTCAAACTGCTAAGTGTAATTGTTTATATGTTCCGCTTCATAGCTAAATATAAAAAAGGAATACCCAATTTGAATGGATTCCGTCACCAACGGAATATAAAGAAGCCTTTTTTAAAATGATCGAACTTGTTCACTGTCACGAATTTTATGATGACATTAAATGAGTTCGTAAGGGATCCAAGCTTGGCCCTTGTCTTCAGCGATTAAATCCATTTATTCACGAAGAGAAGGGAACTTGGTGTTGAGAGTTGGGGGGCGACTAGCAAATGCTCCTATATCGTATGATGCCAAGTTTCCATTGTTGTTGACTAAACGGTCAAAATTCGAACAGAGCTATGTTCGACATTTGCATCAAACCAATTTTGATTTTGGCCCACGAGCACTTGTGAGTATCCTTCGGGAGCGTATTTGGATTGTTAACGCTCTGGAGGTCTGCAGTCAGACAGTTCGTTTGTGCATTAGATGTTTCAAATGCAAATCGCGACTTCTGACTCAAATAATGGGGAATTTACCCGCAGACCGACTCCGTACTCGCCGCCCTTTTGACATTTGTGGCGTTGACTTTTGTGGTCCAGTGTACACGACACTTAAAATCCGTGGTAGGCCCCTTATAAGTCCCACATAGCGCTGTTCGTGTGTTTTGCGTGCAAGGCAGTTCATTTCACCCCAGCGACGGAGAGGCCCTAACACCAGGGCACCTGCTGACAGGCGGGTCGCTACTCGCCCCACCAGCACTCCGGACCCCGGACCATACAGGTCTCAATTGCTTGCGGCGATGGCGACTTGTCTCGTCAGTCAGGCAACAGTTCTGGCAGCGATGGTCCCACGAATATGTGCTAGGCCTTCAAATTCGGGGCAAGCAGCAGCAGCCCAACATCAAAGAGGGCACTCTCGTCGTCGTCGCAGAAGACAATCTTCCTCCGCAACAGTGGCTCCTCGGCAGGATCGTGGCAACTCACGCAGGGCAGGACGGCATGGTCAGGGTCGTCGACCTTAGGACCAGCGAAGGGCGAGTTTTCAAACTGGCTCCGTTACCGATTGTTGGAAGCCTTGGTCATAGAATCTGATCTGGAGCAGATCTCTAAGCCAGGAATGTCTTTGATAAGTCTAGCATGCCCTGATTCGGTAGCTAGAAGCCCAGATTGGAGCTTGATTCGAAGAAGGCTCATAGCGGCGACTTCTTGGATTTGAATATGTAGCGGTGTCAAGTTTAAAATTGATTCCATAGCTGCAGTGGGACAGGTACGAAGTGCACCCGTTAGAGAACAGAGAACATGTTTCAATGGCTGGGGAAATAGGCCAATGCCGCTGTTTAACGTCGAAGGTATGGGTTGTCAATCTGTTTCTCCCTAAACCTTCTGCAACAAAAGATGGGACTGTTGCCATTACGGTTTTGAGCCGTTGTTTTTCTCAGGTGTTAAAATATGTAATTTAGGAGTATCCTCATTTTCTTCGGAAGTTCCTATATCTAATTCGGAAATTAGGGGGGAATCCGAAATTTTATTAGCCAAACCAGCTTTCTTCCAGAAATCCATTCCTAGTATAATATAAAAGATGGGACTGTTGCCATTACAGTTTTGAGGCGTTGTTTTTTCTCAAGTGTTAAAATATGTAATTTAGGAGTATCCTCATTTTCTTCGGAAGTTCCTATATCTAATTCGGAAATTAGGGGGGAATCCGAAATTTTATTAGCCAAACCAACTTTCTTCCAGAAATCCATTCCTAGTATAATATTTTGTTTAATTTCTGGGATAATAAATATTTCCAATTCAAAAATTGTATTATTATATTTAATTGGTGTTGCTATTTTTCCTACTACTTTGCTTTCTGTTCCGTTTGCGGTTTTTATGACTCCCGAACACTTGCGAGTCTTATAATTGGACAAAAGCTCTTGGGCTGTCGAACTACCACTGCAACTTATTGTAGCGCCGGAATCCAATAATGCAACATACTCTTTTTCGTCAATACGTACATTGGTGTAAATTCTATTATCAGACTCTAAAAATAAAGCACAAATAATTTTTTTCTGATCATTTTGGATTCGTTTCCAGAAATTATGTAACCGTTTGGTTGACCTTTTAGGTTCTATTAATAGTTGGGAACTATTTCATTAAAAATCTTTTCTCGAAGAGAGTCATATTTTTCTATTCTTTTATGTAAGGGAATAAAAGAATAATGAAATTGATTGTCTGGACTGAACTTGGTTTGTTTGTGTTTCAGCATTACGAATTATTTAATTCGGACCTAGTAGACGTCATCGAGGGATTCTCGTCTCACCTCAAACTGCTAAGTGTAATTGTTTATATGTTCCGCTTCATAGCTAAATATAAAAAAGGAATACCCAATTTGAATGGATTCCGTCACCAACGGAATATAAAGAAGCCTTTTTTAAAATGATCGAACTTGTTCACTGTCACGAATTTTATGATGACATTAAATGAGTTCGTAAGGGATCCAAGCTTGGCCCTTGTCTTCAGCGATTAAATCCATTTATTCACGAAGAGAAGGGAACTTGGTGTTGAGAGTTGGGGGGCGACTAGCAAATGCTCCTATATCGTATGATGCCAAGTTTCCATTGTTGTTGACTAAACGCTCAAAATTCGAACAGAGCTATGTTCGACATTTGCATCAAACCAATTTTGATTTTGGCCCACGAGCACTTGTGAGTATCCTTCGGGAACGTATTTGGATTGTTAACGCTCTGGAGGTCTGCAGTCAGACAGTTCGTTTGTGCATTAGATGTTTCAAATGCAAATCGCGACTTCTGACTCAAATAATGGGGAATTTACCCGCAGACCGACTCCGTACTCGCCGCCCTTTTGACATTTGTGGCGTTGACTTTTATGGTCCAGTGTACACGACACTTAAAATCCGTGGTAGGCCCCTTATAAGTCCCACATAGCGCTGTTCGTGTGTTTTGCGTGCAAGGCAGTTCATTTCACCCCAGCGACGGAGAGGCCCTAACACCAGGGCACCTGCTGACAGGCGGGTCGCTACTCGCCCCACCAGCACTCCGGACCCCGGACCATACAGGTCTCAATTGCTTGCGGCGATGGCGACTTGTCTCGTCAGTCAGGCAACAGTTCTGGCAGCGATGGTCCCACGAATATGTGCTAGGCCTTCAAATTCGGGGCAAGCAGCAGCAGCCCAACATCAAAGAGGGCACTCTCGTCGTCGTCGCAGAAGACAATCTTCCTCCGCAACAGTGGCTCCTCGGCAGGATCGTGGCAACTCACGCAGGGCAGGACGGCATGGTCAGGGTCGTCGACCTTAGGACCAGCGAAGGGCGAGTTTTCAAACTGGCTCCGTTACCGATTGTTGGAAGCCTTGGTCATAGAATCTGATCTGGAGCAGATCTCTAAGCCAGGAATGTCTTTGATAAGTCTAGCATGCCCTGATTCGGTAGCTAGAAGCCCAGATTGGAGCTTGATTCGAAGAAGGCTCATAGCGGCGACTTCTTGGATTTGAATATGTAGCGGTGTCAAGTTTAAAATTGATTCCATAGCTGCAGTGGGACAGGTACGAAGTGCACCCGTTAGAGAACAGAGAACATGTTTCAATGGCTGGGGAAATAGGCCAATGCCGCTGTTTAACGTCGATGGTATGGGTTGTCAATCTGGTTCTCCCTAAACCTTCTGCAGCAAAAGATGGGAATGTTGCCATTACAGTTTTGAGGCGTTGTTTTTGCTCAGGTGTTAAAATATGTAATTTAGGAATATCTTCATTTTCTTCGGAAGTTCCTATATCTAATTCGGAAATTAGGGGGAATCCGAAATTTTATTAGCCAAACCAGCTTTCTTCCAGAAATCCATTCCTAGTATAATATAAAAGATGGGAATGTTGCCATTACAGTTTTGAGGCGTTGTTTTTGCTCAGGTGTTAAAATATGTAATTTAGGAATATCTTCATTTTCTTCGGAAGTTCCTATATCTAATTCGGAAATAAGGGGGGAATCCGAAATTTTATTAGCCAAACCAGCTTTCTTCCAGAAATCCATTCCTAGTATAATATTTTGTTTAATTTCTGGGATTATAAATATTTCCAATTCAAAAATTTTATTATTATATTTAATTGGTGTTGCTATTTTTCCTACTACTTTACTTTCTGTTCCGTTTGCGGTTTTTATGACTCCCGAACACTTGCGAGTCTTATAATTGGACAAAAGCTCTTGGGCTGCCGAACTACCACTGCAACTTATTGTAGCGCCGGAATCCAATAATGCAACATACTCTTTTTCGTCAATACGTACATTGGTGTAAATTCTATTATCAGACTCTAAAAATATAGCACTAATAATTTTTTTCTGATCATTTTGGATTCGTTTCCAGAAATTACGTAACCGTTTGGTTGACCTTTTAGGTTCTATTAATAGTTGGGAACTATTTCATTAAAAATCTTTTCTCGAAGAGAGTCATATTTTTCTATTCTTTTATGTAAGGGAATAAAAGAATAATGAAATTGATTGTCTGGACTGAACTTGGTTTGTTTGTGTTTCAGCATTACGAATTATTTAATTCGGACCTAGTAGACGTCATCGAGGGATTCTCGTCTCACCTCAAACTGCTAAGTGTAATTGTTTATATGTTCCGCTTCATAGCTAAATATAAAAAAGGAATACCCAATTTGAATGGATTCCGTCACCAACGGAATATAAAGAAGCCTTTTTAAAATGATCGAACTTGTTCACTGTCACGAATTTTATGATGACATTAAATGAGTTCGTAAGGGATCCAAGCTTGGCCCTTGTCTTCAGCGATTAAATCCATTTATTCACGAAGAGAAGGGAACTTGGTGTTGAGAGTTGGGGGCGACTAGCAAATGCTCCTATATCGTATGATGCCAAGTTTCCATTGTTGTTGACTAAACGCTCAAAATTCGAACAGAGCTATGTTCGACATTTGCATCAAACCAATTTTGATTTTGGCCCACGAGCACTTGTGAGTATCCTTCGGGAACGTATTTGGATTGTTAACGCTCTGGAGGTCTGCAGTCAGACAGTTCGTTTGTGCATTAGATGTTTCAAATGCAAATCGCGACTTCTGACTCAAATAATGGGGAATTTACCCGCAGACCGACTCCGTACTCGCCGCCCTTTTGACATTTGTGGCGTTGACTTTTATGGTCCAGTGTACACGACACTTAAAATCCGTGGTAGGCCCCTTATAAGTCCCACATAGCGCTGTTCGTGTGTTTTGCGTGCAAGGCAGTTCATTTCACCCCAGCGACGGAGAGGCCCTAACACCAGGGCACCTGCTGACAGGCGGGTCGCTACTCGCCCCACCAGCACTCCGGACCCCGGACCATACAGGTCTCAATTGCTTGCGGCGATGGCGACTTGTCTCGTCAGTCAGGCAACAGTTCTGGCAGCGATGGTCCCACGAATATGTGCTAGGCCTTAAAATTCGGGGCAAGCAGCAGCAGCCCAACATCAAAGAGGGCACTCTCGTCGTCGTCGCAGAAGACAATCTTCCTCCGCAACAGTGGCTCCTCGGCAGGATCGTGGCAACTCACGCAGGGCAGGATGGCATGGTCAGGGTCGTCGACCTTAGGACCAGCGAAGGGCGAGTTTTCAAACTGGCTCCGTTACCGATTGTTGGAAGCCTTGGTCATAGAATCTGATCTGGAGCAGATCTCTAAGCCAGGAATGTCTTTGATAAGTCTAGCATGCCCTGATTCGGTAGCTAGAAGCCCAGATTGGAGCTTGATTCGAAGAAGGCTCATAGCGGCGACTTCTTGGATTTGAATATGTAGCGGTGTCAAGTTTAAAATTGATTCCATAGCTGCAGTGGGACAGGTACGAAGTGCACCCGTTAGAGAAAGGCAGTAGTGCATTTGTTGATGGCAGTGACCTGCGTGACCTTTGGCCACCACACAATAGCGGCGTAGGTGACGATGGGTCTTACCATCATCTCAAATAACCACCGAATGGTGCATGATTTGAGACCCCAGGTCCTACCAAAGAATCTTCTACATGCCCACATGGCATGAGTTGCCTTTGATAGGGTGTTGTTTAAATGGGAATTCCAGTTCAGTCTTTTATCAAGAGTTACCCCTAGGTATTTAACCTCGTTGGAAAGTCCCACAGGAGAGCCGCCAATATGCAATTGAGCTATGTCAACGGAATAGCGCTTTGTGAAGGGAACGATAATCGCCTTTTATGGATTGATGCTAAGACAATCTTCACACCATCTACTAACCGTGTTCAGAGCAAATTGCATCAGCTCTGTCACGGTGTTGGCAAAGTTCCCGTTCACTATGAGAGCCAGGTCGTCAGTATAGCCGATTGCTTGCACGCCCTGTTCAGCGAGAATACTCAATAGTTCTTCAACTACTAACAGTGTTCAGAGCAAATTGCATCAGCTCTGTCACGGTGTTGGGAAAGTTCCCGTTCACTATGAGAGCCAGGTCGTTAGCATAGCCGATTGCTTGCACGCCCTGTCCAGCGAGAATACTCAGTAGTTCGTCAACTACTAAAGACCAGAGTAAGGGGGATAGGACGCCTCCCTGGGGACATCCCTTAACCGCACTAATGAAAGCGGTCGTCAGGGGGACGGTTTCACTGTTTAGGGATGAATATCACATTGACTCTCCTCCAAGAGATGGGTATGTATCCCCAAGTGAGACTGGCTCTAAGAAGACTGACCAGCGGATCGAGAGTGTGATCCAGGCTGGGACTGGACAGATCTGGGTTCGCCACCGAACCTGGGAAGTGGACTTGTAGAAGAAGGTCAAGTGCTTCCCTGCGATCTTGAGTGAAAGAGCTGTCTGCTCTTTTGAGAAGCCCTATCCCATTAGTCGACCCTTTAGCCAATACCTTGTGGAGTCTCGCTGCATCTGGCAACGATTCAATGCTACCACAGTAACTGCGCAACGTATCGCGCTTAACACGTCTAATTGATTTTTTGTAATTAGTGAGAGCGTCCCTATAGACGTCCGAACTGACACGGTTAGATCTGACCCTATTGAATAGGCTTCTAACCTTCCTTTCTTTTATTTAGCAGCCAGTTCTTCGTTCCACCAAGGAACTTTTCGGTTGACCTTTCAGGTCTTCCGAACAGAGCTGTGCTCGAAGGATGTGATTAGCACATCTTGAAGCAGGTTGGCAGCAAGATCTATCTCACTGATATAATTCGGGTTACTGATTAACGAGTCTGCTTTAAAAGACAACAATGGAGTTGCTGACTAGGGTAAGATCTAGAACCTCTTCCCTAATGGCGTTAATAAATGAAGGCTTACACCCTAAGTTAGCAACATCTAATTGACAACACAATAGATACTCTAAAAGGGACTCACCACGTTTATTGACGTCGCTGCTTCCCCAGACCGTGTGATGCGCATTTGCGTCACAGCCGATCACGACCGGCTTGTTGTTTCGACGGTAGAAGTCCACTACCCGCTGAACCTCTGCGGGGGGGACGTCATCCACGTCGCCCGGGAAATAGGCAGAGGCACCCTCATCCATGGCTACCTCAACTGTTATTTACAACAATAGCAGTGCGAGGGGCACCACCCATATGGTCATATGATAACTTACATGATCCGCATGATAATCCACGACAGGGCAGGGGAGGGGGAGATATCTATCGGGAACTATGTAATCTATAATTTATCGATTTTACCATATTCATTATAACTGTTTTTTCCTACAACCAATACTGGGGAATGGTATGGACTTTTGCTAGGTCGTATAATGTTTTCTTGTAGCATCCTATTTACTTCCTGGTTAACAAAGTTGTTAGCTGAATAAGGATAAGAATACTAATTATTATAACCTTCTTTCTTGGTTTTGGCTTACTAACGATTTTATTATCGTTTGTAAATGAGAAATCAAACATTGACGATGATTCATAAGAGTCAGACACTTGGAATAAGTATAACATGTTTCCATTATTTCCATTTTGAGAGATTAGATAAGTGGCAATGTTCAAATCTATCTCTGAACACTGTAGATTACTAACTGTATCTTCAGCTGGGGTTTCGTAATTTATTCTTTCTATTATCTTTATAAGCATCTCTTTAGATAGGTCAATAATGGCATTTATTTCCTTTAGTAGGTTATAGCCGACCAATAGATCCGCATCTAATTTTTGGATTTCGTAAAACCTTTGGCTTTTACCAAATATTGTGATATTATGAAAATGAGTTACCAAACTTGCACATTTTTTCTATTATCTATTTTTAAATAAACATAAGTCTAATATACTCCGCAATACTTTTTAGAAAAGGAATATAGGCAGCAAGGCGTCAAACAAAAGCATAGACAATAACATAAAACAGGGTACACGTCACAAGCCAAACCCCAGTCGTTCGGCACCCATGCCTAGCCGCACCCACCAGTTACGGTACCTCGGTACCCAGACCGTTAGCCTAGCACACATACAAATTACCGTACCTCGGACGTGAGCCTAGTACACGCATTGAGTAACGGTGCCTCGGTACCCAGAGCCTACCACCCTCACAGAGTAACGGTGCCTCGGGACCCAGAACACGAGCCTAGTGTTCGCACAAGTAACGGAGCCTGGGTACCCAGAGCTTATGCACTGACAGGCAGCGGCGCTAGGCAAGCAGCAGCAGAGCCACAGCAGCAGCGCCATACACATCTCATCAGTGCATAATCTGCTAGTAGGCCCTCTTTCTGAAGGTCATATTAGTCCTAGTATTTTTAAATTTTCTGTAAAGACCCCCTTACAGATGGCGCCCGAGTAGGGACTACTAAGACTACACATTTAGATTTGAGGAACTTTCTTTCAGGGTGTAATACGAAAGTACAACACCCACAATACAAGATCACATAGTTCACCCGTATCAAAGAATTTACATATATATATCGAGGTAGGCATAGGAAACTTAGACTTTTTAGGCCATGGATTTTAAAAAAATTCATGGTCTATTGTGTTTGTCGGAACGGAAATGTACGTAACAGGAGGCATCTCCGACCCCATAAACTATATATATTATGAATCAGTATCAGTAGCCGAGTCGATTGAGCCATGTCTGTCTGTCCGTCTGTCCGCCTGTCTGTCTCTATGAACACCTGGATCTCAGAAACTGTAAGAGCTAGAGTCATCAAATTTTGTGACAACATACGTATATATTGCAGTGTCTCAAAGTTTTTATTTAAAATTTGGACACGCCCCTTCGCGCCTCTGTAAATCAGTAATAACTATTTAAATACTACAATATTAGCTCAACAACGCCACGGGCGTTATGTGAAAATTTCATTTAAATCGGACTTTAAATAAGTGAGATATGATACGAATTAAACTCACTTTGAACATATACACGTAAGCATACCTAATTTACGCAAGCATACCGAAGTTCAAATCTAGCGTCTGATACACAGCATTTTATTAAACTTTTTATTTGCATTGTATGGTAATAGAATTGGTTCACAATGCAGCTTTGACGATAGGTCGAGCAGTGAGGCAATGGCCTTGTACAGTCAGCGTTAGTATTTTTTTGATGGTAACATCACTCAGGCCAAGTCCTATAAGACTCGGTGCCGAATACCGAGGAACGCGTCCAGATCGTGCACGCAGGCAGGCAACATCGAATCCTGTCGCAGGTCAAGCAAGTGAAAAGAAAACATGGGAACACGCTAGAACGCCTTCCGTCGCAATAACGAGCTAGAATTCATTTTAAAGGAGTTTGGACTGGACTCGAATGGCACAGTGGAGGAAATGCGAAGCCGCTTGGTAGCCTTCACCAATCATGGAGACTTGTTCAAGGAACAGTTGCAGCGGATGATAGAACTGGAGACAAGCCTAGGCAATTACACCGTATCTTAAGTCACCTGGAACACGAGTTACCAACCGTGGCTTAGAGGGTAACAACAATTGTCTTATATAAATGTGGTTTATCTCCTTAATTAATGTCCTGTCTGCTTGTCCAACTATTTTGTCTCTAATTACTCCTAATAGTAATTCTCCGTATTATGTTTTTTCTACGTTGGTGACCACATTCATTAGTCACTCTACGCTTGTAATAAACTTCGTTAGTAATTCTTTGTCTCCATCATACGTGGGTAATAGTTTAGTTGTATCAGGTATTTGAAGTTCATCCATTACATCTCTATTGGTTCTTTGCGTCATGGTGGTCTGTTCAGTTCCTATAAGATTGTTTTCTTCTACTTCTATATCTAGAGACTGCAAAACTCCAATCGCCCTTGCTCTTTCCGCTGCTCTAGCTAAGCTTCTCGTTATGGGTGTGTTTCTTCCTTGATTAGCTGGAATGTATTACTTCCTATTTGAACTGTGGGTATTAAGAAATAAATATATACAGGGTCCGCCACGTAACTTTTTTTTTTTAAAACAGTGCGCACAAGATCGATCGTAACGTTGGCTGTGTGGTACGGAGCGCCGTCTTGCTGGAACCAAATGTTGTCTATGTGCTCCTCTTTGATTTCCGGCAAGAACCAATCCGTTAACATGGCGCGGTAGCGTTCACAATTGACCGTAACGGCGGCTCCTGCCGCATTTTCGCCTCACGCACACTCACGGCCACAGCAGCGATATTACCGGCAGTACGCAGTTTTCTTGGTTTCTCACGCGTTGGTTTATTAATAATTGTGCCGGTTTCTTTCAATTTTTTCAAAAGAAAGCGCACATACGGAGCGGACGGTGCTTTGTTACGGCTCATTTCCGTGCGTAATTTTCGCACACATTCTACAACATTACCATAATTATATTTTAACGCGTTCCTCAATCGTATACACAACCATTTTCGTTCAGCGGAAGGATAAAACTAAGTTTCTGTCAAATCAGATGTAACATCAGTGTTACCACACTCAAAATAACCACTAGTTCAAAAAAAAAAAAAATTTTAGATGGCGGACCCTATATTTGTATGCGTATTAATATTTGTATAAGTGGCAAAAATATATATGTGTGTAAACAAAATATTATATATATATATATTTTGTATGAATATTTGTAAGTTGTTTGATATGAACTTTTGAATTATATATATTAAATTGCTTGAACTATATATTTTGTGTAATATTTTTTGTTTTTGTATAGTGTGTGTGTTTAGTGTACTTAACAGTTAATACTTAAAAGTATTTGTTGTGTTTGGTTGTGGTAAGTGGCAAAGAATTTCGTTTTGGGTTTTGTAATTTGAGATCTCTGCTTCGTTATTCCGCTTGCTGGTTGTTTGTGCACTTTGGTTCACCAGCAGGGTATGTACATACGTCTGCGTGTACCGTTTCGCATCTTTCACGTACATATGCGAAAATGTATATTATATGTTTATATGTATTTTTATTATTAAATGTTAGCCTCACTATTGTTGTTCCATTTTTTTGTTTATACATATAGTATGTCACTTATAACTTTTTCACTTTTGTATAATAGATCTTCGTATCAAATGTTGTTTTGTATATATTATGCGCATTACATGTAAAATGAATACTTCCGATTCCAAGATGCTGTTTCACTAGATGACAATTGTGGACAGATTCAAAGTCCAATATTCTCCCCTGCAACACCCTGTCTACGTTACAGCCGGCTAAGCTCAGGGAAAATGGGCGGGGTTTTGTGTGCAGGTTCAGTTATCAACGTCACGAAAATATCGACAGGTTATAGGAAGGGGCGAATGGCAAGAAAAGGGAAGGCCAAAATAAACGGACGGACTACCCCTAATATAATATATTTTATCCTTTTTGATTATTTTCTTCCTTTTTATTAAATAATTTTATTTAATTTGAATTTATTTTCTATTTTTTTCTAATTTGTTCTCACTGGTTTTTGATTGTATCAGAGTGAGAAGTATATTGCTTAACGATAGGCAGGCGATAGTTGAAGAGTATTTAATCGGCTTAGATTTGGTTATTGTTATCGACTCACCCGCGATCCGTTGGAGCCCCGACAAAACAGCTGAGGAAAAAGAATAATCACAACAATAACAACACAAAAAAAATCTACCGTCCTATCACTCAATCCATGCCTGCTTTATTTACGTTTTTATCAATTTTCTTTATCTTTATTTACATTAGAAAGTTTATGTCTGTGTGTGTGTGTGAATGAATGAAAGAAAGGTGATGAAGAAAAAAATAAATCAAATCAAAAAGGATGAACAAATTAATTGCAGTAAAAACAAAATAATTGCAGTAAAAAAAAATGAAAGCGAAATTAAAAGAAACTATAATATAACAATTTTGAATCTAATAAGAACTCAAAAGAATGAATAAATGAATGAAAAGAAAAATACCGAACACGATAGGTGGCCCAGGCAATCGATAAATCCCCACTCCACTTCCCAACACTGATCGTTCAGATCGCCCGGTTTGAAGTTGCCAGACCGGTCGATTATCAGTCCGACTCTGGGTGTGGTGAAAACCGTAGTTCGAATTCAAATTTAAATTTGAATTCCTGCGTTTCAAAACAGTTTTAAAATTTGTAAAACGAAATAAAAATAAAAATATAATACACGGGCCTCACAATTGTCTTATATAGATGTGGTTTATCACGTCGTTGTTATTATATGTATTATTAAATGTTTGAGTCACTATTGTTATTCCATTTTTTTTTATGCATATAGTATGTCACTTGTAACTTCACAGAAATTATTACCGTTGCAAATACTGTTGCAGCGCTAGGGCTTGATCGAAAAACGTCGCAACGCGTCGTCGACGACCAGCCAGGCGCCAGAGCTATTGAACCGATAGTCGAATTGAACACCAAAAAATTCTTCAGAATTATTGCTTTCCCTAGAATTATTTCCTTTGCAAACTCTGCAATATAACTTGGGTAATGCATGTGATCTGACGAACGTATACAGCTTCTATCTGTGTATCAGTGACAGCGAAGTCGTCGATGCTGGTAGGCGCCATGCCAGTCGCGATGTCCGAACTGCAGAATCAAGTTTTTGTATGTATGTTCAAATCAGCTATCGTAATGTAAGCGAACTATTCGACCAATATGTGTTTTTTTTAATTAACCCTCGGTCTGAATACGTAATTGGCGCAGCCGGTAGGATTCTCAAGTAAAAATCGTGCGACTCGTTCCGAAAAACTAATCTAGTGACAAAGGAGTCTTGTACGACCAAGACTTATCCTTTAAAGAGATTAGACCACGCGAATCGGCGCTATAGTGAACGTGAATCGTAATACGACGAAGACTTAGAATCCGCTAAAGAACCACGTGAGTCGGTAGTTGACATATACGAGTCAACTTACTGCGAGCGAACCATAAAAGTGTAAAAACAAAAAACCAAAAACCAAAGACTATCACTACAACAAAAATGCAAAAACAAAAAAAAACTTCACAACTTCATCACCACAACACAAAAGTATAACAACAAATGATGACGATGGCAACGGAACAAGTTAAACTACTGTCGGAGACACACCTGAACCAGGCCTTCATTCAGTGGCAGCACCCAGGAGCTCAGCGCCTTCATCCGAAGGATTGAATTCATTCTACAATTATACCCAACAACGGACACCAGGCAACAACATGTGTGCTTCAGCGCAATCGAAATGCAGTTGGCAGGAGATGCTCAGAGAGTATCGCAACTATCTGGAGCCAGGACTTGGCCGGATCTGATGAATGCTCTTATCAGCGAGTATAAGACGCAAACACCATGTGGAGGTTTGAGATGTATAAGTCCGTGACTGTTTGTATTTGCCCGCACCTCTCTAAATACAACACTCCGCCAGTTATCGATACAGCGACGTAAAAGGTGGACGTTTTTGGTTGCGTATTACATGTCTGAAACGATCCGGAATTTATCTTTATTACGAACTGCTCCCCATCCAGCAATTCTCCAGATTTAGCCCCTGTACTATTTTTGTTTCCAAACATGAGAAAGCTCGCGGTAAGAGATTCGGGTCAAATGAAGAGGTCATCACAGAAACAAACGACTATTTTGAGGGCCTTGAGAAACCTATTATTTGAAGGAATAAAAATTAAAACGCTACGAGAAAATGGAAAAAAGTGAATTTCGTGTGCTAATTAAGCATTATTTTTTGCGTAAAAAATCCATCACCGAAACCAAGGAAAGACTTGATAAATATTATGGGGACTCTGCACCATCAATTTCAATGGTTAAGAAATGGTTTACTGAGTTCCGTTGTGGTCGTACCAGTACAAGTGATGCCGAACGTTCAGGTCGCCCAAAAGAGGTCGTCATGCCAGAAATCGTCGACAAAATCCATGGAATGATATTGGATGATCGGAGAATGAAAGTGCGTGAGGTAGCTGAGGCTGTAGGCATCTCAACTGAACGGGTACATCACATTTTACATGAATATTTGGACATGAAAAAGCTTTCCGCGCGATGGGTGCCGCGATTGCTCACACACGACCATAAGCGCAACCGTGTGACCATTTCAAAGGAGTGTTTGGCGATGTTCAACCGCAATCCAAACGAATTTTTGCGCCGTTTCGTTACCGTAGACGAAACATGGATCCACCACCCCCCCCCCAGAGACCAAAAAAAACAAAAGAGTGGGGTTTTTCGGGTGGACGGTCCCCAAAAAAGGCCAAGGTGGGTCTGTCGGCCAACAAGGTCATGGCCACAGTTTTTGGGATGCACAAGGTATCATTCACATCGATTACCTTGAAAAGGGTAAAACGATCACCGGCGAATATTATTCAGAGCTTTTGGACAGATTCGATATTGATTTGAAGCAGAAACGACCGCATTTGGCGAAAAAAAAGTGCTGTTCCATCAGGACAATGCACGGGTGCACACGTGTGTAGTCAGCATGGCAAAATTTCATAAATTGGGCTACGAACTGCTACCCCATCCAGCATATTCTCCAGATTTAGCCCCCTGTGACTATTTTTTGTTTCCAAACATGAAGAAATGGCTCGGCGGTAAGAGATTCGGGTCAAATGAAGAGGTCATCACAGAAACAAACGACTATTTTGAGGGCCTTGAGAAAACCTATTATTTGGAAGGAATAAAAAAATTGGAAAAACGCTGGACTAAATGTATAGAGCTAAAAGGAGATTATGTTGAGAAATAAAACGCTTCTTTGACGAAAAAAATATATTTTATTCAAAAAGTCACGGACTTATCAAACGACCCTCGTACCTTGGTATGAAATTTGTATGAGCCACTGAGATGCACTTCCCTCCATACAGTTGCTAAGTGCCATGATTAATTTACTTCCTTGAAGGGGGTGCTCAGACAGAATTATATCGGTTGTTGAACACCACTTTCCTGCCTCAACACATGCAGCTTCAGGGTTAAATTTGGGTAGCTTAACTTCATAGCTAGGTTGCTGCTCGCGTGCCGGCGTCACTTGCATGATTTTTACGAGTTCAGCCATATTCCGGTTTTGCATTTCGACCACTGCACGCCACTGCTCCTCAGAAAATGCAGGATGTGGCACAGATCCCACTTCTGATGTCGGGTTGTTTGTGCCAGGAGCCTCGTCGTCCGTTCGTCCGTCCATATCGGCGTCACTCATGATGACCTTCACCACTCAATTTATAAGCTGCGCGCGTTTAACGAGTCCACTTGCGTCTACTTTGGCTTCTCAACACTTAATGCCTCGTTTCGTACAGACTGCCTTTTGCCTTTTCCATTTTTTGGCATTCCCTTTTCATTATGTCTCTCTCTCTCACTCTAACCAAGCAGCGCAAGTGGCCACGTTCAGCAACAGCTATATCGCTCTCATTCTAGCAGAGTCCCGTTTATAGATAATTCATCTATTCATACTCACACATTGACAATGAATAGGAAAACGAATAACAGCAGAAGGAACATGGAGAAGAAGTAAATAACGACCAAGCGCATACACATTATTTTCGCCCCGACATATGGTGAATAATAGCCACTTAACGTGCGCTATTCTCTTTTTCACCTTGTTTTTTACTCCGCCGCGGTTTTTTCCCATCACACACACACTCAACTCACTCAGGTCTTTAATAATAATGAAATTAATTTTTCCAAATTCCACCACAGATGTTAGTATTGATCGTCACACAAGTTTCACAGTGTTTGTAATTCCGCCATGTATAAAACGTTACTAGGTTTTATATATATTTAGTTATTTTGAGTGGAGCAGGGAAGGTCCTGCTCCTAAATCGAGGAGCGACGCTTATATGCATATCTTATGTGTATATGAATTGTCGCCGAGCGACGGTGCTGGAGGAGGGGGAGTGCTATAGGCACACATGGTAAGCGATCAGCGCTTGGCCAGCGTGAGAATGCTGACTATACAGTTATGTAAGTTAATTTATTTGTTTATTAATGAAAATAAAAAATAAATTTTACAAATTTATTTTGATAACTGTATTGATCGGATTCAAAGTTAAGACTGAATATTTCGTAGGAATTGCATGTGCCCGTGTGAACTGCTTTGCAACTGCAGTTCAATACTCTGTTAATATTAATTTTGTTATGATTTAGTTTACTTTAGGTTGGCGCGTGCAGGAAATAATGCAGACGCTGACTTAAGCTTTTCTTTATAAGCTTTTGGTAAAGCGTGTTGTTAACTCCTCCCCCTCTATTTCGAGCTTGTCCTCAAGCGACGTTCATTAGAAGAATGGTATGGTGTTGAGATTAACTCTGTTGATGGTTTTCAGTGGTTCGGGAGATGCCACTTGTAGAATAATCTTCTCTTGCTTTCGTTTGCGACAGTATAAAAACCCTGCGACGATTGTAAAGGTAGCGAAGAGAAGGGTGACGTAGCATTTGTTGTAGTTGCTATCTGTTTCCAATTCTGTCAAACGTTTAGTGTTGTTAATACTCGTATGTAAACTTTCGAGAGCGTTGAGAGGTAGTATTTTGATTCGTTCTTTCTCTTCAGGGGTTATTTGGATCATGGGCCTTGATGATTGTATGGGCTTCGTCTCAACGTTGATGGTGAGTGTCTCGTTGAAGAAGTTGATGACGTATGTTCCTTCCAGTTTCTGCGTTTTGTTGTTCCACTCTAGTGTGCCATTGTAGTTGTTAACCATGATAAGACCGCTGCTTATTTCCTCTATTGTTTCGATGTGGTCTGCATTGCTGAATTCACATAACCCTTTCTCTCCTATCAGAAGCTTAGGTAGACAAGTACTATTGCTAATGTTTACAATATTATTCTTGTTACAAATTTTAATCTTATGATAAGTTTTACATTTATTATTTATGCCAAACATATTTCTGTTATTAAGAAATTCTTGAAATTTTATGTTAACAATTGTGTTATTTTTGATAATGGGCTTGATAAGTGTGTTTTCGTATATAGTTTTTCTAAATTCGGGACTTTAATTATATATAAAATTGTTGTTTTGTTATTTAATATAGTTACATCGGAAAATTCTAACATTTCTTCTATGGATAGTAGTGGCATATTACTTTCTTTGAATATTTTATCAATTTCAATTATTTCATTTTTATTTAATAAGAATGTATTTATTACATTTAGCTTAGCCCATTGAATGGCGTACTTAACATTTATGATTTCTTCTTTGACGAGCCTGATTTGATTTTGCAAGTTTAAAGTTATTTCTGTGTTAACATATCTGTCTTTTCTGATAGAGTTTGATAAAGAATTAGTAAATTTAATTATCTGATTTAGTCTTTCTTGAAATTGATTGTTAATTAAAATTTGTTTGTTGCTATTGTTAATTAGATCGTTCATATTATCTTGGAGCAAAATTAAGTCGTCGTGGTCTGGAGTACCGGCAATGTACTTCCATGCGGTTCCTATTAGTTCCTATCTAGTGTTTCTATTATGTAGTGTGGGGGATAATGTTTGGAGAATAGAGAATGTTTGAACCAATTCGTGTTTTATAGTGTGGTAACTGTTTGAATGGTTTAGTTCGTTATCTACGTATGAAGCTAAGGTATTTAAAGTGTTGGTAATGTGGTTTATATCTATAACATGAATTATTATTGTGGTGGATGTTTGAATTTTCCCTAATCCTTTATTTATTACTGCAGTCTGTACGTCGGTATAGTTGGTAATATCTAGAAGTCCATGCGCTATTGTTATGGTGCATAGCATTAATGCCCTAAAAGAATAAAATAAATTAAGTTATTACGGATGTTACTTTTGTGTATTTTCTTTCCTGATTCTGTTACAACTGTAGTATTCTTGTTTTCTTTAACTATTTCTTTTTTAAATCTTGGTGATAATTTAGAACCAAGTCGTGTGTTTATCTTAACATAAATTTCGTCACCTACGTTGTAGTTTTTTAATTCGTTACGTTTCTGGTTATAGTATTCGAGGTCCTTTTTCTGTTTGTCTATTAGTCTGTCTATGTTGTCAAGTCTGGTTTGTTCGTAGGCTTCGGGGTTAGTTGATACTGTTCTACCAAAGAACACTTCAAGCGATCTTTTCTTTGTTACGGAATGAATAGTGTAGTTATATTCGTACACTGCTCTTTCTAGCAATTCTGAAAAGTTTCTGTGAGTTCCATTTTTCTTGATACATCTCATTATTTCAGAGAGTGTCGAATGGAATCTTTCGACCTGACCGTTTACAGTACTTTTGTGGGGTGGTGCTTGAAAAATATCTGTATTGAGTTGGTCATTGAGCATAAAAGTTATCGAATGTGAATTTAAAGACTTTTCGTTGCCCATGACAACATATTTGGGGACGCCATAGTAGAAAATAATCTCTCTTAGAGGGTTTCTTATGTCTTCTATTGCTCTATCTATTAGAACTAATTTCTTTTCTGTAGAATAGATATCGATGTGGATAATTTGTCCGGGGTATTCCGGAGTAGGAGTTTGCTCTAAAACGGGGTTAGTCGGATGTCTATCGTATTTTTCTTCCATGCAAATTTTGCATTGTTTTACCAAATTTTCTATTTTTTTCTTCATTTGGGGAAAGTAAAATTTTTCGGACAATTGAATTTTGTTTTCCGTAGCATTTCTATGGGCTCTATTGTAGACTTTAAGTATCTCTTCTTCTTGCTCTGATTCATTAGTGAGGTCGGTAACTTTACTTTGAGTAAAGCGAATTTTAACTTCACTAAAGTTATCTGGGTATATTGATTGTATTTTTCCCATGATATCTTCAGAAGTTTGTATTCCGTTAATAACGGATGGGTTAAGGTATTTCCGAAGTATTAGTATAAGTTCGTCAAGTTCGTAAGTTTGTAAGTATATGTCATGTCTATGAAACATAGGGAAAGGTATGCTAAATTTGTAGTCGTTGCTGTTTGCTTTATGCTTCTATACTAGGGATGAGGTTATGGCTTGAACTCTCGTCGCTATGTTGAGTGGATACTGAGTTTATCTGAGCTAAATTTGAAATGCGAGACAATGCATCTGCTACTACATTGTCTTTTCCTGGTTTGTAGAGTAACTCGTAGTCTTATTCTTCTAAGTGATATTTCCATCTTTTAATTCTAGCGGTTGGTGATCAGTGAATATTTTCACTTCGACTTTACCGTATAGATAGTTACGTAACGCTTTTAGATCCCGTATCAATAAGTATTCTCAAAACTTCTCCTCCTACGTTCACCTCAAAATAAGGTAAGGAGGAGCTATTTACTCTAAAAAATGGAGATCAGCGTATTGTTCTTGTCCTACATCGGTCCCGTAACAGTACTCGTATTATTCTTGGTATTCGTCTAACGTTTGTCCGTATTCGTTTGAGTCTGTTTGGCTGTACGTTAACTGTTCATATTCTGTTTGTTCGTTTTCTGTGTTCTGGTCATTGCTACTAGGTGTAGTAGTGTCATTATTTTGTTCGTTACTTCTATATTGAAAGTACGTTGTCGTTTGTCATCCTGTGGAACAGGGGGAATGGGATTTCCTGGTCGCTTACCCATTTCAAAGTTCGGTGGTCTGTGCATATAGTTCACTAGTCTTGTGCGGATGCTGGGGTCCACGTCCATAGGCTCAGGACGGGGCAGCAGTTTTGGTGCCGTGGGGCGATTCGGTACGAAAGTTGGGTTTGGTGTGAACGGCTGTCTTGCGTATAGTTGTTGTACGTACGGTTGTTGTATTGGTGCTTGGTTTCTAAAGAATGTCATGTTGTGCATTGGTCTGCTATATTGTTGAGCAATTGGTGCGCTTTGAGGCGTGTTTTGAGGTGCTCGGGGAGTCGAGTTATTCAAGTATTGAGTTCTAGGCATTGGTATTGGTTTTTGGTTTGGTCGGAAGACCGTAGATTGAATTTTGCCTGTAGCATAGTTTCATCGATATGTTTGGTTCTCGATTTTCAAACACAGGTGCAAAGCTTGAGGTAGATTCTCAGGCTCTTTCATTCCAAGAAGGCGAGGTAGGTCTCCTCTCAATCCACGAATAAAAGTGTCTAGAGCTTTATCTCTGTAAAGCTTAGTCATCATTTGTTCTGACTCGCGAGATAATTCCATACAACCAACTTTATTCAGTAGTAAGGACAGGTGACGGTAAACTACCTGATGGAATTCCTCTACTGTTTGATTGACACCCTGAGTAATGGTTGTCAATTGGTACTCTAATGTGCTCAAATCGCGCTTATCTGCGTAATGCATTGTTAAGCACTTTGAAATGGCATTCCAGTCTAGTGGAACGTTATAGGATTCTAAGGCTGTGTCGGCATTGCCAACAATTTTGTTTCTTATGGTATGTATTATACCGAAATATTTAGCAGTGCCTTGTAGTGCCGTGTAGTTCTCTATGATTCTATCTACGCCCTTTTTCCATGAACTAAACTCTCCGCGGTCGCCTGAGAACTCTCGGATGCTTTTAACTACATCTGGTATTTTATCTAAATCGTTAAGATTTCCCCGATGTTGAGGCTGAATCATTTGGTTTGGTACATCTAAGAAGTCATTATTCGGGTTATTTTGTTGTCTGATTAATTGGGGAGCCTGAGAAGCGATAGCTTCTGAAACTATTCTACCAATGTGTGCGTTAAGTTCTTGTTGGTTCATATTGACTCTATTTTGTTCTGTCTGGCTTACTGAAAGAATGGGGTGTCTAATTAAGTTATTAGGATTTGCCATTAACGGTACGGAAATTTGAAAAATTTAGAATATGTCGTATTAATTCATAACAATGTATTGCTTCGTAGAGACTAAGTAGCTTTGTATAAACAATGCTGACGCGCCAGAATTGGGTTCAGCGCTCCACGCAAAGAACGCCTGGCAGCGGAAAGCTGACACTTCCTATTCGGAGTGTTGCTTCACGCTGCAAGAAATGCTGAGTCGGCTTGCCGACTTGTGGTGGCGCGATGCATTGCTTGAGGGTAAACTTAGTTTTCAATATTGTCTTCTACTCAGTTTAAATCTTGTGTTGAAATAAACCACAGCTTGCTCCGGCTTATTGCCGTTAAATACCATTGTTCTTATTTGATAACAAATCGCTATCGCCACAAGGCTAGTGAGAATAACTAAGGGGGTGAAGTAAAGCCCTCCAGCGTAATCATCATAACAGTGTCCAAGACGAACTTCAACTAAAGAAGGAAGACCTCTGGACCAACTGGAACCGATAATCATCTCTGGACCACCGGAACTACATAATTGGCGCCCAACCAACAATCTGAACCCACCAATCTAATTTAACACACTTTGTCAGGCGACAAACAGGGTAGTTAAGTTAGAAGACCATGTAAGTTTTACAAGTGACTTCTTTGACGCAATCAAGAAATTTTACTAGTGAAAGAACTTGTGTATCTGGCCACGTAATAGTTGTGCGTTGTGAATTTAATCTCAAAAGCATTGCATACTTTCGGCAGATCAAACTTTTATTGCATACCTTATTAAAAAATAAGTGCTGCATACTTTTGAGTGAAACCAAAAATTTTTTCATTGCATACCCAATAAAAGATTATTATATTGCATACTTTTTCCTGTCATATTTAATAAGCCGATCGTTTGTGCTCGGCGAAAACATATATTTGTGTTGTGTCAACCAACCAATGAGTTGGGCAGGTACTTATAGAGACGTAAAGGTTGAATACGATAGTGAGGACGGTTGGGAGGAGGAACAAGCAAGCCCGACAGTAGATCAGCCGTTAGCTAGCCCCCCTATAAACAACACCATGGACCCAGCTCAGATCCAAGCTCTTGTCGACAATGCCGTCAGACAGGCATTGGCACAACAACAGACCCAGTTTCAAACACAAATAAACACCCTAGCTGCTCGGGTACAGAGTTTGCAGGTGGAAGCACCGCAAATCATCACGTACGAGAAGGTTACTGTGAATCCTGAGGTTAGGTGTGACTTACCATTAGACATAATCAAGTCCGTGCCAGAGTTCTCTGGCACCCAAGACGAGTATGTGGCCTGGAGACAGTCAGCCATATACGCTTATGACCTATTCAAGCCTTATAATGGCAGTAGTGCGCATTACCAAGCTGTAGCTATCTTACGGAACAAAATTAGAGGCGCAGCTGGAGCCTTGCTCGTGTCTCACAACACTGTACTGAATTTCGATGCCATCTTGGCCAGGTTAGACTGCACGTATTCAGATAAGACATCCCTACGCCTACTGAGGCAGGGATTGGAGATGGTCAGGCAAGGGGACCTGCCATTGATGCAGTACTATGACGAAGTCGAGAAAAGGTTGACGCTCGTCACTAATAAGATTGTGATGACACACGAGCAAGAGGGCGCTGACTTGCTCAACGCTGAGGTTAGAGCCGATGCCCTCCATGCTTTCACCTCGGGTCTCAAGAAGTCCCTCAGAGCTGTGGTTTTCCCGGCTCAACCTAAAGACTTGCCTTCTGCTCTGGCTCTGGCCAGAGAAGCGGAAGCAAGCATTGAAAGGAGCATGTTCGCAACTTCCTACGCTAAGGCCGTAGAGGAACGTGCACAAACGTCTGGAAACGGCAAGGGCCGCTTCCAGGGTAGACAGGGAAAAGATAACAAAGAGGAACAGAGCCAGGACAGAAACCCACACTTTGTCAGGCGACAAAAGGGTAATGGTAATGGTCAGACCAACAATGATAACCAGGCGCAGGCACCTCAACCTATGGAGGTCGATTCATCCTCCAAGTTCAGGCAGCGCACTGAATATAATACAAATAAACCCAATGAGTCCAATGCCTCTAAGAGGAGAAATTCTTCGGACCGTTCCACAGGGCAGAGACGTCAACGCCTGAACAATATTGCCCAAGAGACCCCCAAAACCAATGACTCGAAGACAAAAGACCCCAAGCAGGAGTACGAGAAGGCAGCAAAGGCTGCCGTTGAGGAAATTGATAGTGACAATGAGTACGCTCCAAGCGATGACTCATTGAATTTTTTAGGGGGCGCTCCCGGTTGCCGTTCATTGAACGACGGTTGGCTGGGAGAACTTTAAAGATGTTAATTGACACCGGCGCGGCAAAAAATTACATTAAGCCCGTAAAGGAGCTAAAAAATGTAATGCCGGTCGCCAGTCCGTTCTCGGTGAGCTCTATACATGGCTCCACCGAAATCAAACAAAAGTGCTTTATGAAGGTCTTCAAGCACAACTCTCCATTCTTCCTATTGAATTCCATTAACTCGTTCGACGCTATTATAGGCTTAGACCTGTTAACACAGGCCGGAGTCAAGTTGAACCTAGCTGAGGAATCTTTAGAGTATCAGGGCATTTGTGAAAAACTTCGTTTTTTCAGCTGCCCTAATGTAAACTTCACGGATGTGAATGACATTGTAGTGCCTGCCTCCATTAAAAAGGAGTTCAAGGACACAATTTTGAGAAGGAAAAAGGCCTTCTCTACTTCACATGAAGCTCTCCCTTTCAACACCGCTGTCACTGCCACAATTCGGACAGTAGACGACGAACCGGTGTACTCGAGAGCCTACCCGAATCTCATGGGTGTTTCTGACTTCGTGAATAACGAAGTCAAACAATTGCTAAAGGATGGCATCATCAGGCCATCAAGGTCCCCATATAACAGCCCGACGTGGGTTGTTGACAAAAAGGGCACTGACGCGTTCGGTAACCCGAACAAGAGGTTGGTAATAGACTTCAGAAAGCTCAATGAGCGCACTATCCCGGACCGTTACCCCATGCCTAGCATTCCCATGATTCTAGCGAACCTGGGAAAGGCAAAATTCTTCACTACCCTTGATCTCAAATCAGGGTATCACCAAATTTACCTCGCGGAACATGACCGTGAGAAGACGTCGTTCTCGGTAAACGGCGGCAAATACGAGTTTTGTCGTCTACCGTTCGGCTTGAGGAATGCAAGCAGCATTTTTCAAAGAGCCTTAGACGATGTACTAAGGGAACAAATTGGGAAAATATGTTACGTCTATGTAGATGACGTAATAATTTTCTCAGAAAATGAGGCCGACCATGTCCGCCATATCGATACGGTGTTAAAATGCCTAATCGATGCCAATATGAGAGTAAGCCAGGAGAAAACTAGATTCTTTAAAGAGAGTGTAGAATACCTCGGCTTTATTGTCAGTAAGGACGGAACTAAATCCGATCCGGAAAAGGTGAAGGCCATTCAGGAGTACCCTGAACCAGACAGCGTCTACAAGGTTAGGTCTTTCCTTGGTTTAGCCAGCTACTACAGAGTCTTCATCAAAGACTTTGCTGCCATAGCCCGCCCGATCACAGATATCCTAAAAGGGGAAAATGGTTCGGTGAGTAAACACGTGTCTAAAAAAATTCCTGTTGAGTTTAATGAAACTCAACGCAACGCGTTCCAAAGGTTGCGAAACATACTAGCATCTGAGGATGTTATACTCAAATACCCCGACTTTAAAAAGCCTTTTGACCTTACTACAGACGCTTCGGCAAGTGGTATCGGTGCAGTCCTATCTCAGGAGGGCAGGCCAATCACCATGATATCGCGTACCCTTAAGCAGCCCGAGCAAAACTACGCCACAAACGAAAGGGAATTGCTGGCGATTGTATGGGCCCTAGGTAAGTTGCAGAACTTCCTGTATGGCTCTAGGGAAATTAATATATTCACCGACCATCAACCCCTCACTTTCGCTGTTGCCGACAGGAACACGAATGCCAAGATAAAGAGGTGGAAATCTTACATAGACCAGCATAATGCCAAGGTTTTCTACAAACCTGGCAAAGAAAATTTCGTGGCAGACGCCCTCTCTAGGCAGAATTTGAATGCCCTACAAAACGAACCCCAATCAGACGCTGCGACCATTCACAGTGAGCTCTCCCTGACCTACACGGTCGAGACCACAGACAAACCCTTAAATTGCTTCAAGAACCAGATTATTCTGGAGGCAGCACGTTTTCCGCTCAAACGGAACCTGGTGCTCTTTCGAAGCAAATCTCGCCACTTGATCAGCTTTACTGATAAAAGTTGGCTATTAAAAACACTTAAGGAAGTGGTAAATCCTGAAGTCGTGAACGCTATTCACTGCGACTTGCCCACTCTGGCATACTTCCAACACGACCTCATTTCCCACTTTCCAGCCACCCAATTTCGTCACTGTAAGAATGTCGTGTTAGACATAACCGACAAAAACGAACAGATCGAAATCGTCACTGCTGAGCACAACCGTGCTCACAGAGCCGCCCAGGAAAACATTAAACAAGTCCTTCGGGATTATTACTTTCCTAAAATGGGCAGTTTAGCTAAGGAAGTAGTAGCTAATTGTAGGGTCTGCACCCAAGCAAAGTATGACAGGCACCCGAAAAAGCAAGAGCTCGGGGAAACGCCCATACCCAGCTATACAGGTGAGATGGTGCATATTGACATATTCTCAACCGACAGGAAGCTATTCCTGACGTGTATCGACAAATTTTCTAAATTTGCAATAGTGCAACCAGTGGTGTCTAGAACAATAGTGGACATCACAGCACCCCTCTTGCAGATTATTAACCTGTTCCCCAATATCAAAACGGTCTATTGTGACAATGAGCCCGCATTTAACTCAGAAACTGTCACCTCAATGCTCAAGAACAGCTTCGACATTGACGTAGTAAATGCGCCCCCACTCCACAGCTCGTCCAATGGCCAAGTTGAACGGTTCCACAGCACATTGGCAGAAATCGCCAGGTGCCTGAAATTGGACAAAAAAACGAATGACACAGTAGAACTAATCTTGAGGGCAACGATAGAATATAACAAATCCGTGCACTCAGTTACTCGTGAGAGACCAATTGAGGTGGTGCACTCAGGGGCCCACGAGCGCTGCCTAGGAATCAAGGCAAGATTAGTAAAGGCTCAGCAAGACAGCATCGGAAGATGCAACCCATCCCGGCAAAACCGCGTGTTTGAGGTGGGAGAACACGTGTTTGTAAAAAACAACAAGAGGTTAGGAAATAAGTTAACCCCACTATGCACGGAGCAAAAAGTGCAGGCAGACCTGGGAACGTCTGTTCTTATTAAGGGGAGGGTGGTCCACAAGGACAACCTCAAGTAGGCATCCCTTCTACAGTTAGTTAATAAGTTATATTAAGGAAAGCCCGAGCTCTGTAGTTTTACCCTGTCTTTAATTTCCAGGTTCACCCTCATGATGTTCATGTCCTTGGCAGTAGCGAATGCTCGGATCACCGACTTTTCGCATGCCAACTACATTCCTGTGTTAGATGGGGATGTGCTGGTGTTTGAACAGCGTGACCTCTTGAAACATTCGAGTAACCTTTCCGAGTACGTTAGTATGATAGATGAAACACAGAAACTGTCCGAGTCCTTTCCCCATTCACATATGCGTAAGTTACTAGAGGTCGATACTGACCATCTCAGAACCTTGTTGTCCGTTCTCAAAGTCCACCATAGGATTGCTAGGAGTCTAGATTTCCTAGGTACAGCCTTAAAGGTAGTGGCGGGTACTCCCGACGCCACGGACCTCTTAAAGATTAAGATCACAGAGGCCCAACTAGTAGAGTCTAATTCCAGGCAGATAACCATAAATTCCGAAACCCAGAAACAGATAAATAAGTTAACTGACACCATCAATAAGGTGATCAATGCCCGTAAAAACGACTTGGTTGACACTCCACACTTATATGAAGCACTACTGGCAAGAAATAGGATGCTATCCACAGAAATTCAAAATTTAATTCTCACTATTACTTTGGCCAAATCAAACATTATAAATCCCACAATTCTTGACCATGCCGACTTGAAGTCTCTTGTAGAACAGGATACCCCAATTGTCAGCTTAATAGAAGCATCTAAGATCAGGGTCCTCCAGTCCGAGAATAGCATTCATATTTTAATTGCCTATCCTAGAGTCAAGTTCAGTTGCAAGAAAGTCGCCGTCTACCCTGTATCTCACCAACACACCATCTTGCGCCTCGACGAGGACACACTGGCTGAATGCGAACATGACACCTTTGCGCTCACCGGATGCACGGATACCACACACTACACGTTCTGCGAGCAGTCTCGGCGCGAAACTTGCGTGCGCTCACTCCATGCTGGAAACGCAGCTCAATGCCACACTCAACCCAGCCACTTGCGAGAAGTGAACCCCGTAGATGACGGCGTGGTGATTATCAACGAAGCCGCAGCTCGCGTTAGCACTGATGGCAGCCCCGAAACATTGATAGAGGGAACCTACCTGGTAACCTTCGAGCGAACGGCAATCATCAACGGCTCCGAATTCGTAAATCTACGAAAAACACTAAGCAAGCAGCCAGGCATTGTGCGTTCACCACTACTTAACATCGTCGGCCACGACCCTGTGCTCAGCATCCCTCTGCTACACCGGATGAGTAACGAGAACCTACATTCCATCCAAAACCTTATGGGTGATGTGGCATCTGAAGGCTCGCCTAGACTCTGGTTCGTGGCTGGGGTGGTCCTAAACTTCGGTTTGATTGGCTCTTTCGCCCTTTTTCTGGCATTAAGGAGAAGACGAGCCTCCAGGGAGATACAGCGCACCATCGACACTTTCAACATGACCGAGGACGGTCACAAACTTGAGGGGGGAGTAGTTAACAGCTAACAATGTATTGCTTCGTAGAGACTAAGTAGCTTTGTATAAACAATGCTGACGCGCCAGAATTGGGTTCAGCGCTCCACGCAAAGAACGCCTGGCAGCGGAAAGCTGACACTTCCTATTCGGAGTGTTGCTTCACGCTGCAAGAAATGCTGAGTCGGCTTGCCGACTTGTGGTGGCGCGATGCATTGCTTGAGGGTAAACTTAGTTTTCAATATTGTCTTCTACTCAGTTTAAATCTTGTGTTGAAATAAACCACAGCTTGCTCCGGCTTATTGCCGTTAAATACCATTGTTCTTATTTGATAACAAATCGCTATCGCCACAAGGCTAGTGAGAATAACTAAGGGGGTGAAGTAAAGCCCTCCAGCGTAATCATCATAACAGTGTCCAAGACGAACTTCAACTAAAGAAGGAAGACCTCTGGACCAACTGGAACCGATAATCATCTCTGGACCACCGGAACAACATAATTTGTACAGAGTTTATGTTCGGCTCGAAGTGAGTCGTGAGAGACGGAAATGTCTAGTCAGTTTTGCAGAGTTTGTTCTGTTAGGTGCATACAAAAAGAAGAATGTAATTATACAACGTTCATAATCATGCGCTTCAAGTTTCATGTTACGTTACGTACCCATGCATGCGCAAGATTGTACTAGGTGGGGTGAAAAGTAACCTCCTTGACTGCCAAAATACGAGTACAATTTTACTGCAAAAAATTTTATAGTGCCTTATAGTCCGTACATATTTTGGAAAGCACGCGAAATTTCTTTGCGATACTGCCAGTAGTTTTTTTTTGACAGCTAATTTTCATTGACGTGTTTGGCATCATATGGACAAAAACGATTTTCGTTCTCTCATAAAACATTATTTTTTGAGAGGCAAAACGGCGAAGGAAACAAAAGAAAAATTGAATAAATATTATGTGGGTAATGCTCCTTCAGATTACACAGTAAAATATTGGTTTCGAGAGTTTCGTGGTGGCCGTAACTCCACTACCGATCAGTGGCAGGCCCTCGGATGCGGTCACAGAGGGAAATGTCAAAAAATACATGAAATGGTGTTAGTACTGAGCGAACACGCCATATTTTGGGCGAGATTCTGCATTTGAAAAAGCTATCCTGCCGTTGGGTGCCGCGCTTGCTCACATCGGACCAAAAACACGAACGCGAGATCACTTCGAAACAGTGTTTGGACTTGTTAATGGCGAATCGGAAGGACTTTTGGCGTCGATTGGTAACTGTTGATGAAACCTGGATCCACTATTATACACCAGAGAACAGAATGAGTTCCAGGCAATAGACTGAAGCCGGCACGAGTGCTCCGAAGCGGCCAAGGGAGGCTTAATTTGTCGGAAAGGTTCTGGCGTCGGTTTTCTGGGATGGTCATGGCATACTCTTCGTAGACTACCTTGAAAAAGGAAAAACCATCAACAGTGAGTATTACTGTGCACTATTGGAGCAATTAAAGGCCGAAATCGCTACAAAACGGCCTCACATGCAGCGGAAAAATGTTTTGTTTTTGCAAGACAATGCGCCCGCGCACAAGAGCATCGCATCCATGGCTAAAATCAATGAGTTACGGTTCCAATTGCTTCCACACCCATCGTATTCGCCCGATTTAATGTCAGCGTAATATGTGAAGCATATTATGCTACTATATATATATAATAACGAGTTCACTGGTTATGGTTTTTAAAAAAAAAAACAAAGTTTATTTTATTTTATTTAATAACACTTATCTTCCTATTAAGTGGAAGAACCAAAGCCGTTTGGTTGGTTTTAGACGAACGGGGGTGGCGTTGCTAATTAGACGAACGGGGCGGCTGAACAGGAGTTATCGCGGAGATACCTGTATCTGAACTGAGCTTCTGGGGAGACTTGTCCGCGTTGATATATCCAAAATGAAAGGGTGAAGTGTTCTTTAAGAGAGCTAAGCTGAATTGAATTTTTATTCTCTCGTGAAGAGAGTGTCCCGAAAAATAAGAGAGGGAGTAATATTATCTTCTTGGGAATGGTACGTAAGTGACGATTCCGCTGATTATGCAAAGTGTTGCAACGGGCTGTTATTGCCGTCTTGCAGTTAGCTGGAATTTTGAGCTTTGTTTATAGTTGTTGATCGGACGATGGTCTAGAGTTTCTTAAAATCGTGGGAATGATTACTTTGGCGATTTTGCAGGTGGCTAACCGAAGGGCTTTAGTTCTTTTGATTACATTTTGTAATTAGACTATAATGTGTGTATGTGGGTTTTTCAATAGTGTATAATTACAATTATGTTATGTGTAGTTGGGGAGTTTTCAGTGTAGGCGTTGAATGGATATGTTACTTCCCCATCCCGGGATTTTTTTTCATAGCAATAGTTTCTGGTGTGGGATTACATTGGTTGCTTTTTCTTTAGTAGGTTGGTTTCTGAATTTTACAATTAGTTTTTGGGGTATAGTTTTAAACTTATAGATACAGTATAATGCTAGTATAATAGTTATTACAATTAGTGCTGTAAGTATTATTATTTGAAAGATATAATTCAATTGAGTGTGTTTTTCAATTATTTCTTTTGCTTGAATGTATTCGAGTGGTTCAAGTTTTGTTACGTTATTGTTTACATAGATAGTTTGAGTGTAGTCTAACATTGTGTTGGTAATTAATATTTCTTCTAGTTGAACGGAACAATTAAATTCTTTTATCATGTTATTGCCTTCTATTATGATTTCTCTATTGATACAATTTTGGTTTAGAATGGTCTTGGGAAGGTTCCAAGTTGTAATTATATTAGGTTCCACATATTTTATTTCAAAATCAGAATGTGTTTTAATGTATCTACATTGTGTTGTGACCTGTTTTAGTATACCTGTGATACATTTATTTATGGCTAAGCTTTGAGAACTTGCTGTGTAAGTTTGGTTATTATGTGAGAAGTATTTGTCATGTATCGTTTCGGTTAATATGTTATATTTTTCGTCTGGGTATGGTATTATTTCGAAAATTGGTGTTTTAATTATGTCTCTCGGAATGTGGAATATTATCAGAATTTCGTTAGTGCCAGATTTAAGCCAAGTAGAAATTTTGATGTTAAGAAGTTTTTCAGAGTTGACGTGAGTTAATGAATCATGTTTTAAAAGTTTTGGGTTAAAGATACCTAAGCGTGTCAGTTGCATACCAAGTTCTATGTCCTCTATATACTCAGTGAATTGTTGTAGATTGAAAATTAGTAGTGCTAACATCTGTTCTCCATCAATAGTCACACTTAAGTGATTAGTAACTTCGATACCTTGATTTATGGCCTCTATAACATGGTTAAGTTCGCTTACTTGAATGCTATGTTCTAAAATTATCATCAAGTTGTCTTAAATGACCTGTCTTTTTAAAAGGGTTAGTAGTTTTAGATCTTACTAAGGGTGATTCTCTAAAATTAGTATCTATGCTAAATTCTTGTCTGGTTTCATTAAGTTTTTCTATTTTATCTATTTTATTTTGTTGTGTGTTATAAGCAGGGGTTCCCGCGTAAATAAAGATATCTGCTGGTTTTCGACCAGTTGTATTATGTTTTGTTTTGTGGTTATAGATGTAAAGTATTTTTTCAAATTTGGTCAGGTTAATTTTCACTTGTTATTATTCTTAGTTTTTCGTTGACGGTCTTATGAAATCTCTCGACATCAGAAATTCCATTTTTGCTTGTAGTAATGTTGATATTTACTCCCTCTGATTCTAACCAGAGTTTAAGTGCGGTGCACATGAAGGCGGAGTCTTTGTCTGCTTTTATTTCCAAAGGTTTACCCATGTCGTTGAATATGCGTAAGATTGCTCTCTTTGCTTCGAGCCAATCTCTGCTATTTACTTCTATCAAGGAGGCATATTTAGAATAAATGTCAATACATGATAAGAATTGTTTCTTGTTTATAAGGTAGAAATCCATGACATATTTCTCTCTGGGATTGTACGTTTCTGGGGTGGTTTCGAGTACTAACTTAGTATTTCTGTGCTCTGTTTTAGCAATGTTGCATATTTCGCATTCAATAATAATGTTTTGAATTAGTTTTTGATAATCGGGATAATAATAATTTTCTTTGAATAAAATTATAAGTTTTTCTATTCCTGAGTGCAAAGGTATTCTTTTATTAGGTCTTTTGCCAGTGTTTCGGTCATTACTTGGTAGGTTATTTTAATTCTGGTTTTATGGAAATATTTTATTACTTGGACTTCATCTGAATCTCCTTTAATAAATTCAAGTTGTCTATTATAATAATTCAGGGGTCTTTCGGTTATCGGGATATGACTTAAATTATCTTCTTGTGCACTATGAACAGTTGCTGCAGTGGGAAGAGACTCTTGAATGTCATCTCCTAGAAAGGTTTCTTGAATTTGAATTCTGGATAAGGCATCAGCTACATGATTTTCCTTTCCAGGTAAGTATTGAATTATGCTTGATTTTCCACCTTTGTAACTTCATATTGGGGTCTTTAATGTTACTAAGCCATACAAGAGGCCTGTGATCGCTTAGGACATCGAATTTTCTACCAAATAGGTAGGACCTGAAATATTTGGTTGCCCAAACTATGGCTAATAGTTCTTCTTCTATTGCCGAGTAGTTGAGTTCATGTTCGTTAAGGGTTCTACTAGCATAACAGATAGGTTTATGCTCTTGTGATTATACAGCACCTATTGCTATATTACTTGCATCTGAAGTAAGTGAAAATTTCTTTTCGAAATTGGGATATACAAATATTGGATCAGATGTGATAAGTAACTTTAGTTTCTCGAAGGCAGAAATGTAGTCATTATCTATCACGCTGATTTTTTCTCCTTTCTTTAGTTTAAGTGTCATGGGTTTTGCTATCTTAGCAGAGTTATGAATGAACTTGCGATAGAATCCGCAGAGTCCAAGAAATGATTTGATCTCTTTTGTGGATTTGGGTATTGGAAAGTTTGTAATTGCATTTATTTTATTAGGATTGGGTTTTATACCGTCTGTCGTGATAATGAGACCGAGAAATTCAGTTTCTTTCTTCAGAAATTCACATTTATCAAGTTGCAGTTTTAAATTAGCTGATCGTAGCTTTTCAAATACCCTTTTCAATGATATTATGTGTTCCTCCAATGAAGTGGAATAAATAATAATATCATCTAAATAAACTAAATAATCCTTATAGATTAAGTCTTCCAGAAGGTTGTTTATGCAACGTTGAATGGTTGCTGGTGCATTTTTTAGACCAAAGAGCATACGAGTATATTCGTAATCTCCATTTGAATTTGATGGAAACCTTTAGCTAGATCAATGGTCGTGAAGTATTGACAGCGTTCAAGCTTGTCTAGTATTTCGTCCATTATGGGAATAGGGAATTTGTCGTCAATGGTTATTTCATTGAGACTGCGATAGTCTATGACTAATCGAAATTTTGGTTTGCCAGAAGCATCGGTTTTCTTTGGGACAATCCAAATTGGAGTACAATAAGAAGACTTAGATTTCCTAATTATTTTTTGTTCTATCATTTCATTAATTTGTTTGTTGACTTCATTGTCAAATGCTTGTGGGTATTTGTAGGGTTTTTTATAAATGGGGTCATCATGTTTTGTTTGAATAGTGTGTTTAATCGCACTAGTGAAGGTCAAATTTTCACCTTCCTTGTACTAAATATCACTGTATTCTAGCAAAACTTGTGTGATTTGTTCTTTTTCTTCTGTATTCAGGTGTTCTAGCCTGAATACATTTGATTCTGTTAACTCGTCTTCAATGGCGTAGTTATCAGGTATTGTTAGAAGGGTTTCTTCTATGTTTAGAGGTTCTTCCTCTATTTTAGATAGACTGGGGCACTCATTGGTAGCTTGGGACCTATCTTGTTGTTCGTGGGAATTCCATAATTTATTTCTGCATTGGTTGCTTCTAGGTAATCTCTACCTAAGAGAAGATCATAACTTTTAGAAAAATTATGAACATAGAAGTGTAATGTTTGATATTTAAGAGATGTTAGTATTTTGCTAAAGTACACTTTAAAATAACAAGAGAAGAGCTTCTGCTCTTTATGAGGTTCTTTATTCAACTGTTCAAAGTGTGTTCTGTTGGGTGCTTATATCTATGTATTCTTAATTACATATATACATATACATATGTATGCAGAAGGCATGCATATGTTATGTATAGCTTGACCACTTGAGCTGCAAAGTGCATGCTCAGCATTCCCACGCTCCGCGATCGGCTTATGTATGAGCGTTAAGATCGTATTACTCGGACGCTGGAATGCTTATGTAGTCATTGGTGGTCTTTTGGGTATTAGTATATTTACGTTTACTATGACAAAGTGTCACAATGTATTTATGCAAAGTTATACCCATTCTTTATTTGATAGGTGGGGTAGATATGCTACACCTCCCTTTTTAAAGAAATGACGTAATACATGTAGTCATTAAGTTTTAGTGTTAATATATTGTGTTACAAAATATACTTTTTTTTTGAAATCGTATTGATTTGTTTCTTATTATTTACTTAGAAATTGTTTGTCTCGATGCATTTGTGTTTAATGACAAAAAAAAAAAAAATTTTTTTTTTTTATATTTTTTATATTATATTACGTTATGTTTTGTTTCATGTTTAATTTTCTTAGAAGAATGTGGTTGGAGATTTTTTTTTAATTATTGTAAACGACTATGTGAGCCAACCACATATATTAACCATTAATATTTCCACGTCTCTGGCACTGAGTATACATATATACTCAGCTGCAAAATTTTATTTGTGTAAAATGACAACAATGAAAAAATTCTTATTTTGATTAATATAAAAGAAAATATTAATTTCATTTTTTCGATTTTCAAGAAGAAAATATTTTTCCTTCCTTTAAGCTCCAAATAGAATATCTTATTTTTTTTCCTTTTTTAAAGATCCGTTTCATTGAATATAGATAAAATGGGATGGTTTAGTGATTCTAGTGAGGCAAAGGATAATACTGCCAATGTAGTAAATAATGTTAGAATAATTGATCACACAGACGATATAAATGCGTTGTGGATCCTACTATTGATAATAACAATAGTATTAGTCTTGCAATTCTTGCTTACTATTTATGTAAAACATAAAAAAATCATTAAGAAAAGATAAATGGGCAGGGCGAATCATTTAGATCAGATTTGAAGAAAAAGAAACAATGAATAACAAATTCCATTGCAAGAATGGAATGGAGAGAAATAGCGAAATGTATAGACGAACTTCGCTATAAGTTTGACAAATCTTATAAATGCATAAATAAAGATGCAGTAATAAAAGCAGAAACGTTGAAAAACCATACAGAGATAGTAGTAAGGGAATACAATAATATAGTTACCTTAGTAAACAAGTATACAAATAGATTCACAGCTGAGCACCTTAACAAATGTATACGCGTAATAAAATCCCTAAACACAAGATTAATTAATATCAGGAAAAGAAGACATATTCTAATTAACGTGCCAGAAAGTCTAAGTCAATTGGTGGACTTCGATACCGACCAGTTCAAAGAACTGGACGAATCTATTCAATCAAGTGACGCTGAATCCGATAGTGACATTGAAACACTAGAAGGAAGCGATCGAATTGAATATAAGCCAGAAACAATAACAATTTCTGAAATGGCACAGACATTGACAGAATTTATCAAGCTAGCCACATCTCTGATACCAGAGTTTGATGGTAGGCACGAAAATTTACAAAGTTTTATAGATGCTCTAGGTCTATTAGACACCTTAAAAGGCACGCATGAGACAACAGCGATAAGCCTTATAAAAACTAAACTTAAAGGCCATGCAAGGAATCTTATAAGTAATGAGCAGACAATCGCTGCAATCATTACCCAACTGTCAAGTGCAGTAAAAGGAGAATCGGTAGAAGTTATATCTGCCAAACTTCTCAATCTGCAACAGAAACATAAAACGGCCAACCAATACACCCAAGAGGTGGAGAAACTGACAAAGGCCCTTGAAGGCGCCTATATCAGTGAAGGTCTCATCCAATCCCTTGCAAATAAATACAGCACTACAACAGCTGTAAAAGCCATGACACAAAATTGCTCCATTGATAAGGTAAAACTTATCATGCAAGCAGGCACATTCACAAACATGAATGATGCCATTTCAAAATTTGTAAACAGTTGCACAGAGATAACAGGTCAAAGCAACACTGTACTGTTTTATCGAAGACGTGCAAATAACAATAATAGAGGAGGCCGAGGTTATAATCGTGGTAGAAATAGCAACCACAACAATTACAACCGAGGCAGCAATTACAACAATAACAATAATCATAACTTTACCCGTGGAGGAAGAAGGGGCCAAAACCAAGGAAGAGGCCGAGGTAATTTCAACCAGGGCAACAATAACAACAATGTGAGAATGGCGCAAAACACGTCGGAAAACTCACAGAACCCTTTAGGAAACAATCAATAAATGCAAAGGTTCATTCCATCAATTACAGTCTTAATATATTCGTAACTTTTTATAATCATTCAACTGAAAATAAACTAATATTTCTCATAGATACTGGTGCAGATATCTCACTTTTAAAAATAAATTCTGATAACTTCAAAATTCAGGATGAAAAAATAATAAACATCCAAGGCATAGGCCAAGGTGTAATAAAGTCTCAAGGAACAACCTCAATAGAACTTCAATCAACAAAATATATTATTCCACATGAATTTCATTTGGTAGACGCAAATTTTTCAATACCATGTGATGGAATAATAGGCATTGATTTTATAAAAAAATTCAATTGTCAGCTAGATTTCAAACCAAGTGAAGACTGGTTTATAATTAGACCCCAAAATTTAAATTATCCAATATATGTTCCGATAACATATAGCCCTGGCAACAATACAGTTCTTCTGCCAGCCAGATCACAAGTTATTCGGAAAATAGACATTAATGCCGTAAATGATTACATATTTGTTCCTAATCAGGAAATACATAATGGAATTTACGTTGCGAATACAATAGCAGCATCCAAACATGTATACATTCGACTTCTAAATACAACAAATTTCGACCAATTGGTCAAAGTAAACAAAATCCAATATGAAAATTTAAAAGATTATGACATTCATAACACCAATCCAGAAAATAGAAGCGAACAAGTACTTTCAAAACTAAAGAAAAATTTTCCAGAGCAATTTAAAAGTCAATTAACTGAATTATGCACAAAGTATAGTGATGTGTTCGGACTGGAAACCGAACCAATATCAACAAACAATTTCTATAAACAGACATTAAGACTTAAAGATGATGAACCCATTTATATAAAAACTATAGAAGCCCGCATAGCCATGTTGAAGAAATCCAAAAACAAGTAGGGAAATTAATAAACGACAAAATCGTAGAACCGTCTGTATCCGAGTACAACAGCCCACTCTTGTTAGTTCCGAAAAAATCATTACCGAATTCAGAACAAAGGAAATGGCGATTAGTAATTGACTATCGTCAAATCAATAAAAAACTACTTTCTGATAAATTTCCACTCCCTAGAATTGATGACATCTTAGATCAACTAGGTCGAGCTAAATACTTTTCATGCCTTGACGTGATGTCAGGTTTCCATCAAATAGAACTTGAAGAAAACTCAAGAAACATAACATCTTTTTCAACGAGCAATGGCTCATATCGCTTCACGCGATTACCATTTGGTCTTAAAATAGCACCAAATTCTTTTCAGAGAATGATGACTATATCATTCTCTGGTTTGGAACCTTCTCAGGCATTCCTTTATATGGATGACTTAATGGTGATAGGATGTTCCGAAAAACACATGATTAAAAACTTAACTGATGTTTTTAATGTATGTAGGAAATATAACCTAAAATTGCATCCAGAAAAATGTTCGTGTTTCATGCATGAAGTGACATTCCTAGGTCACAAATGCACCGATAAAGGAGTATTGCCAGATGACAAGAAATTTGACGTCATCAAAAATTATCCTGTCCCTCATGATGCGGACAGCGCAAGACGATTTGTAGCATTCTGCAACTATTATCGTCGATTTATAAGAAACTTCGCCGATTATTCACGGCACATAACTAGATTATGTAAAAAGAATGTTCCTTTTGAATGGTCAAGCGAATGCCAAAACGCATTCGAATACCTTAAAGAAAAGCTTATGCACCCCACATTATTACAATATCCTGATTTTCGCAAAGAATTTTGCATTATAACAGATGCTAGTAAACAAGCTTGCAGAGCGGTTCTAACTCAGAACCGTGACGGAATTCAGCTCCCAATAACTTATGCATCTCGTTCATTTACAAAAGGGGAAAGCAATAAGAGTACAACCGAACAAGAGCTAGCGGCAATTCATTGGGCAATTACCCATTTTAGACCATACATTTATGGCAAACATTTCACTATTAAAACGGACCACAGACCATTAACGTATCTATTTTCTATGACTAATCCCAGTTCTAAATTAACTCGCATGCGGCTAGAGCTTGAAGAATACGACTTCACAGTAGAATACCTAAAGGGAAAAGATAATTTCGTAGCAGACGCACTATCGCGTATAAATATAAAGGAACTAAAAGACATGCAAAATAAAGTCCTGAAAGTCACTACCAGGCAACAAAGTAGACAATATAAAAACTGTACAGTAACAAATAAGGAACTATTGCCTAGGCAAAGTATCCAAAATGTATCTAAGCCCAACGTATATGAAGTCATAACAAATGATGAAGTACGAAAAGTAGTGACCTTGCGAATAACTAAATCTAATTGTTTACTAAAACGAGGAAATAAAGTTATTGCAAGAATTGATGTTGACGATTTATATACCAATGGAATTCTAGACTTAGGTCAGTTCTTCCAAAGGCTTGACATGCAAGCCGGTATGCTAAAAATCAGCCAACTCAAATTGGCACCGAGCGAAAAAATCTTTGAATCCATTTCAATAGATTCTTTCAAACATATGGGCAACAAGTAATTAAAATCATTAAGAGTAGCGCTACTCCAGCCGGTGACCATTATACAAACTGAAAAAGAGATACAATCAATACTGTCTACATTTCATGACGATCCAATTCAAGGAGGTCATACAGGCATTACAAGAACGCTAGCGAAAATAAGAAGACACTATTATTGGAAAAATATGACTTGTCATATAAAAGAGTACATACGTAGATGTCATAAATGCTAAATGTCGAAAACAACGACACATACAAAGACCCCAATGACTAAAACAGAAACCCCAACAAATGCTTTCGATATAGTGATAGTGGATACCGTTGGTCCACTACCCAAATCAGAATATGGCAATGAATACATCGTCACACTAATATGTGATTTAACAAAGTATCTAGTAGCCATTCCAATTGAAAACAAAAGCGCAAATACTGTCGCGAAAGCTATATTCGAAAATTTTATACTAAAGTACGGTCCAATGAAGACGTTCATTTCGGACATGGGTACCGAGTATAAAAACAAGGTAATTTTGGATATGTGTATATATATGAAGATTGAAAATCTTACATCAACCGCATATCATCACCAGACCTTAGGGACAATAGAACGAAGTCATAGAACATTCAATGAATACATTCGTTCATACATTTCTGCAGACAAAACTGATTGGGACGTTTGGACGTTTATTTTACCTATTGTTTCAACACAACACCATCAGTCATGCACGAATACTGTCCATATGAACTAGTCTTTGGAAGATTACCAAGACAGTTCGTAGATTTTAATAAAACAGATAGAATAGAACCACTATACAATGTAGAAGATTACTCTAAGGAAATAAAATTTAGATTAGAAATAGCCTATAAAAGAGCTAGAATTATGTTAGAAAAAGCTAAGTCTTATAGGAAACAACATTACGATAAGAAAACATCAGATTTTGAATTAAAAATAGGAGATAAAGTTACATTAAGAAACGAAGCAGGTCATAAGTTAGATCCAGTATATTTAGGTCCATATACCGTAGAAACCATAGAAGATAGAGATAACATTATAATTAGAGATAAAAAACAAAAGAAACAGAAAGTACATAAGGATAGGTTAAAAATATATAATCAATGAAAAGTTTCCTTTAAGAAAAGGTCTGATCAACCAAAAAAAAAAAAAAAAAACCAAAAAAAAATAAGATATTCTATTTGGAGCTTAAAGGAAGGAAAAATATTTTCTTCTTGAAAATCGAAAAAATTAATATTTTCTTTTATATTAGTCAAAATAAGAACTTTTTCATTGTTGTCATTTTACACAAATAAAATTTTGCAGCTGAGTATATATGTATACTCAGTGCCAGAGACGTGGAAATATTAATGGTTAATATATGTGGTTGGCTCACATAGTCGTTTACAATAATTAAAAAAAAAAATTCTCCAACCACATTGTTAGTGAAAAAGCCTAACAGATTTTAGTATTTTCCAAGCAGCGGTTTCCCGCCTCGGCTTGGGGTAGAAATTAAATCTAAAGCAAATTGGGGCATTGGCATTTATGCAGCCCGTTTGTGTTGTTTCGCACCTTTGCAAAACTTATTTCCTGTGTTTGAAGACGCTCTTTGTAGCGTTGTCGGGATGCATCTGATTGAAGTTTAGGCAAATTGGGGCATTGGCATTTATGCAGCCCGTTTGCGTTGTTTCACACCTTTGCGAAGCTTAGCCTCTATTTCTTGAAGACGCTCTATGTAGCGTTGTCGGGATTCCTCGTCTTTTGCCGACTTGGTCATGTCCTTGACCAGTCGCCGTTGCTGAAGTAGCTTAATTCTTTGACCGCTTCTTTTATGTTTATTTTGCGGTTTTTTCTGCTGCCTGGCCCTCATTTATCGTGAGTGGGCGTGGTCCATTAGCTGGATTCTCCTGTAGGGCCTCTTCCAGAGTTGGCAGGTCCCTTTGCTTAGTGGGTACTGCCTTCGAGAATTGTGGCTCCTCTGCCATTTATGTTCAAAAGCTTTTTAAGAAGATTTGTCCTTTCTGCATTTCTATGTATGTAATGCATTTATCCATGTAATGTTTGAATTTATTGTTTTTATTTCTTTGGCCACGAACACTTCATGCTTTTGTAATGTTTGAATTTATTCATTTTATTTCTTTTGGCCACGGACACTTCATGCTTTTATTATAATCGTTAACTTCATGCACACGTGAACACTGTCACGGTCGCCATGTAATGTTTGATATTTAGGAGATGTTAGTATTTTGCTAAAGTACACTTTAAAATAACAAGAGAAGAGCTTCTGCTCTTTATGATGTTCTTTATTCAACTGTTCAAAGTATGTTCTGTTGGGTGCTTATATCTATGTATTCTTAATTACATATATACATATACATATGTATGCAGAAGGCATGCATATGTTATGTATAGCTTGACCACTTGAGCTGCAAAGTGCATGCTCAGCATTCCCACGCTCCGCGATCGGCTTATGTATGAGCGTTAAGATCGTATTACTCGGACGCTGGAATGCTTATGTAGTCATTGGTGGTCTTTTGGGTATTAGTATATTTACGTTTACTATGACAAAGTGTCACAATGTATTTATGCAAAGTTATACCCATTCTTTATTTGATAGGTGGGGTAGATATGCTACAGAAGGTCTGTCTCGTTGGACATAGCTTGCTTGGATGCAAAGAAACTTTTTGATTAAGTATGATAGTACCATTGATAGTATGGACTTTTACGTTTGAAGGTTTAGTAGGAAAATTAAAAAAGTTTTGTTTGATTATATTAATAGAAGACCCTGTATCTACAAGGCATTTAAGAATCTTATTGTTCATTTTTATTTTTAGGTATTGGTTTCCTCTTCGGAGTCGCTTTCCGATTCCGAGGCTGGTTGAAGAAATTTTTCTCCTGTGTCCATTTTATGTTGGGCACTGGAGCTCTCTCTCTTTGTATTTTTACAGGTGGATTGGGTGCATTGGTATTATGCGATTGGCTATGATTCAAGGGATTCTGAGATCTACCTTGATGGAGTTTTTGTCTAAATTCGTTCATTGCTTGCTGGTTTTCAGCAGGTTTTGTCATTGGTGTGTTGACGTAATTTTGATAATCTCCCTTATTCTTTGAACTTTTGTTTTGAGAATATTGATTTGAATTATTTTGTGATTTTGAACGATCACTGAAGGTTAGTTCATAGACTCCTTCTTGTTTTGGTACTGATTTTAATTTTGAGACGCTAGTAATGTCGTGTCTGGCAAGGGTCATGAATAGTCTGTCTGGCAACTTTCTCATAATAACATCTTTTACTGTGTTATTGAGGGCATTTGTGTATAATACTGTATTACTATGATTATTTTCTAGCATTAATTTATTCGATATAACAAAGGATTTATTTTCTAGTTCTTCAATGAACTTACGTATATTAGTGGAGAATGGTGTGTTGTATAGACGTCTTAGAAGTTCCTCGCAGGGGATGTGCGTCTTGTACTCACTGATGAGGGCTGTCATCAAATCGGTCCATGTGCTGGCTCCTGATAATTGGGACACTCGTTGGGCATCTCCAGAGATTTGCATCTCGATTGCACTGAAGAAAACGTGCTTTTGACGTACATCCGGAGTAGGATATAGTCGAAGTATAAATTCAATTCTTCTGATGAAGGCGCTCAGTTCCTGGGGGTTTCCACTGAACGAGGGCAAATGGCTTATTTGGCTCAAAGCTTGGTTGAGGTTTTGGTCGGACAATTTTTCGTTGGCCATTATATTGCTTGTTTGGGGATGTTGTGTCTTTAGACGTTGTTTTTGCACTTTTGTGGTTGTTCTTGGCAGTGAAAACTACTGCTTTTCGTTTTTACACTTTTTGTTTGTTGTTTTTACACTTTTGTGGTTTTCTTTTGCAGTGAGGTTTTCTATGAAGTGAAAACTACTGCACTTACGATCACGTAAAGTTCTCTGGCAGATAACGAGTAACACGTGTAATACGATTCGAGTTTATATTGCGCCTATTCGCGATGGTCAATCCTAAGGGAGTACACTTGGTCTTGCAAGATGCCCCTTTTTTACTGGATCGATTATAAACAAGTCGCACACTTTTACTGATTATCCTACCGGCTGCGCCAATACCGAGTTCACTGGTTATGGTTTTAAAAAAAAAAACAAAGTTTATTTTATTTTATTTAATAACACTTATCTTCCTATTAAGTGGAAGAACCAAAGCCGTTTGGTTGGTTTTAGACGAACGGGGGTGGCGTTGCTAATTAGACGAACGGGGCGGCTGAACAGGAGTTATCGCGGAGATACCTGTATCTGAACTGAGCTTCTGGGGAGACTTGTCCGCGTTGATATATCCAAAATGAAAGGGTGAAGTGTTAATTAAGAGAGCTAAGCTGAATTGAATTTTTATTCTCTCGTGAAGAGAGTGTCCCGAAAAATAGGGGAGGGAGTAATATTATCTTCTTGGGAATGGTACGTAAGTGACGATTCCGCTGATTATGCAAAGTGTTGCAACGGGCTGTTATTGCCGTCTTGCAGTTAGCTGGAATTCAGAGCTTTGTTTATAGTTGTTGATCGGACGATGGTCTAGAGTTTCTTAAAATCGTGGGAATGCTTACTTTGGCGATTTTGCAGGTGGCTAACTGAAGGGCTTTAGTTCTTTTGATTACATTTTGTAATTAGACTATAATGTGTGTATGTGGGTTTTACAATAGTGTATAATTACAATTATGTTATGTGTAGTTGGGGAGTTTTCAGTGTGGGTGTTGAATGGATATGTTACTATATATATTTTTTAAATTTACTTAATTAGTATTGTTAATTTTCTTTTAAGTTTTTGTTTGATTTGAATTCTTAATTTTCTAATTTTCTTTTAAGTTTTGTTTGATTTGAATTGTGAATTTTTTTTAGATTTTTCTTAAAACTATCTTACAAGTAGGTTATTGTTGCCATCCTTCCCGATCGTCTGGATTCGGTCCGGTTTGCTGCATCTACTAAGGATCCAGGTGCGATACTTCCTTCGGAAGATTCCAGGGGGACGGGCCTTGCCCGGCGTTGGTCTTTATAGGCGATGAATTGCCTTTACGATGTTTTAGGGCCACCACTGTGGATGGGAGTTTTCCTTTTTTTTAACGGAACACGGTTATTCGCAACTTACACTTTTTGTTTTTCGTCACGACGCGAGCGTAGAGGCTTTTTGCTCTTTTATTCGCGAACACTTAGAGGCTTTTTGCTCTGTTATGTTATAAACCGATCCCTGCTCGGGCGCCAGTTAATTTATTTGTTTATTAATGAAAAATAAAAAATAAATTTTACAAATTTATTTTGATAACTTTATTGATCGGATTCAAAGTTAAGACTAAATTGAAGTTCTACTCTAGTTCCCTAATCTGGCCTTTTGTGAATCAGAATTTGGTGCAGCGGTGGCAGCGCTGGTGGCAGCGCTGGTGCAGCGACGGTGGCAGCGACGAATCAAAGTTTGACAACAGTTTGTCAGTTGTGCAGTCGGCTGTAAATGGTTAATTGCAGTTGTGCTGATGACTTCTTAATAAATTTGGCCATTTCCTGTTGTTGTCAATATTTCGTAGGAATTGCATGTGCCCATGTGAACTGCTTTGCAACTGCAGTTCAGTACTCTGTTAATATTAATTTTGTTATGATTTAGTTTACTTTAGGTTGACGCGTGCAGGAACTAATGCAGACGCAGACCTAAGCTTTTCTTTATGAGCTTTTGGTAAAGCGTGTTGTTAACTTATATGTTCAAAGTGAGTTTAATTCGTATCATATCTCACTTATTTATAGTCCGATTTAAATGAAATTTTCACATAACGCCCGTGGCAAGGTATTTGTACAAGATATAAGGTTGTCAAATATCTCCGCCTTTTCCGCCTTTTTGCTCTTTATTCAATGCTTTATAAAAAGTGATACAGTGATCGGATGGGCGATGTCACGAGATGCCACATGCCGGTTTAACTCGATGTATTCCATGATTTGATCGGTATTTGTCGTCACAGGTCTTCCGCCGGCTGGCTTATCCATGGTGTCGTTTTCACCGGCTCTGAATCGTCGAAACCATTCCTCCGCGGTTCGAAGTGATAGAGTACCATCCCCCAAAACACCATTAATCTCACGGAACGTTTCTCTAGCGGATTTGCCTTTAACGAAGGAAAACTTTAAAATAGCGCGAATTTCGGCGTTAGTGAACTCCATGTTTACACGTCTATAACTGTTGAACGAAATATCCAAACTAACCATGCGTAGCGTCGTTTTGTAGGTTATGTCAAGACCTTTCAAATTATGTATAGTGTTGCCAGATACGAGCTCTGTAGCGCTTTGTACATAGCCGCGAAATTCAAAAGACAAAAAGGCGGATATTTGACAACCTAATATATGTATGTATAAGATATACACCTTTGGTTGTTGAGCTAATATTGTAGTTTTTAAATAGTTATTACTGATTCTGCCTATTACGCACATTTCCGTTCCGACAAACACAATAGACCTTGAATTTTTTTAAATCCATGGCCTAAAAAAAAGATATTTGCAATAAAGCGCTCGATCGGTTTGGAAGTCGAGACAGAAGTAATTATACCCTTCGACCATTGAAAATGGTCAAAAAAGGGTATACTAACTTTGTGCAAATGTATGTAACAGGTAGAAGGAGGCGTGGCAGACCCCACAAAGTATATATATTCTTGCTCAGGATCACTAGCCGAGTCGATTGAGCCATGTCTGTCTGTCTGGATGTCCGGATGACCAGATGAACACACAGATCTCAGCTATTATAAGAGCTAGAGACACCTACAAATTGAATTAAAATATTAAATTATTGATTTGCGGGGGCGGTGGGCGTAGCACCTAACATTTGAAATAAACTTAATAAGCTATAGTACACAAGAGTCTTCCTGCCAAATTTGGTAACTCTTGCTTTAATAACAGCTGAGATCTGTGCGTTCACACAGACAGACAGATATGGCTCAATCGACTCGGCTAGTGATACTGAGTAAGAATATATATACTTTATTTTTCCTACGCCTCCTTTTGCCTTTTGTACGTACGGTGGACATGTAGTTAACTGAATTCCCTTATATTTTACAAAGTTTAATATTTCTCTATTCAAATATTCTTGAATTTGTTTTACTTTTTTACTGAACTGATTTTCAACATAATTAACATATTCTATTAAGCAGCTTGCAGTTTCAGATTTATTTTTAATACAATATATGTATTCTCGCGCATTTACTAAAGTTATCAACAAATGTCAAAAAATATTTTTCCCCACAATAACCTGTTGTGCTGTGTGGTCCGTTTAAGTCTGTATGTATCAACTCTAATGTTTCTTTAGTTTTCTTTCTGTTATTCTCGAATGGTTCGTTTCACATTTTACTTTGTATACAATTCGCACATTTCATTTCTGTATTCTCGATTTTATCAGGTAGACCATCTAACATTTTATTCTTTATGAATCTATTCAAATATTGAAAATTTACGTGGCCTAGTGCCCTGTGCCATTTTTCCTTTTCAGTTAATTTAGTTACATTTGTATATATTTCATTTGTTTTATTGTTTGGCATAAAGCTTTTTACATTATATAAACTATCAATTTTGTTTGCAACTGACAGCAATTCTCTTTTTTCATTATAGATTTTTGTATCATTATTTCTGGCTACGACTGTACATTTATTTTCAGTTATTCTTGATATGCTTAACAAATTTTGTTTCATGCCTTTTACGAAGTATACATTTTTTATATCGATCAAATTTTCATTTTTATATGCTCTAAAATATGTTTCTACATTTCCAATCTTTGTCGGTTGCAATTGTTTTCCATCGGCTACTTTAACAACAATCGGATTTTTCAAATTTTCACAGTTTTTAAATAATCTACTATCGTTTATAATGTCATCAGTGCATCTACTATCTAATAACCAATTTATTTCGGCTTCGTTGCTACTTTCGCTGTTATTACATTTTATTATTTTTTCATTTTTATCATTCTTGTTGTCCATAACTGTATGCCGTCGCTGTTTTCTTGTTGTCTTCCTTGGTTCCCGTCTCTTGAGTGATGTCCACGTCCAGTTCCACACCCGCGACCACTTCCATGATGTTGACCTCTGCCTCGACCGCCTCTTTGATTCGTGTTCTGATATCGCCTGTTGTCTTGTTGTTGTTGTCTGTTATCGCCTCTCGCATTTTGCTCAGCATGCCAGCAGTCCTTTTGAATATGTCCTGTTTTGCCACACAAATAACAGTATTTTTTAGTTTTGGTATTAAATGTGCTTACGTTATTACGTCTCTCCACTGGACCTCTGTTCAAGCTTTTTTCTTTTACTTTTGATTTTACATACTCTACTGTTCGTTGTGCTTCCGGAATCACATCAAAGAAGTCTCCAATATAACTGTAGCTTGTTGGTAACGCTTTTAACAAATATCGCATTTTTTCATTTTCGTCTATGGTACCTCCAGCTTTCTCAAATTCTATAAAAAATTCTTCCACTTTTTCGTAGTCTTTTAGTTTGATTTCGTTGATTTTCCCTCTGCACAATATTTGCAGGGCTGTTGACTTTGTCGAATACATTTCGTTTAATTTGTTCATAATTTCTAACGTCGTTTCGCACTCACTTACATATTCCAACTGTTTATCTGATATTGTACTTATTAAAATTGTTTTTGCTTTTAAATCTATTTTCTTCCATGTTGTTTCATTGTCTTCCGTTGTTCTAATTCGCACTGCTGGTTCTTTGCACTCTTTGTATTCTAGTATTGTTGCCGTCGACCCTTTTTAGTTTATGTTTTTAATGTTTTTCACTTTATTGATTTAATATTTATCAATAGTTTTGTTACCGTATTAGTATTTTTTAATATTTTACACTTTTAATATTGTTTGCCTCTTTTCTATGTCTTTCACACTTTTTATTTCGAGTCGTTATGGCGTAAAATTAGAATGGTACGAAAGATATATAAAGTACAAAGTATGAAGTATTTATTATTATTTTATGTGTTTTTGCCGCCGTTGGTTGTCGAGACCTGCCAACTTGTTCAATCTCCTCTAGCGGTGCGGTTTGTTTTTATATCGGTATTGATACAACTATCGATAATGCTAATGGTGGTATAAAAGATGCAGCCAAACGAAAACGCAAATTTAAATTCAAATATACTTAAATGTGTAACAGAAATATATATGTGAAGTCGCAACATCCCACCCACCGTAAGACTACTCCATAGTTTTACCCAAAACATCTAGCACTGCAATCTTTGAAACTGGTCTTTTTAGCACACCAGTTGACGTTTGTACTTCAGCTATTCGGATTTGGCCGTCCGCGGCAGCAATTGTACGAAGAACAACTCCTTTTCTCCAGTTACCTCTTGGAAGGCTCTCCTCACAAATTACCACAACATCTCCCTTTGCTATGGGTTTGGATCGCGCATGCCATTTAGTGCGCCGTGTCAAAGTCGGCAGGTATTCACGTATCCATCGATGCCAAAAATTATCTTTCATCTGTTGACTAATGCGATACTGCTTACGTAGGCACATATTAAGATCTTTTCCAGGAGTTTCCGTCGAGTTCGTCGTTCCCAGTAAGAAATGGTTTTGAGTCAGAGGTTCCAGATCATTTATATCTATTGGCAAATGGGTTAATGGTCGACTGTTTACTATATTCTCAGCTTCTATCAGCAAGCTTCTTAAAGTTTCCACCTGTGGTGCTTTCTCTTTTACAGTTATGGCCAATACTCGTTTTATGCTCCTAACCATGCGTTCCCAGCATCCGCCAGAGCTCGAATTGGATGGACAATTAAATTGCCACTCGATGCTGATTTTATATATTCCATATCAAAAAAATCCTTTGCGTTCTTTAGTTCCTTATTCCTCTTCGGTTTACAAAATTTCTTATGCACAACACACATGCGTCTGTCGACAAGTCTGCCATCAACGGTGGTAAAGGCTTAGCCATCTCGTTTTTACAATGTTGACATCCTGACTTAGCTCGACTCACAGCTTTTCTTAAATTCACAATCCAGAATTGACGCCTTATTTCGTTTACAATAAGCTCATTGTTTTGATGATGATAGCTGACATGATACCATCTAACAATTAACTCTGATAAAATGTGACGCGATGGTATCAATATCGGACGACGTGCCCTCTCTGGAATGGATATACAATAATCCAGACTTCCTCCAACAATAATAACACCATTCGCATTCAATTGAGGCGACAATGAGTATATCGGACTTTCCTTCGACACAATTCCAGATTCCAGAAGTTCTTCTATTTCCTTCCAGTATGCTTCACGTTGCGCAATTTTACATAAGGTTGATTCTGACAGGTTCAATTCGTGTGTCGTCAACTCTCCGTCATGTTCTCCATGTTGGTCCGTGTGACATTTGCTCACAAACCGCCAAATCCAGCCTACTGTACGTTTTAAGAGTGAATAATTTGAAAACCTTTCTAGTGATATCCATTGAGCCTTGCCAAAAAAACATGATTTGTTTGCGCCGTTCAGACATATCTTCTTGGTTGGAACTGAATTCTTGTGAAGGCCACTTCTCCTCTTCCAAAAGCAAAAATTCAGGTCCACTTATCCAAACACTGTTTATATCGTACTCACATCGGTTACTGGTTTTTGTGGCTTTATCTGCTGCATTCAGTTTTGTTGGCACCCAATACCAATCATTCTCCTGTGTACTTTCTAAAATCTCGCTCACTCTATGAGCCACAAATGGTTTATATTGACGATGGTCCGATTTGATCCATGAGACTACTGTTCTTGAGTCTGTCCACAAGGATGAAGACTTCACATTAACGTCATGGCATTCTAAAACGGTTTTTCTTAGACGAGTACCAAGTACGGCTGCCTGCAGTTCTAGCCTGGGAATAGTTAATAACTTAAGAGGTGCACATTTAGTTTTTCCACATATAAACATTAATTGTACCCTGGCACCACAAGTTATTCGCCAATATGCCACTGCCGCAAATGCTTGCTCACTTGCATCGACAAAGACATGTAACTCAACGTAGTCTGACAATAGGAAATTCTGGGAATAACATCTTCTTAGTTTAAATTTCTTGACCTTTTTGAACTGCTGAACCCATTGTTTAAATGCAGTAAATATGTTTTCAGGCAATAAATCGTTCCAATGGATTCCTGTTCGCCATACATCCTGAACCAAAACTTTTCCGTATATCATTAAATCCGCGAGCATGCCGAAGGGATCGTAGACAGACATCACCATGCTTAATAGCTGACGCTTCGTTGGACATTGAAGACCTTCTATTATTTGTTTATCTACGCGATTTAATTTTAAGTCAAAAACAAAAACGTCCTTTTGACTGTTCCATTGCATACCTAAGATTTTATCATAGGATTCGATATCCAGCTTCACTGCTTCTTGAATGTTGCCATTGCTTTCCACGCCGCTATTTAAACTTTGCTGAACCTATACGGAGTTCGAAATAAATCCTCGCAGCTCAAAATGACCCATTTGATGCACCCTTTTTACTTCTGCGCTAATTTTAAAAGCTTCTTCTTCAGATGTGAAGCTAGCTACGAAGTCGTCCACATAATGTTTATTCTCAATTGCATCAATAATTTGATCTCTGTGCATCGTTGCATTTTGGGCATTTAAATTCTTTACGTACTGAGCACAACAAGGAGAGCAAGCAGCTCCAAATATCATTACTTTCATTCGGTAGGTGTCCAACTCAGCATCTTGATTGCCATGTCTCCAAATAAATCTCAATGAATCTTGATCCTCTTTGCGAACCTGCACCTGCAGAAACATTTCCTTTATGTCTGCACATACCGCAACAATTCCTTGCCGAAATTTAAAAAGGATTTGTGTCAATGGTGGGTTTTCATCTTGCCCTTTCAAAAGTTCTGTGTTCAGGGATACTCCATCGATAGTCGCAGCTGCATCAAAGACCAATCTCATTTTCTTTGGCTTGTTTATATTATAAACACCAAAATGAGGTAAGTACCAAGTTCGCGCACCAACTTTTACAATTTCTTCTTTAGACATTTTTACGGCATATCCTTTTTTCACGAAGTCCATAATCGCAGCATCATATTCGTTCATTTTTCCCATGCTCATCATTCTCTTTTCAACTCCTTGCAATCTACTGAACGCCATGTCAAAACTGTCTGGCAAATGTATATCATCGTTTTTCCATAAGAGCCCAGTTTCATATGAGTTCTCCAATCGTTTAGTAGTGTTCTTTAAAATGCTCCTGGCTCTTAAATCATCACCCGATTGCAGTGGTTCCTTAGCTGCATTGACCCCAAAATGTTCAGTCGTGAAATAATCTGCAGATTTCTCTTTACTTGGTTTTTCTTCTGAATGCAACAATGAATGATGCAGTTTCTTGCATCCATCCTTTTTACATTCCTTCTTATTTTTGCAAACATTTTGTCTATGTCCTTTTCGCAAGCATCCAAAACATAGTTGATGTTTCTTTACCATAGACCATTTTTCTTCTGTTTTCGCTTTAGAAAATACGCTGCATCTGTCAAAATAATGATCTCCGTGACACTCATAGCATTCAAGTTTATATTTCGTTTCTTTCTTGGATTCCTCATCCTTGGTGGTCTGCATAACGACTCTTTGATGTTTGTTCTTCTTCTCTGATTCGTCTGCTGAGAATACGATCATCGCCCTTGCAATGCTTCTGGCCATAGTGCTGATCCATGTACTAAAGTCCTTTAAATTTGGATAATTCCGAAGAGTCGTTGTATACTCTATCCATTGAATCCGTTTCGTCATTGGTATCTTACACACCAACTGTTCAATCAGGGAAGGATTCTGTAAATATTGAGTTGCATTAGCCGATTGCAAGAATATAACCAAATTTTCAACTTTCGTTGCAAATGGGACCAACAATTGCAAATTATCCTCTGATACAGCAGTAATTTTGCTGACCATGTCCATTTGACTCCTTATCAATAACTCCGGCCTCCCATAAGTGAACTCTAAATGATTCATAACATGCTCAACATTCATAG
>JAEIGL010000214.1:0-24641 GCA_018903715.1 Zaprionus davidi | reverse complement strand
TACAAATTCAGTTTAAAAATTAAATTATTGATTTGTGGGGGCGGTGGGCGTGGCACCTAACATTTGAAATAAACTTGATCTGCTTATAGTACACAGGAGTCTTCTTGCCATATTTGGTAACTCTAGCTTTTATAATAGCTGAGATCTGTGCGTTCACACAGACAGACGGACAGACAGACAGACATGGCTCAATCGACTCGGCTTCTGAGCAAGAATATATATACTTTATGGGGTTTCCCACACCTCCTTATGCCTGTTACATACATTTGCACAAAGTTAGTATACCCTTTTTTGACCATTTTCAATAGTCGAAGGGTATAAAAACGATAATAATGATACAAGCAGAAAAGTTATGACAGCAGAAATAAAAAACATTAGTAATACTAGAAATAATTATTTTCAAAATAATAAGAATAAAATTCGCAAACCATTTAAGGGAAAGGGCAAAATGAAATGTCATCCCTGTACAAAAGAAGGACATTTTAAAAAAGATTGTTTTGCATATAAACGAATAATGAATGATAAAAATAAAAGTAAAGAAAATAATAAACAAGCACAAACAGCAGCAGCGCAGTCTGGCTTCTCGTTTATGATAAAAAGTGTCAATTTAAATTCTAAAAACAAAAATAAAGTGAATTTTATTCTGGACTCTGGTGCCTCTGACCACCTTATATATAATGAGATGCTATATATCGACCACATTGATCTGGAATCTCCAATAAAGATTGCCGTTCCCAAGCAAGGAGCATTCATTTATGCAACGAAATGTGGAATTGTGAGGTTGCAGAATGAAAATCAAATCATGCTTGAGAATGTTCTTTATTGCCGTGACGTTGCCGAAAATTTTATTTCTGTCAAGTGTTTGCAAGAGGCCGGTATGACCACCGATCAAGTTGGAAGCAACTGCTGAGAATTCAGGTACGTTCAATATGCCAATTTTTTAATTTAAAGCTTTTAATATAAATAATGAAACGAGCAATTTGTTTCGGTTATGGCATGAGAGATTAGGTCACATTAGTAAAGGGAAATTTATAGAAATAAAGAGAAATAATTTGTTTTGTGATAATAATATTCTAGCCAACATTAATCCAACTAACGAAATATGTGAAGCCTGTCTGAATGGAAAGCAAGCAAGATTACGAAAAGAGTAATAATAAAGAGCATATAACAAGACCCCTGTTTGTCATCCATTCAGATGTGTGTGGCCCAATCACTCCCGTATCAATTGACGATAAAAACTATAATGTAATTTTCGAAGATCAGTACACACACTATTGTGTGACTTATCTAATATTACATAAATCAGATATTTTCACGATGTTTAAAGATTTTGCGGCGAAAAGTGAAGCACAGTTCAACCTTAAAATTGTGAATCTCTATATAGACAATGGCAGGGAATACCTATCGACAGAAATGCATAATTATTGTGTAGAGAAAGGGATAAGTTGGTGTGGCAGAAAGGATTATTCGAACCATAACAGAAAAAGCTCGATCTATGGTTAACGGTGCTCAGTTAGAAAAAAGCTTCTGGGGCGAAGCAGTATTAACTACTACCTTTTTAATTAATAGAACTCCCAATAGGGCTCAAGAAATAAGTTCAAAAACTTCATATGAGGCGTGGCACAACAGAAAGCCTAGTTTAAAGAATTTTAAAGTTTTTGGTTCAACTGTGGATGTTCATATTAAAAATAGGAAAAGGAAATTTGACGAAAAATCATTTAAAGCAATTTTAGTTATGAACCAAATGGTTTCAAATTATGGGAAGCCCATAATGAAAAGTTCTTTGTGGCAAGAGATGTAATAGTAGAAGAAACTAACATGGTTAATTCTAGGTCAAAGAGTCAAAGATCAAGAAGATTTCCTGAATGAAAGTAGGAAAGGAAAGCTCCCGAATGAAAGTAAGGAGTGTGATGAAATTAATGTCCTGAATGAGAGTAAGGATGGTGTTGAAACAGAAATCCGGAATGAAAGTACGGCGACAAAGTTTTACCAAGAACAGCCTAGTGAATGTGTTTCAAGAAGAAGTGATAGGTTAAAGAACAGGCCACAGATATCCTATACTGACGATGAATTTGATTTTAATAGTCACATTCTAAACGCCCATACTATTTTTAATGATATTCCTAATTCCTTTGAAGACATACAAAGCAGGAGGGACAAGTCTTTATGGGAGGAAGCAGTTAAAAATGAATTAAATGCCCATAAGGTAAATAATACCTGGTCGATTGTTAGACAGCCTGAAAATGTAAATGTTTTTGATTGTAAATGGGTATTTATTTTAAAATCGGATGAATTTGGAAATCTAGTTCGGTGCAAAGCGAGACTAGTTGCGCGTGGTTTCACGCAGAAATATCATATTGGTTATGAACAAACATTTGCTCCTGTGGCTAGGATAATAAGTTTTCGTTTCCTATTATCAATTTCCATTCAATATGATTTAAAAATACATCACATGGATGTAAAAAGTGCTTTTCTTAATGGAAAGTTAAAAGAGGAAATTTATATGAAAGTTCCTCAAGGTGTGTCATATGTTGGCGGTACTGTATGTAAATTGAATAAAGCAATTTACGGTCTCAAGGAAGCAGCTAGGTGCTGATTCGAGGTGTTTGAGCAAGCACTAAAGGAGTGTGGTTTTGTTAATTCGCCAGTTGATCGATGTATTTATATACTAGATAAAGGAGATGTAAGGAAGAACATATATTTACTTCTGTATGTAGATGATCTGATTATAGCAACAGCAGACATAAACCAAATGAAATATTTTAAAGAGTATGTAATGAACAAGTTCAGAATGACTGACTTGAATGAAATACGATATTTCATTGGAATGCGAATAGAAATTTGCAATTATAAAATTCTCTTAAGTCAGTCTGCATATATTAAAAAGATTTTGAATAAATTCAAAATGGATGATGGCAAATCAGTGAGTACACCAATAGCAAGCAAGCTAAACTATGAGTTGTTAAATTCAGATGAGAGATATGACGCACCATGTAGAAATCTAGTCGGTTGTCTGATGTATATAATGCTTTGTACGCGGCCAGACTTAGCTACTGCTGTAAATATTTTAAGTCGATATATGAATAAAAATAATGAAGAATTATGGGTAATAATAAATAATAATAATCCCTCATGCCATAAAAGATCAAAACACATAGATATTAAATATTATTTTGCAAGAGAACAAATAGAAAATAATGTTATTTGTATTGAGTATATATCCACAGAGAACCAACTTGCAGATATATTCACCAAGCCCTTACCAGCGCACACTGGGCTAAATTCCAAAAAAGTGGCATAAAGTCTAATATTGGAGATATCGAGCTGAAATTTGGTATATATGATAAATATACCACTCAAAATATGTAAACAATATTTTATATTAATTGGAAAACGCCTTCCCTGATCGCCCATATATGGCGATATTGCTTATACGTAAAAAAAAATCTTCTTGTTTTTGACAAAATTTCTCCTTTTTTTTCCTCGCTCAGCATAGTTTCACTAATTTGGCCAAATATCCAGTTAGCAAGGGCGGAATAGTCGCGACCGTTGTCGATCCAAGCATCCAGCAGAGTTGCATGGCAGAATTCAAGCCCATCTACATTTTCAATGTTTGGCCAAAGTCGCAAACCAAATTATAAAATACTTTTAATATGCATTCTATAGTTTATTTTGACATACATTACATGACGCGAACCCGCGCGCAAAGTTAGTTCTACTCCACAGAAAACAAGCAATTTTGTTTGGTTTCATCTATTTTTGGACAGTACAAAACAATACACATAAATAAAAAACTACTAATTTAAACACAAAATGTTTTTACTTTATTAATTCTACATACGTTAGTTATTAAAACCATATTTTGAAATGTTTTTTTGTTTAAGTTTGTAAAATAGCCAATCCCTCAAAGGTTGCAAAACTTTCCCGCCAAATTTTATAGCAGAAGTCAGCTGACTAATCACCTGACTTTGAAAGTCGATTAAAATGACAGGGCTGCATTATTAGCAAAAATATTTATTGATTCTTTTTATATAAATAATCTATTTTAAATATATTAAGTTAAAATTAAGATTTGAGACGACAAAAGTTTCGACTTTATGCCACTTTCTTTGGAATTTAGCCCAGTGTGCAGCGGCACGTTTTCTTGACTTGCGAAGAAAAATGGGACTATCTGAAGAACAAAAGAAATAACTAATAATAATATAGTTGTAACTATTTTCAGACTCTTGAAGACAGTTTTTTAATTTTATTTATCTTGAAAAATTTGAAATATGTTTGTTTGTAGCTATTACTTTATTTAATTATAAGAGTGATCTGATTGGGTTTTATGGGTTTTCCTAATCCTCGCAGCAAATGCTGGATTACTGTAATGTATCCCAAATAAACGAAAGTAGTGAAGAAAGCACAGCACCAAGCCACATTAGAATAAGACAATTTATGTATTTTGAATTTTGATTTCGATTTTAAACTTAAACGTACAATGCAATTTTTGAGGGGGCGTGTTGAAATATGAAACTAAAATATCCCCGAATTAGTATTTAATAAAATACCAAAAATGGCTTTATAGTTCTTAAGATATTCGGTCACACTTAAAGTGAAGGACACGGTGGATTCTTCTTCTGTTGATTTTGACACTTACGTGAGTGGCTGGTGCTAAAATAAAAGCTAGAATATTAATTTATCACTACAAAACAAAAATTTAAAAATTTAAGGCAGACAGCCTTGTCACCAAAGCCCTAAAGGAGGATGCTGAGCGCCATTAAGGTGCTCCAGGAGAACCTGCACGACGCTCAAGGAGCGTCCGCCACCCTGTGCAGGATCGTTTGTAAGGATAGAATCGACCATTACCAAATTTCATCCAGTCTCATCCCACCAGGTCTCGGTGGCAACGGCTAAAGAGGTAGCCACGGCTGAGGGTGTCCGGGAGGTAGTGATACCCTCTGCCTACTTCCCGGGCGACGTGGATGATATCCCCCCAACAGAGGTTCAGCGGCTAGTGGAGTTCTGCCGCTTGTACAACAAGCCGCTCGTGATCGGCTGTGATGCAAATGCGCATCACACGATCTGGGGAAGCAGCGACGTCAATAAACGTGGTGAGTCCCTTTTAGAGTATCTATTGTGTTGTTAATTAGATGTTGCTAACTTAGGGTGTAAGACTACTTTTATTAACGCCATTAGGGAAGTGGTTCTGAATCTCACCCTAGTCAGCATCTCTATTGTGAGTTCGCTGGTCAACAGGCGGGTCACAGACGAAGCCACGTTGTCGGACCATCAGCACATCAGGTTCGACCTCTCTGGCTAAGTCGAGAACCGCCAGAACTCCTTCTGTCCCAAAAAGACAAGTTGGGAACTTTTCAAAGCCTCTGTGGCTTTTAAAGCAGACTCGTTGATCAGCAACCCTAATTCTATCAGTGAGATAGAACTTGCTGCCAACCTGCTTCAAGATATGCTAATCTCATCCTTCGAGGATAGCTTTATTCGGAAGACCTTAAAAGTCAACCGAAAAGTTCCATGGTTGAACGAAGAACTGGCTGCACAAAGAAGGAAGGTTAGAAGCCTATTCAACAGATCTAACCGTGTCAGTTGGGACGTCTATAGGGATACTCTCACTAATTACAACAAAACCATTAGACGTGCTAAGCGTGATACGTGGCGCACCTATAGTGGTAGCATTGAATCGTTGCCAGAGGCAGCGAGACTCCACAAAGTATTGGCTAAAGGGTCGTCTAATGAAATAGGGCTTCTCAAAAGAGCAGACGGCTCTTTCACTTAAGATCGCAGGGAAGCATTTGACCTTCTTCTACAAGTCCACTTCCCAGGTTCGGTGGCGAACCCAGATCTATGCAGTCACGATGACGCCACCCTGTCACCGGACTCACGTGGGTTCAGTCTATCAGGGACCATCTTCGACCCTGAAAAGGTCAAATGGGCTGTAAATTCCTTCGTTCCCTCCAAAGCCCCAGGGGGCGATCAGATCTTTCCAGCCCTTCTTCTGGATCACTCCTGGATCACTCTCTCGATCCGCTGGTCGGTCTACTTAGAGCCAGTCTCACCTGGGGATACATACCCATCTCTTGGAGGAGAGTCAATGTGGTATGCCTATATCATATTAGCCGATCAGTCTTACATCCTTTCGGCTTAAAACACCGGAAAACTCATCCTCTGCATCCCACCCAATTTGCGTATATAGCCGGAAGGTCGTTCTCCACAAGCTAGTTGGTAAAATCGAAGGAGCCTTCCTATCCAAGAATATTGCTCTGTGCTCTTTTCATGGCCGGATACGGGTATATTTCTGCTGCGCTGGAGCGCAGAAATAACGCCCGTCCCCTAATCCGAGGGATTGATGCTATGCTCAAACATGGTACCATTTCCTCTATCTTGGACTCCACGACCGCTTTAATTAGTGCGGTTTAAGGATGTCCCCAGGGAGGGGTCCTATCCCCCTTACTCTGGTCCTTATGAACTGATGATGAACTACTTCACGCTGAACAGGGCGTGCAAGCAATCGGCTACGCTGACCACCTGGCTCTCGTAGTGAACGGGAACTTTGCCAAAACCGTGACAGAGCTAATGCAATCTGCCCTGAACACGGTTAGTAGATGGTGCGAAGATGTAGGTCTTAGCATCAATCCGCAAAAGGCGATTATCGTTCCCTTCACTAAGCGCTATTCCGTTGACATATGTCAATTGCGTGGAACTTTCTAACGAGGTTAAATATCTAGGGGTAACTCTGGAATTCCCACCTATCAAGGCAACTCAATCTGGCCTTCAAATTTATTTCTGGTGTTTGGTAATTTTCTCTTAAAATTATGTTTCCTATTTCAACTTTACATTGTTTTATTTGCATAATTTTATTTCCTTTAATTTGTTGATTATTATTTGACTTTTGACAATTTTGTTTCAGTTAGATTCCATGTCACAATTGTATTTGTTTCAATATATTTAATTATTTCTGTTGAAGTAAATACTTTTCCGTCTTTTTCAAAATAGAATAGTGTGTTAGTATGATCTAGCTGATAACCATTGTGGTTGGGATAGGGAATGATTTTCATAGTATTAATTAATTTTTGATTAGTGGGTATGTGGAATATAATAAGCAGAAGATTGTCTTTGTAGTTAATCCATGTTGATGTTTTAATTGATAATATGTTTTTTTGCGTTTACGTTTTCTGTCATAGTTAAACAGTTTTGGATTAAACAGTCCGAGTCGAGAGAGCTGCATACCCATCTCTATGTCTTCTATATATTCTGTAAACTGTAGAAGTTCGTGTACTAATGTGTCGATGTTTATTCGGTGGTTTTCAAATTCTTCAACTTTTTGCATCTCTTTATTTATTAACTTTATTACGTCATTTAGTTCGTATAATCTTACTGAGTTTGTTCCTAGTGCTTCTAAGTGTTTTTGAATTTCTACTCGGTCATTGTCATCTAAGGTGCCAAAAAGGAATTTGTATGCTGAAACTATTATATTAAACAGTCCTCGTTTCTGTCTGTTTCCTTGGTGTAAGTTGATTCCGTTTAGTTCCCTAAGCAATTTTTTATATAACAACTGGATATGGGGTACATTATTGTAGTTAGCTATACTTTGGCTAAAATGGTCAGTTATGCTATTAATTTGGGTTAGGTTAATTCTTAAGCAATGGTGCTCGTATGCACATGGCATCTGTATAGGTTTATCCGAGAAAAGCAAATATCCATGGATGGTATCGATGTTATTTATTTCGATTTGTTGGGTGTAACAAGTTGTGGTAAAGATGAGGAGTAGGATTACTGTGAGCCAGGGGCCTGTGGGATGGTAATTTGGTTAATTTTCTTTTGTTTTTGAACTGGGTCTTATAATAGTGAGTTTCCCTATTTCTATTGGTAATTTTGTAGGGGTCATTGTCCGTTTGTTCTACATTTTTATTTAATTTGAAGGGATTCTCTACTTTACCTCTCTGTAACGGTCCTTTTCTATATTTTGTGTCAATTTCATATTCATTTCTGTTGTTATTAATTTCGTTAATTTTATTTTTTTTGTTAAGTTGGGTATCTAAGCATGGTTGTAATGCATAGAGAAATTTATGGACTGGGGTCTGTCCAGTAGTATTTTGTTTGGTTTTGTGGTTGTAAATGTCAAGTATTATTTCTATTTTACTCAGCTTAGGTTCGTTATCGTCGGAATTTTTAATGATTCGAATTTTTTCATTTATTGTTTTGTGGAGCCTCTCCATGTCTGCTATTCCTGTTTTTGCTGGGTTTAGTTGTAATTCGATGTTCTCACTTTCGACCCATCGTTTTAGGACTAAACTGGTAAATGCGCCGTCGTTGTCTGCTTTCAATACTCTAGGTTTCCCCAATTGTTTAAATTTGCGCATAAGGGCATTTTTACATTCTATCCAATCTTTTGTTTTTATACGTTCAAGTGTAGCAAATTTTTAATAAATGTCTATGCAACTCAAATAATGGTTACCTTCAGAGGAATAAATGTCTATGACGAATTTATCACGACAATGTTCTGGTTTGGGTGTAATTTTCATCGGTATATTATAATGTTTTGAATAAGTAGTTGACTATTAGGGAAATAGTAAGATTCGCCAAAGAGTTTTGTTTTTTTTGTATATGAAGGTATATTTTTCAAGAAAATTAGGCTACGGGTGATTTTAGTGTGCTTTGTATTTATTATTTCTTTATGTGCAGCTTAAATTATTATGAAGTCTGCATCACTCTCTATGTATAAAACGCTAGTCTTTGTATAAAAATGGTCAACTAAAATTCTTTCGGCTTTTTCTATTGTCATTTCGTCATACGAAATTTGGATTATTTGCTTTTTGAAGTACGTTTCGTGTCTAACACTAGGGGGTCTTTTGGAAAATACAACCTGTCGTTTAGAACAGTTAATGGGTTTTTGAGACAAACTTATTAGGTTGCTACTATCTACTTCTGCACTATGCTGGGTGGATTCACCGAAAAACGTCTGTTCTGTTTTTATTCTTGATAGGACGTCCGCTACAAAATTTTCTTTTTCTTTAATATATCTGATTTCAAAGTCATATTCCGAAAGTCGGATCTTCCATCTCGTTAATTTAGCATTTGGTTCTTTTAATTTATGCAACCAACAAAGTGGTTGGTGATCGGAAGCTATTTCAAAATGTCGTCCTAACAAATAATGTCGAAAGCTTTTTGTCGTCCAGACTATGGCTAAAAGCTCCTTTTCTAGGGCACTGTAATTCATTTCGTGTTTATTTAAGGTTCTGCTAATAAAACTGATTGGATGGCCATCTTGTGACAAAACAGCTCCTAAAGCCACGTTACTAGCATCTGTAGTTAATACGAATTTTCTTTCAAAATTAGGTATTTTTAGGATTCGGTCCTCGGAAATCAAATATTTAAGCTTTTCAAATGCTATGTAGTCCATCTGTTTAGTATCTATTTTATAGTCTTTTTTCAAACATCTCGATAAAACTTAGAAATGTCGGCAAAGTTGGGTATAAATTTCCTATAATAACCTGTAAGACCTAGGAAGGCTTTGATCTCTTTAGGTTTGCTTGGTAATGGGTAGTTTTTAATGGCTTTTATTTTTTCGGGATTAGGTTTTAGTCCATCTCTAGTAACGACATGGCCTAAGAACATGGTTTCTTGCTTTAAGAATTCGCATTTGTCTTGTTGTAATTTAAGGTTGGATTCTGATAATTTCGTGAAAACTGCGTGCAAAGACTGCAAATGCTCTTCAAGTGAAGTGGAAAATACAATGATGTCATCCATGTATACCAAGCCATTTTTATTAAGAAGTGGGCGAAGTATATTGTTCATACATCGCTGAAAAGTAGCTGGTGCATTTTTGAGCCCAAATGGCATACCAGTAAATTCGTAATGCCCATACTTAGTTGAAAATGCTGTTTTGGCTATTGATTTAGGGTCCATTTCAATTTGATGGAAGCCCTTTGCCAGGTCGATTGTTGTGAAATAATTGCATCTGCCTAGCTTACTTAAAATTTCGTCCATGTTTGGTATAGGGAATCTATCGTTTAGAGTGATCTCGTTAAGTTTTCTATAGTCAATTACTATACGAAATTTTTTCTGTCCGGAGGCATCTAATTTTTTTGGTACAAGGCAAATGGGGCTGCAGTAAGGTGAATTACCTTCCCGAATTATCTTTTTTTTTAAGCATGTCTTGAATTTCATTTTCAACTTCACTTTCATAAGCTTGTGAATAACCATATGGCTTTGCATAAATCGGAATATTGTGCGAAGTGTTAATCGAGTGTTTTTGTTGGTTAGTGAAAGTAAGGTTGTCGCCTTCTCGATATTGGATATTGTTTAGATTTGAATTGGTATCACTCAACGTCGGAGTAATATCAACTGTAATCTTAATGTTTTATATTAATTTTGCTTGCCCCAGGTGCATAACCATGTGGCAGAGGTCGCCGTAATAAGTACAAAACAAATTAGGCTGCGGAGTAAATGAGTAGTCAAGTGAGAGTTAATTTTTATACTGATTTAATTTTGTTCTTGTAGGCTTTATATACATGTTTCTTACAGGCTAAGTATTTACATAGGTTACATACATGATAAAGACAACTGTTATTTATTTAGGTCTAATGATATATGGTGCTTTATGTCATGCAGATGGTGCGAAATCGTGCATCTGCATGCATAGAGATAAACGGTCATTATTTACTAAGTCCGCCTGCATATCAGTGAACGGTTAGTATATGTTGTGTCCGTATGCATATCAGCGAGGGTCAGTGCATATCAGTAAAGGGTCACTGTTGATTTAGGTACGTGTGAAACGTACCCTGTCCCCTATCTGCTTAAGATAGCAGTGTATGCGTGTGTCATCTGCAGCGTACGATTTTCTGCGGTTATGTAAAATCGTACATCCTCCCGGCCGTTGAACATATGTTCAAGAATCGTCGATATTGATTCTAAATTGATGTAGGTTCTCTTCGGTTGGTTTATGGACATGATCATCATGAACAACAGTCCACCGTATAATGCGATGTGATGATGTTTAATCGGTTCAATTTTTTGAGGTAATTGAAAGGTGTTGCTTGGGAACAGTTTCTTTCGTAGTTGTTGTAAGTCGATGTAATGTTGCGTCAACTCTTCCTTCGCTAGTGTGGTGTCAGGTTGTGCTGTTGTTGTTTTATTGGCTTCGGTCACGTCTCCAAAACGAGCGAATGATGAATAAATAATTGTTTTTATTTTGTTTTGACTAGTCAAAGTCATCATTGAATTTCGAAGTGTGCATCCAGCCGTTATACTTATTATTCCAGCATTTTGTAGAATAATATTTGATGCTCCATCAGGGCATACCGCTGATAATTGAATCTGAGACTTTATCGCTAATATCCAATGATTTCGTATGTGCATCTTAGACCATATTAAGGTTTTCTTTGAATGTGTTAAATGATACGAAGAGTCTGTTTTGTTGTGAAATAATTGCATTTCACAACTAGTTTCAGTTGAGAACATTATTTGCTTGTTATGGCATACGAAATCATCAACGTCTCTTGCGTAGCAGGTTTTGAAATCCGTTTCTGTCAGTTCTACAAAGGCGTCTCTGTGGTTGTTGACGGCAATAAATGGAAAATTAATCTCAAACTTGATTAATGCTTTATTGGTTATTGATGGGATCGGAATGAGCTTAAATATATCCAGTACTTGTGTGGATACTAACGGAAGTGTAATCTTAATAATTACATGATCGTTCACTATAGTTCCTTCAGCCTTCATCATTTTGTAGAGCATGAGCATATTGTCTGAGTTGGTTGGTAACATTTGCTTACCCTTTAGGTGCTCTAGTATCTTGACTAGTTGTTGCTTTAACTGTCGTGGTGATATTAATGTCGGACTTATTGTGTTATGACGAATATCCGTTAACACATTAATGATCTCGCTCTGCATTCTCTGAAGATTTGTTGCGATGAGCGTTAATTGAGTCGTAAGGGTAGCATACAATTGGAATGACTGGAAGTGATTCATTTCTCTTTTTGCATCTGCCATAAAGGCTTCAATGCTAGTAAGCCTCTTCGAATTGGAAATCTCGTCTCGCCGTATCACATTTATTGTTGAGTCGATTAATGTGGTTTGATTCTCGAGAAGTTTTAATAAGTGATCTTCGTTGTTCTTTACCTTCATGATGGTGTTTGACATTTCAAGTGCGTATTCCGAATCTAAGACTCCAAATAAGCTATTTGCTATATTTCCAATGATGTCCAACGGTGCTCGTCGTGCTCTAGATTTTGCTAGCAAGGAATTTTCTGCCTGAAGATCTTCCTCAATGTGCTTAAAGTGTTGATACATACTTTTGCACGCTTCCATTTGTTCAAGTATAAAACACTTTTCTCCCATTATTTTCGTTCCCATGGAGAAGGTTTTCATATCTTGCCAATACGGTTTTAGATCGTAATATGCCACAATGGTCCAGTCTGATGTTGTAAATTGAGTAGTGCCAATCTTTTCAAAGAATATCCCTGGTTTTCGTCCAAACTGGGTTATGTTGATTGATTGAGCCATTGCGAGTGGCAATAACAACATCATAACTAACAAAGTCGTTGTCAGTGATGGCATATTTAATTGCCGTCGCTTGGGTTTTGTTTCTTCTTTGCTTTGCTCCTTATCTTCAATCGGATGTTTGTGATCTGGTTCTTCTTCCGGAAATAGTGGGGCGATATGTTGGATGTCCCTTTTGAAGATGCCTCTTGCTGTTTTTAACTCAACAACTCGAACGAAGCCATCCTTTCCAGGGATTGCATGGATTACACGTCCCATTGGCCAATGCAGAACTGGTGTGTTCTCCTCTCTTATTAGCACCAGCATGCCTTCTTTAACATTAGCATATGATTTTTTCCATTTATGCCGTCCTTGGAGTTGCTGTAGGTAGTCCGTTGACCACTGTGACCAGAACTGATGTTTGATTTTGGATACTGATGTCCATCTCTGTCCTAATGAAGTAGGTTGTTGTGATGGTTCATGGTCTACTTGCGCCGTCAATGGTTCTCCTATTATAAAATGCCCTGGTATTAATGCAGTCATGTCGTTTGGATCATTTGACATCGGCACTAGTGGTCGAGAATTCAATATTGCTTCAATTTCGACTACTAGTGTTTCCAATTCTTCATATGTTAGTTTAACAGATATGATATTCTTTAGTAGTAGTTGCTTGGCTGATTTAACTGCTGCTAAATTTGAAATTTACTCCCTTTTGATTGCAGCTCTCGATAATGGCCTTTTTTTGCCTTGTCTGACTGAATTGCTTCATCCAGTTTTTTGAGCTTGTTGCTGGCTCCCACGAAGTTTGTTGCATTGTCACAATGCAGAGTCTGACACTTCCCACGTCGACTGATGAATCTTCGTAGAGCCGCTAAAAACGCATCGGTCGTAAGGTCGCTTACGAGTTCCAAATGCACTGCCTTTGTTGCAAAACAGCAGAATATGGCAATATATGCTACATGTGGTTGCTTTCCAGTGAATCTTCATCGGTCCACAATAGTCTACCCTAGCATTAAGAAATGGTCTTGCTTGAGCGACTATTAACGGTGGTAGATTTCCCATGATTTGTTGAATGCTTATTCGTTTATCCTTGTGAATGGAGCGAATGTACATTGCCGACGCGTATGCCCTTTCTGATGCGTCTACAAATGTGTGAAATTCCTTTTGGACAGGAACTCGCTTCTTATAGACATGTCTGTTAATTTTTATTTCGTTAAGAACCTTGAGATCCTCTCGATATTGCTTCCACTCCTTCTGCAGTGGTTGTGGTAATTCTTCATCATACTGATATCCTTGTCTAGTCAGTTCCTGCATGAAGTTTTTTGCTATAATTACCGCTGGCGTAAATATTCCCATTGGGTCAAATATTTTGAAGATTTCCGAAACAACATCTCGGCTTGTTATTATTTCCTTCTTGCTAGTTTGTGTTGTGCAGCATAATTTGTCCGAATTTGGGTTCCATGTAATTCCCAGTGTTTTAATGCTGCACTCCTCATAGGCTGCATCTTCCAAATGAACGTTGGGTGTAATGTCTTCTTTAGGCAAACCAAGTAGTAATTGATTGTGGTTTGCACACCATTTTCGCAGCTTGAATCCAGATCTTGATAAAATCTGGTTCAATTCCCGTTGTTTCTGGAGGGCTTCAGGGATTGTTTCTGCGCCTGTGATACAATCATCCACATAGAAGTCGTTCTTAAGTGTTTCGGCTCCTAAAGGATATTCTCGCATCGCCCTTGTTGCTAAATATTGCAGGCATTTTGTGGCCAGATATGGAGCTGCCTTTGTTCCATATGTGACAGTTTTTAGTCTGTAGTATTTAATTTCTTCCGATGGATCACTTCTCCATATGATCATCTGTAGGTGTTGATCTTCTGGGTTCATCCATATTTGGCGATACATTTTTTCGATATCCGCTGTGAACACGTATTTGTGTGTTCTGAATCTTAACAGTATAGAGAATAGCGTGCTCTGAACTGTAGGTCCTTTATGTTGTATATCGTTTAATGATTTCCCAGATGATGTTACCGCTGATGCGTCAAATACTACTCTCAACTTTGTGGTTTGACTATCTGGCTTGAGTACACAATGATGGGGTATGAAGTAATGTTGTTTCGGTATATGTTTTGTTGGCACTTGTTTCATATGTCCAAGATCTTCGTACTCCTTCATGAATTGAATGTACCCTTGCTTTAGCGTTGAATCCTTTTGTAGCCGTTTTTCTAATGATAGGAATCTTCTTGACGCTATGTCATGAGACTCCCCCAACGCTGATGCCTCCTCCATTAGTGGTAGGCGAACAATCAACCTTTATCTTTGGCAATTTGTATATTCTGCTCAAATTGCCGCTCACATTCCTTGTCCATCGGCGAAAGACAAGGACCCTTTGTCTGGAGATTGTCCAATTCCCAGAATTTAGCTAGTTGTTCGTCGACCTTTTCCTGTTCAGTAAGCATCGCACATGTTGATGATGTTGAGGCCTTATTTTGAATTCTTCCCGCGATGATCCATCCAAGTTTAGTGCTTTGAAGCATGGGTAATCCTTTTTTTAATGATACTTGTCCTTTATTCAGGATTTCGAAATAGTGTTCGGCTCCTAGGAGAACGTCTATTTTTCCTGGTTTTCCAAAGTGAGGATCTGCCAGTGTAATATTCTGTGGCACTTTCCAACTATCGGGGCAGATATTACGCGTTGGTTGGTCATTCACAATGTTTGGCAAAACCATTGCTTCCAACCTAGAACTGAAATCTCCATAATTTGATTTCAGCATGACATTGATGCGAGCATTGGAAGTGTGAACCTTTCCTCCAATGCCATTGATTTTTAACGTCGAGTGTGTTGATTTAAGTCCCAATGTCTTCACAACTCGTTCTGATATGGCGTTTATTTGAGATCCTGAGTCTAGGAGAGCTCTAAATTCGGCCTTTTGTCCATTGTTTCCCTGAATCGTAACTCGGGCAGTGGCTAACAGAATATAACTTGATTGTTGTCCACTTGCGGTAGCAGCTGTTGTGTTTTCAGGTTTTAATTCTAAGTGTAATAACGTGTTATGTTTTTTGTTACACTTAAAACAGTCTCTTTTCGAGCATGAACTTGTTGGATGCTCTGAGCGGAAGCATTTTGCACAGAGTTTCTGTCTCTGTACCCAATTTAAACGTTCTGCTGCTGTTCGTTTTAAGAAATCATTACATTTAAAAATGCTATGATTCGGCTTTTTACAGAAGTAGCATATAAAGTTGTGTTCAGCTCCTACTGAAGCACACGTGTTGTGTTTGACTTTATATTTGTCTGTGTTAATGGCTTCCAATGTTAGGAACCTTTGCTCCAAGAATGTGAGGAATTCACTGATCGACTGATTTTGCCGTGTATTTTGTATGGATTGCTCATACAAAACATGATTCTGTCTATCCATCTTCTTTGTAAGAATGCATAGCAGAAGTGGGTCCCATTGGTTTGTCGGTATCCCAATGTTGTTAAGCGCTGATAATGTTTCTTTAATGTTATCATGCATTGCCTTTACAGAGTTTGCATCGTTACTAGTCGTTGTATGTTGATCTAGTAACCTCTGTATTAGTGCTGTACTGAGCACTCGCTTGTTATTAAATCTTTCTTCTAGCATATTCCATGCTGTGGTGTAATTTCTTTCAGTCAGTGAAAGATGGCGAATGAGTCTTTCTGCATCGCCAATTACATGATTTTTTAGATACCACATTTTTTGAATAGTGGGTATTGAAGTGGCTTCATGAATCATTTTTCTAAACATGTCATGAAATTGTTGCCATTTTAGGTAGTCTCCATCAAATTTTGGAATGGAGACCTTTGGTAGTGGAAGTGCGGCTTGTGTTGGTATTGGGGGCTCCCTCACCTGTGATATATTTACATCACATGCTGCTAGGTTTGTGACCACAGCCATCTCGGCCGTTAGGTAATTTGTAGGGTTGTAACCGAGACTAACTGGGTCTGCAAACCTCTTATAAATTTGCACATGGATATTTTGAATATCATTCCAATATTGTGCTATTATTGGCTTGAAACCAGCTTGAGTTTCTTTAGTCATCATGTTCATGATGCGCTCAAGACTGTCGAGCAAAACTTGTTGTTCCCGAATCATGGGCTGGATCTCGCTTTCATCCGTTGATGTCATGGATTCAGCGTCCATTTCCAGAACATGCATTTGTTTCTTGAATATATCTATATATTCACTCGTTACGCTTTTTATAACTTCAAAATACTTCCCACTGAAGTACTCATGTTCCACCGTTGCTCCTTGCAAAATCGTACGAATTTTTTCATCATTTAACTCAAAATTTTGCTGGTGGGACTCCAGAGCTGCGATTCTCTCGCTGAAGTACTTTGGATGTGTTTTCCTTTCGGCGGGATCCTTTTTGAAGTTACGTATAACTTTCTGGATCTCCTCGCCGATTTGTGATTGCTGTGTCAGCAAATTATTGATGCTTGATGTGGCCATTTTTAATTTATTAACTGTTGTCAAAACTTTAAGAGGTATTTTTTTCGGATGTGCCTCGACTCACACCGTGTTCTTTCTAACAGTAAAAAATTAACAAATGTCTTTGTTTTATCTGAATTTGTCGCCTAGTTGACTACTTCTTTGGTCCAGCGTCGGGATCTTGGAGCCTTGTCGCCTGGTTGACAACTTCAGAGAGAATCCTTGTCGCCTGGTTGACAACTTCAAAAGGAGTCCTTGTCGGGGGTCACCAAATGTTTAGATTTGAATTGGTATCACTCAACGTCGGAGTAATATCAACTGTAATCTTTAATGTTTTATATTTAATTTTGCTTGCCCCAGGTGCATAACCATGTGGCAGAGGTCGCCGTAATAAGTACAAAACAAATTAGGCTGCGGAGTAAATTGAGTAGTCAAGTGAGAGTTACTTTTCATACTGATTTAATTTTCATTCTTGTAGGCTTTATATACATGTTTCTTACAAGCTAAGTATTTACATAGGTTACATACATGATAATAAAAGACAACTGTTATTTATTTAGGTCTAATGATATCTGCTGTTTTATGTCATGCAGATGGTGCGAAATCGTGCATCTGCATGCATAAAGATAAACGGTCATTATTTACTAAGTCCGCCTGCATATCAGTGAACGGTTAGTATATGTTGTGTCCGTATGCATATCAGCGAGGGTCAGTGCATATCAGTAAAGGGTCACTGTTGATTTAGGTACGTGTGAAACGTACCCTGTCCCCTATCTGCTTAAGATAGCAGTGTATGCGTGTGTCATCTGCAGCGTACGATTTTCTGCGGTTATGTAAAATTTTTTCTTATTCTCTTTCTTCCCTATTTTTTCTCTTTTTTTTCATTTTCTTTCTTTTTTTTTTTTTTTTTCCCCTCCTTTTTTTTTTCTTCCCCCCCCCCCCATTTTCCCCTTTTTTATTTTCCCCTACGGGAAAGGGACCCCCCCCCCTTCCCTACTTTTAACCCCCCCTTCCCCGCTTTTTTTTTCCTTTACTTTTTTTTTCCCTTTTTTTTTTTTTTTGAAAAACCCCCCCCCCCCTTTTTTTTTGAAAAAAAAATTCCTTCTTTTTTTTTTTGCCCCAAACCCCCTTTTTTTATTTATTAAAAACTAAAATTAAAAAATTTTAATTTAAAAAAATTTTGGGGGGGGTGGGGGGTTTTTTAAAGGCGGTCGTTTGGGGGTTTTTTTTTAGTGGGTTTATTATTGGTTTTTTTTGGATTATGGGGTAAAATAAGTGGGTTGGGGGGGGGGATGAGGGGCGGATATTATAAAGAAGGAATTTTTTTTTAAGTCCCAAGAATTTTGGGAAAATCCCCCCCTCCTTTAATGAAAAAGGGGGACACAAAATAGTTTCCGTTTTTTATTGTGCCTTCACTGAAGCAATCACTTTATTTAAGAATCGATTTCTGGAGCAAATTTCAGTTGTTGCCTCAAAGTTTAGTGACAGATGGTTAGAATGAGCACCTTGCTACAATTGAGCGCAACGTGTTCTGTTTGCTAACCGAAAATCAGCAGAAATCGCTAGAAGACATAAAAAAAGGTTCCCTTCTTTTACGGACAAAGGCTTAGGAAGGACCACTCTGTTGTTACACTCGATCGATGTTGGCGATGCTGTGCCTATCAAGCAAAGACACTAGCCAGTGTCACCTGCGAAGAACTCGATCGAATGCTGGCTTTAGGAGTTATAGAGGAGTCCGATAGCTCATGGTCTTCTCCAGTGGTATTAGTACGAAAACCTGGAAAAGTACGTCTGTGCCTAGATAGCTGAAGAGTAAATAATGCCAATTATTCATGGTCTCTTAAGTCGTCCCCAAAAACCGAATATATAACAAGCCTGGACTTAAAAGGTGCCTATTGGCAAATCCCTCTCGATCCTTCGTCAAGGGATAAAACGGCGTTCTCAGTACCTGGTAGGCCACTCTACCAATTTACAGTAATGCCTTTTGGCCTCTCCAATGCTCCAAGCTAATGGACCGTACAATTCCTGCTTGCTTAAAGCATGAAGTGTTTATTTACTTCGACGACCTTCTGATAGTTTCAGACATGTTTGAACGACATCCGGCGGTTCTAAAGGACATAGCCTTATGTTTAGAGAACGCTGGTCTTACTATCAGCGTTAAAAAAACCAAATTTTGCATGCGGGAGGTAGGGTACTTAGGGCATATTATTGGAAACAGCACCGTTACAATGGATCCCGATAAAATATCGGCAATTATGGGATATCCACCGCCACGGTCCGTTAAACAACTACGCAGATTCCTTGGGATGACTGGGTGGTTCCAAAAGTTTATTAAAAACTATGCTTCTCTTGCTACACCCTTAACGGATGCTCTGAAGGGAAAACAAAAGTTTCTATGGTCTGAAGTAGTCAACGAAGCGTTCAATGAACTAAAGAAGGCGATGATTACTGCACCAGTGTTGCACACACCGCATTTTTCGCATTTCTTTTATGCAAGTCATACTGGTAATGGCGGCGTGCTGATGCAGTTAGTGGTGGGAAGTTCCGATTTTGGCCGAACCTAGTGGCAGATGTGAGAAGGTACGTGAATCAGTGCGAAATTTGTAAGAGCACGAAACATCCGTACCAAACTCTCAGGCCACTATTATTTAATACAACAGAGAGCCATAGGTTTTTTCAAAAACTTTATGTGGATTACCTGCGACCATATCCACGCTCTAAAACCGGTAATGTTGGTATTTTTATTGTCGATGCAATTTTGCCATATATAGTGGAGGAGCTATTTCATTGTTTTGGGGTACCGGAAACTGTTGTTTCGGACAATGGGGTACAATTTAAATCGAATGCATTTAATACCTTATTACAAAAATATGGCGTTCATCATGCCAACACGGCATCTTATGCCCCTCAAGGAAATGCCTCCGATCGGGTGAATAGATCGGTGCTAGCCGCCATCAAGGCGTACATAAGCCCAGACCAAGATAATTGGGATGGAAATCTAAGTCAGATTTGTTGCGCACTTCGATCATACTCCTTATCGTTTGGTGTTTGGGCAGCATATGCTGACCAACGGTTCTCAATTTGAGTTGTTGCGGGGATTGACCTATTTAGAAGATCGGTCAATATCTTTAATTCGGGAAGATTCAACGAATATCATGCGAGACCAGGCTGGACGTAGTATGCAAAAGCAGCATACGCGCAACGACAGAGCATAGAACATGCGCACTCGGGAGATAACGTTCGTGGAATGTCAAGAAATTTTCTGTCGAAATTTTCAGCAAAGTAAGAAAGAAGCTTGGATCCGCATATTATGAAGTCGAGGACATGAAAGGAAATTTTATTGGGAGATTTCACGCCAAGGATCTTAAGCTGTAACAACTAGCTCCAAGCGTGTATCATCCTTGTTGACGCCACGAAGTCTGATTTTAGCCGGGGGGAGTTGAAGTGGCGCTGGTCACTGGTTGTTTTCCGGTTTTTTTTGGTTTCTTGTAATTCCAGCATTTGAACATAACGTTCCATTGTACCCCCCTTTAAGTAGGCACCATTTAGGCATTGACACGTTGACCGAGCTTTTGGGGGTTAGCTGAGCGCAATCAAAATGCATCAGTGGGTATTGTTTGCTTCGTTAAGTAGGTCAAGGCTACCGATCTATCAGGTAACATGGGTCGGTTCGTTCTTTTTCACTGGAGCTGCCAAAGAACACAGATGTGTTCTTTAAATTTATTTTCACTTTCAATTTTAAATAAATTAATATTTAATATATCCCAGCAATATTAAGTAAGTATTGCATAAAATAATCCTATAACGAGAGCAACAGTCGCGCAAAACGCGACAGTGGGATACCCTTCGACCTATGTTCCCGTGTAGTTTAATTTGTTAAATTTATACACATATGCATATGCACATGCTTTGGAATTAATCCCGACAGATGGCGCTCGCGCTTCGCGCTCGCCCGCCTCCCTTGTTAGCGTACAGAAGCACTTGGTTTTATGCTCATACTTTCTTAAATAACTTCTGTATTTATTGTTCGATCGGATTGTAATTTGGACACTACGTAGATATTTCATTTAGCTTAGTATATGTTAAAGTCAGAAAGTTGTATCTTTTATACAGAGCTTACAAATTAAGTTTAAATATTAAATTATTGATTTGTGGAGGCGGTGGGCGTGGCACCTAACATTTGAAATAAACTTAATCTGCTTATAGTAGACAGGAGTCTTCCTGCAAAATTTGGTAACTCTAGCTTTTATAATAGCTGAGATCTGTGCGTTCACACAGACAGACGGACAGTCGGACAGACGGACAGACGGACAGACAGACAGACATGGCTCAATCGACTAGGCTTGTGATCCTCAGCAAGAATATATATACTTTGTGGGGTCTCCCACGCCTCGTTATGCCTGTTACATACATTTGCACAAAGTTAGTATACCCTTTTTTGACCATTTTCAATGGTCGAAGGGTATAAAAACATAAAACCAAAAAGAAAATTCTCTGGATAACTGGTGCCAGATTCAGATTCTGGCACCTTGTGCTACGCAATTTTTGGAGCACCTCATTTTTCAAGCGGATTCGGAAGCTAGTGAAAACTATAATATCACAGTGAATCGCCTAAATAAGCTAATGAAAACTATAATATCACAGTTAATCGCTTTAATAAGCTCATAAAAAAATAATATCACAGTGATTTGCCTTGAATAAGTTAATGAAAACTATAAAATCACAGTGATTGCTTTAAATAAGTTAATGAAAACTATAATATAAGGTGAATCGCTTTAATAAGCACATGAAAACTATAAAATCACAGTAATTGCAATAAATAAGTTAATGAAAGCTATAATATATAATAAGGTCAAAAAGTTACAATATCACAGTGATCGCCTTAATAAGTTCATACAAACTACAATATCACAGTGATTATCCTAATTAAAATATTTGTTAATAATTCTAAATTATATTATAAAAGCTTTCAAAATTAGTTAATAAATAATAGGGTCAATGGTGCAAATAAATACATATATTGTATATAAATATCGCGAGTTACCATAAGATCAAGTTTATTTCAAATGTTAGGTGCCACGCCCACCGCCCCCACAAATCAATAATTTAATTTTTGAACTTAATTTGTAAGCGCTGTATAAAAGCTACAACTTTCTGACTTAACATACTACATATACTAAGCTAAATAAAATATCTACGTAGTCCCCAAATTACAATCCGATAACCGAACAAAAACACAGAAGTTATATTAAGAAAGTATGAGCATAAAACCAAATGCTTCTGTCAGCTAACAAGGGAGACGGGCGAGTGCGAAGCGCGAGCGCCATCTGTCGGGATTAATTTCAAAGCATGTGCATATGCATATGTGTATGAATTTAACAAATTAAACTACACGGGAACATAGGTCGAAGGGTATCCCACTGTCGCGTTTTGCGCGACTGTTGCTCTCGTTTATTGGTGCACTCTTCCCGAACATCTGTACCAAGTTTAAAGTGAATAGCATTTTTTGTTTGGTTGTGAGAGGCGTAAAGGTTATAAGTGTTTTGCGACCTCGCCGATTTTACCTTTTTTCGGTCTTGGCTCACATGGGCTCTTCCATTGAGACAATTGGGCTTTGGTTTCGATATCATAACCATATACCCATGATTTGTCACCAGTTATGACCATTTTGAGTAAATCTGGGTTATTCAACAGCTCTTGACCGATGCTCATGCGACGGTTCTTTTGGTCAAAATTTAGCAATTTTGGAACAAACTTCTCTGAAACACGTCTAATGCCAAAAACGATAGAAAAATTTCATAGCACCAACCAAGCGATATACCGACATCTTCTGATAGTGATTCGACGATTTTCCAAAACAATTTACTTTACTGCTTGAACGTTTTCATCAGTTGTTGACGTGATTGGGCGTCCAGAGCGAGGCTCGTCTTTGGCATCTTCTCGGCCATCTTGGAAAAGTTTGTGCCACTTGTAAACATTTTTTTATTCAAAACAGTTTCACCGTATGTCATTGTCAAAATTTCAAGTGTTTCGGAACACTTTTTTTTTTTTATGCAAATCCCTTTGATCCAATTTTTCGATAGTAAAAAATCGACGAGCACGCAAAACACTTATAATCTTTACGCCTCTTACAACAAAACAAAAAATGCTCTACACTTAAAACTTTCTACAGATGTTCGGGAAGAGTGTACCAACATAATGTACCAACAACAAAAAATCGAAATTCAATTATACGTGTGAATTTAATTGTGTGACACGCCCCTTCCCGCCTCTGAAAATCAGTAATAACTATTTAAAAACTACAATATTAGCTCAACAACCAAAGTTGTATATCTTACATGACAAATACCTTGCCACGGGCGTTATTTCATTTAAATCGGACTATAAATAAGTGTGATGTGATACGAATTAAACTCACTTTCAACATATATACTTAAGCATACCTAATTTACGCAAGCATACCGAAGTTAAAATCTAGCGTCAGACAAACAGCATTTTATTAAACTTTTTATTTGCATTGTATGGTAACAGAATTCGTTCATAATGCAGCTTTGCCGATAGGTCAAGCAGTGAGGCAATGGCCGAGTGGCTAGAGTGCCGGACGGCTGCAAGAGAGTGCGAGTGTTCAACTTCCGGTTGAGGCGGGTTATTTCTTATTTTATTTTGTTTATTTATTTTATTTTAATAAACTAAAAGAATAGTTACAGTCAAACAAATTAAATTATTTTATTTTGTCTGTTATGACTTTGCGTGTTCAGTAAGATTCCAATGTTTGTTTCCAATGATGTTTCCTGTTTTGTTTTGCTCTCAATCTTTTGCAATTAGAATGCTAGAAAATAACAGAGATCATAAGCCCTTGTAAAGTTATGAATGTGCAGGGGACGCCCATACATAGATGTCTGCATATGCACATGTATGTATTGACGTCCCACTTCAACATACATTATTGCACGATTGTATATACATACATATGTACAATTAGATTTTCAGTTGCTGTTGTGTACTGACGAAAGAAAACTAAGTTCTAATTACATATATTGCGTAACTAAAACTTAAAAATCGCCTACCGCTGCCGCCCCGCTGTAATGTTTTTTGAGCTTTTAATTTATTTTAAAAATTATGATATACAAAAGAATTTCACATGTCGATCGGGGCAGCAATCGAACCTCTTACACGCTCAATATCATTGGCTTTAGAGTCCGGGACATAGTCCACTCAACCTCTGAACATCTGTCCAAGTCGTCGAAAATGGTGAGACGCAATATGCATTCTTAGCTCGTGCCAAAAAAATCAAGATGAAGCACCACATGTAATGAAATTTGGTACGCGCATACCTATACCTATTGCCTACTATGATAATCCATGGCCTTATACAGTCAGCACCTGACTGTAGCCTTCGACCCTTCGACCTTTGAAAATGATCAAAAAAGGGTAGTACAACTTTGTGAAATGGGTGCCCACGGGTAGAAGGAGACGTGGCAGACCCCACAAAGTATATACATTCTTGCTCAGGATCACTAGCCGAGTCGATTTAGCCATGTCTGTCTATCTGGATGTCCGGATGTCCGGTTGATCAGATGGAGCACAGAGATTCTCCAGCTAATATAAGAGCCAAATTTGGAATGTAGGTTCATATACTCGGCGCAATCAAGTTTGTTTCAATGTTTGGTGCCACGCCCACTGCCCCACAAATCAATAATTTAATTCTTGAACTCAATT
>JAEIGL010000101.1:0-57949 GCA_018903715.1 Zaprionus davidi | reverse complement strand
AACAATAACAATAACAATAACAATAACAATAACAATAACAATAACAATAACAATAACAATAACAATAACAATAACAATAACAATAACAATAACAATAACAAATAACAATAACAATAACAATAACAATAACAATAACAATAACAATAACAATAACAATAACAATAACAATAACAATAACAATAACAATAACAATAACAATAACAATAACAATAACAATAACAATAACAATAACAATAACAATAACAATAACAATAACAATAACAATAACAATAACAATAACAATAACAATAACAATAACAATAACAATAACAATAACAATAACAATAACAATAACAATAACAATAACAATAACAATAACAATAACAATAACAATAACAATAACAATAACAATAACAATAACAATAACAATAACAATAACAATAACAATAACAATAACAATAACAATAACAATAACAATAACAATAACAATAACAATAACAATAACAATAACAATAACAATAACAATAACAATAACAATAACAATAACAATAACAATAACAATAACAATAACAATAACAATAACAATAACAATAACAATAACAATAACAATAACAATAACAATAACAATAACAATAACAATAACAATAACAATAACAATAACAATAACAATAACAATAACAATAACAATAACAATAACAATAACAATAACAATAACAATAACAATAACAATAACAATAACAATAACAATAACAATAACAATAACAATAACAATAACAATAACAATAACAATAACAATAACAATAACAATAACAATAACAATAACAATAACAATAACAATAACAATAACAATAACAATAACAATAACAATAACAATAACAATAACAATAACAATAACAATAACAATAACAATAACAATAACAATAACAATAACAATAACAATAACAATAACAATAACAATAACAATAACAATAACAATAACAATAACAATAACAATAACAATAACAATAACAATAACAATAACAATAACAATAACAATAACAATAACAATAACAATAACAATAACAATAACAATAACAATAACAATAACAATAACAATAACAATAACAATAACAATAACAATAACAATAACAATAACAATAACAATAACAATAACAATAACAATAACAATAACAATAACAATAACAATAACAATAACAATAACAATAACAATAACAATAACAATAACAATAACAATAACAATAACAATAACAATAACAATAACAATAACAATAACAATAACAATAACAATAACAATAACAATAACAATAACAATAACAATAACAATAACAATAATAATAACAATAACAATAACAATAACAATAACAATAACAATAACAATAACAATAACAATAACAATAACAATAACAATAACAATAACAATAACAATAACAATAACAATAACAATAACAATAACAATAACAATAACAATAACAATAACAATAACAATAACAATAACAATAACAATAACAATAACAATAACAATAACAATAACAATAACAATAACAATAACAATAACAATAACAATAACAATAACAATAACAATAACAATAACAATAACAATAACAATAACAATAACAATAACAATAACAATAACAATAACAATAACAATAACAATAACAATAACAATAACAATAACAATAACAATAACAATAACAATAACAATAACAATAACAATAACAATAACAATAACAATAACAATAACAATAACAATAACAATAACAATAACAATAACAATAACAATAACAATAACAATAACAATAACAATAACAATAACAATAACAATAACAATAACAATACTTACCTTAAGCTATAACTGCTTGATTCCTCATCTTCGTTCGGCTCTATGAATTGTAGCTGAGACCTTTTATGTCGCCACCAAAGGTACCCTCCAGCTAAAAATAGCGCTATCGCGATAATTAGACCCAATATAGCTAAACATGCTATTAAAATTAGGCTGGCCATATCTGTAAAATATGCATAGTTAAGTTAGTTAGTTATTTTCGATATTATAAATGTTTGAATTATTTAGTATGTGTGTTTTATTTAGAAACAGGTCATACCTCTGTTTGATAGATTATAAGATAAAGACAGAAGATAATAAATATACAAAAAATGATTAAAACAAAAAAAACAATTAAAGTTTTAAGGGTGGAACAGAAATTAAAGATAAGCTGTTCCCAAATTTGTTTTATGGAACACGGAAAAGTGCAAAACAAATTGATAAAGTAATATAAAAATATTGTTTATCTATATAAATATTGATTATGTTTAAATATAATTTAAAAACAATCATTCATTATGTAAATAAAAGTACATACTTCTTTCTAAAAGATATTTCGCATCTTAACTGCGTTTTTATATAGGTTAAATTTGGTTTCTTTGTTGGGATTGTTCACAATGTATATATATAATATATATTCAATAACAATTCACATAAACGATAACTGAGTTAATTTTGTCATTTTTCAGAGTTCCCATATGTAAAGCACATTCACATAATTCGATTCGATTTTCAACTTCAATTCTGCACAATATATATAACTTTTAGGCACTAGTATGGAAATACGATTATTTTCAATAATTTTGTCTTTCAAATTAGGTTTAATTTGTTGTTCTACTTGTTTTTTTCTCAATTTTTGTGTTTAATAAAACACTCTACTGTTTGTACTTATGTATGTATAAGTAAATGAGTAAGCAGGGGATGATGATTTACTATTTCAGTTACCGAACTGCCAGGAGAGCAACCTAAAAACCTGAAAGCTCTTCTAAAACATAGAGAGTCATGTGGCATATATGAAAACAATGGAACAATACGATACATACGTACAGGGTGCGAAGAACAGCTAACATTCATCAATAGTAATTGGTTTTTAAAAAGAAATCTTTAATCAACTCCAATATCATTAGTTTAGGTTAATGTTCATATATAATAAAGTTCATACAAATAAACTTCCTCGTATAAGAGTTGCTCCTATGAAGGAAATATTGTACTTTACTAAAAGCTCGATTTGAATATGCGCATTGCCCATTCTGACTTATAAGTTGAACAATCGCAACTATCGCATAAGTGAAATCAAATAAAACATATGGGAACATAAATGAAAGATCTGAAGTTGATTTATGAAAGGTACATTTCTAACATATTGTAGTCTTACCGTTCTAAAACAAGTCGAATTAGAATCAATATCAATATTACTTTAGAACCAATCAGAGTTTCGATTAGTTATCAATAATTAATAAAAAAGTCACTATTTATCCAAAGAATAACTTATAACTTATCGCATGTTAGATTTAAATTTGTTGGATAATTATTGATACTGATTCCTCCGACCAAGTAGTTGAGTTCCTTCAACGTTTTGTATAAATAACAAGCCATCACATATTCTGTATTTTTAATACCCTTGGACCATTGAAAATGGTCTGGATGTCCGGATGACCAGATGAACACACAGATCTCAGCTATTATAAGGGCTAGAGACACCAAATTTGTCATGAAGGTTTCTGTGTACCAGGCGCAGATCAGGTTTATTTCCAATGTTGGATGCCACTCCTACCACCCCCTCAAATCAATAATTTAATTTTTGAACTCAATTTATAAGCGCTGTATAAAAGATAAAACTTTCTGTTTTTAACATATACTAAGCTGAATGTAATATCCACGTATTCTCCAAATTGCAATCCGATCGGACAATAAACACAAAAGTTATTTAAGAAAGTATGAGCTTAAAACCAAGTGTTTATGTCAGCTAACAAGGGAGGCGGGCAAGCGCAAAGCGCGAGCGAGAGACGTGCTACGTAAATGTTGACTTCGGATTCGGACTAAGAAGGACAAAATACATGATAAAACATATATCGCATGCTCAGATCAGGATTCTTTATCTTTTGGGGGATATTTTAAGGTTTTTCAGTTTTGTGAGGTTATGTCGAAGTCCAGACGTGATGGCAAAATTCTGACCGCGGATTCGGATTCAGTGACCCAAAATACATATAACTGCATATGCCGGTTACCCAGATCATGAAACTTTTTATTTTTTGTGGGCCTGTGTAATCCATTACCTTATATGGTACAGTCAGCACCTAACTGTAGCGTTCGACTGATTTTATATTTAGTAGTAATTCAGCCAGATTAAAATTTAAATATTGTAAAGCAAGACATACGCAATTCACATTATAGGGGTAAATTTGCTTTTTATAAGAGACTTGAACAAAAAGATTAAGTTTTTAGACATTCCAGATGGTAGCTTCAAGATGGAGGCATATAAAGACCTCTTTGCGGAAAAATGGATTTAAAGGTTTGTTTTTTAAGAGCTATGGGAAAGTTTTTGAAAAAAAATGCATGAAATTCAGAGAAATACATGAAATTTTTATTTGAATCGATACTACGGTGCATATAATTTATATATTATATAATTGAATGTTTGCAGATTATTTCATGCAAATGTTTAATGTGAATGCGCCTCAAATGCTTCATCCGGTTAGTCCAATTTTGTAATACTCTTTCCAACATTTCAGGCGGTATGTCACAAATAAATGCTTCAATGTACGTCAATTGAACCTGGTTTTTCTGTATAGACCTTAAATTTAACACAGCCCCACAAAAATAGTCTAAAGGTGTTAAATCGCACGATCTAGTCCCGAACGAGAAATTAAATGTGCACCTCTCGCTCGCCTCTCAATAAGTTTATTGTTACGCGTGGTGTGTGGCATGTGGCACAGTCTTGTTGAAGCCACATGTCTTGTAAGTATTTGTATTTGTATTTTGTGAAAGATAAAGTAGCGGTCACCATTCACAGTTATGTACGTCCGGTTAAATAATAGACCAAACGGAATATGTTTGACAGTGATAAAAAACACGAAACCTACGTAAGGCTGTTTAAATCAGTGTTGCGAAAAAGATAATAGCTACAAGATCAGCTTTTACAAATAGACTTTAGCCTTTTATAGTAAACCTATTTATATTTATTTTGATCTTCGCTGAAAGGTAATAGAATTTCTATCGTTTCAAACCTAACTTTAAAGAATATCAGTAAACAATTAACTTACTCATTCTTACCAACTCTAAACCTAAAACTTATTAAATAGTTTTTTACTTTCATCAGTACGTAAAATAAAGTACTTCCTTTCCAAAGAATGAAGTATGAATTTGTACTAGAATATATGGCTTAAAGACACTCCCATTTGAAAACAATGCATCACATCAAAATATATTTTTACACACATGTTCTATAAATACTTACACGTATATATATATTCAAAATAATTAATTCTTACTCGAGTTTTAATAAAAAACCGTTTTTGTGAAGCTTTGTGTCGAAACCTGCCGCATCAGTCTAAAACATCGTATTGCAATCGTGTAATGGGAGTTCCGGTTTTCCCATTATCTTAATATCGGAAATTTATGACATTACGATCAGTTAAAGTACTAAAATGTATGGATCCCTAGTAAGACGTTGTATTGATAATTATACAGATATTGAGTGATTCTTTTTTAAAATATATCTCACAAATTTTTGATAGAAAATTGAAAGTTTTGTTTCGTTTTGAAAGAAATCGAGTTTTTGTTATGTAGAAAGAGAAAAAGCGGTGCTCAGAAAGAGATTGGAAAAACTATAGAGAGACATGCGCATTACGAGTTCTAATCTGCGCGCATGTTTTCCACCTAACCATAGAACAAAATGAAAAAGAGAGAGATGTGCGGACTGTGTTCGACCAACTGACTCTGCCAACGAGGAGAATTTTCCATTTATGGTACGTTTTCATTAGTCTACTCAGAAGAATCTGAAGACGGCATGAAGGCAAGACCTAAAGGGATTGCACTGTTATTAGTTCATTTCTCATTCCAAAACGACGCATCTGACAGAGAGAGGGTGTGCTATAGATTTATATGAGAAATCTCAGCTATAAATGCCATTTTAAATTTAGTCGAAAGATATACGTTTTGCACAACGCACAAATTTGCCATCTATTCTAGTTGAAAGTATGGTAAGTACCTTTACATATGTATACGTATCTATTTATTTATTTTATTTATTAACAAATATATACATATATATAAATATGAGAGAAACATGAATGTGGTCTGTTAGTTATATGTTGCTGAGAGCAGATTATGCCTGACCATAACACGAATATACATTTGATTACATTAATATCTATTACACATAACGCGTTAATATATGTATATTTATTTAGATATATGTAAAAATGGATTGTGTAATTATTGTGTAATATATATTGGCCGCTGAAAACATGAAAGCATATCTACATTACGAAAAGGTACAGTAGATCAAAAGCTCTTTTAACATAATAACAAATTTGTATAATTCTTGCAGCATAGATTTTTGACTCCTCAACTCTGAAATTCTGTTCACATTTCTTTAAATAATACAGTAAAATGAAAACACCTAAAGGGCACCTACTGGTGAGTTATTACCTTATGGCTTTACATTATTGTCTAATTCGATTTTTTATTTGCAAACAGAAACATATAAATAAAAGCAATTAGATTAAATTGCAGAGAACCGCCCGCAAGGTATGTTTATTCTAGAAACCCTAAGAAGCTTTATGATCGAGACAGACGTATCTTCCTATTTGCAAACATCGTCGACTGGACAAGTAAGCGCGAAGAAACAATTTAAATACAATAGATTCGATACTTTGGGTTGTCATCTAATTTCAACCATTTACATATATATTTTCGTACTCAAATCAAATCAAGTTTTCCAAAACTAACTGAGTTTAACCAATTCTATTATTAGGTATTGTAAGAATTCCCTCTGGATATTTTGGGGAAAATAATCACGCAATGTAATTAACATTTCCTTTCATATTTCGGTTTTACAACCAAATTCTTTGTTTATATTAATGTTGATAACGATAATTATGTCTCTCTATCTGTATGTGTATCAGTATCTGTAAATGTGTGTATCAATATTTTATCTATACCTACAATACGTGTATGTGTAAATCTGTGTGTCCACAAATATGAATATATGTATATCCTGATCATGTATTATCCTATTGGATTTTTCGCTCACACTTATTTGTTCATTTTAATGTGCAAGAATGTCTTTTGATAATAGTTATTTATAAATGTCTACATATATATATACTACATATAAGCGTCTAATTGAACAGTAAATATCGGAAATCAGTATCCTCAAAGACATAATTATGTTTATACATGTTTATCAACGGAATTAATGTCGACAAAAGAGTATACTAACTTTGTGTACATGTATGTATGGAACAGAAGACAGAACGAAGCCTCTCATACAATACCCAGATCATCCATTATTATTGTATATACTGATATGCATGTACATATGTATCCGTGTCCGACCAACTAATGACCTTTGATATTATTTAACAAAAATATCTACATTTCTCCATGTTCAATGACAACATATACACTATATTTACATATATACACTATATAAACCTGAATGAAAAGTTACTTTGGCATGCCGAAGATTTATAACATTGCAGGGTTTGGCATTCATCTAATCCGATTGTTCCTTCCATTGTCAGCTATAATAACTCCTATCACTGCACATAAACAAAATCTCTATTTCTAACTTGTGGTTTAATGAATCCAGAAAGTATCTAGTAGCCTTTAACTTTAATTGACACTGAGTGCTTTTCATAGAATAAACCTCGTTTTGAACGATTGTACCTATGGAAATTGTATGTTTTAGTAGTCCCAAATTGCATCTATCCATGTATCAAATTTGGTTGCAATATCTTGAAAAATAATATAAATAATGTGTAAGAGATTTCATTAAGATATCTCTCAAACTCACATAAAGGGTGATTCTTTAAAAGCTATAGGAAAGTTTTTAAAAATAGACACATAAAATTGACAGAAATCCATAAAATCATTATTTGAATCGATAGTACGGTGCATATAATTGAATGTTTAAAGATTATTTGATGCAATTATTAAGCGTGAGTGCGCCTCAAATGCTCCATCTGTTTAGTCCATATTTTAATACCCTTCGACCATTGAAAATGGTCAAAAAAGGGTATAATAACTTTGTGCAAATGTATGTAACAGGCATAAGGAGGCGTGGGAGACCCCATAAAGTATATATAATCTTGCTCAGGATCATAAGCCGAGTCAATTGAGCCATGTCTGTCTGTCTGTCCGTCTGTCCGTCTGTCTGTGTGAACGCACAGATCTTAGCTATTATAAAAGCTAGAGTTACCAAATTTGGCAGGAAGACTCCTGTGTACTATAAGCAGATCAAGTTTATTTCAAATGTTAGGTGCCACGCCCACCGCGCCCACAAATCAATAATTTAATTTTTAAACTAAATTTGTAAGCGCTGTATAAAAGATACAACATTCTGACTTTATCATATATAGTAAGCTGAATAAAATATCTACGTAGTGTCCAAATCACAATACGATCGAACAATAAACAGAAGTTATTTAAGAAAGTATGAGCATAAAACCTAGTGCTTCTGTCAGCTAACAAGGGAGTCGGGCGAGCACGAAGCGCGAGCGCCATCTCTCGGGATTAATTTCAAAGCATGTGCATATGCATATGTGTATGAATTTAACAAATTAAACTACACGGGAACATAGGGCGAAGGGTATCCGACTGTCGCGTTTTGCGCGACTGTTGCTCTCGTTCATACTCTTTCCAACATTTCGGCATCTCGGTATCTCACAAATAAATGCTTCAATATTGTCCTTCAATGCATTTATTGAAGTGGGTTTTTGATTTAACATAGCCCCAATAAAAATGGTGGGAAATTTAGGCATAATAGCCCGAATAGCCGAATAGCTTTAGTGGGTCGATTTAACTGACCATAAAATGAAAGAAAAGCGCGCGATGAACTTTCGAAAACAGAGCACGCATTTTGATAATTAAATGCAATAATTTGCAGCATGTTGTTCGTTTGTAAGACGATTCATGGTTAAATTATAGACCAAATTGTACGTCAGCTGTATAAACCAGTGTTGCCAAAAAGAAGCTAAAAAATCACCCTTTACTAAGTAGTTTGCGTTGCAACAAACAGGCGGATGGAAGAACAGATCTACAATAGTTCGACTGCTTTGTTGAACCAGATTTAGAATATAAATACTTTTTAGAGTCAGAAAAGGCTCCAAACTTAAGTAGCAAACTTATCTAAATAAATATACTATCAGCAGGGGTATAAGATAAGAACTTGTTCAATAAGAACAATCGACTGATATGGTGGTTTCTCTACGAAATTCTGTAGTTGTTTTGTATTGACTCAATTTATTAGTAACATCAGTAACTCAGTAGCATACGTATACTCTTTCCTTTTTAATAAAATCTGACCATTTTCATTAGATTTCATAAAAACGATAAAGATTTTAATAATGAACTATAGCGCTTGTATGTATGGCACAATTGAGTTATTTTGATATTGGTTCGTAAGGTTTTGGTTTGGTTTAATTATAATTAATAATAATTATAAATAATTATTTATAGTGATCACCGATTTATTATGAACTTAGGTGAAAGATATATTTTCCTGCAGCTTCAATTTAATGTATGTAATAGGTAGAAGGGGCCTGGCAGTCTCCACAAACTATATATACATACAGACAGTCAAGTAAAACTTTACTCAAATGCACATATTTATGTAATGTACATTTGTGTAAAGCATTACTTGACAGACTGTATATCGGTATATATGTATGTATAAATGTACGAGTACATAGTCAAATTTTAATTGACATACCCACCTCAGACGCCAATCGGTCTCTCTTGTCTAGAGGCAATGATACAACCACTAACCATTGCACACATAGAGACCTCAAACAGCAGGTAATGTTGCTGCCACTGGTTTTTTGATCCAGCTGCCCCAGAGCCCGAATCATTGAGAGTAAAGACTTTGGCTGAACTCTCGCCTGGGGCAGCTGTCTGTTCGGTTGGGGCGGCTGCATGTTCGGCTCTCAGTACAAACAGCGCATAGTATCAAAACTGCTTCAGTCGAACAACAACAGCGGAACGACAAGCATGCGTGTACTTCTTTGCGCTGTGTGATTGTTTCCATGTGTGCGTGTATGCATTCACGGCACGCGTATGAATGTATGCGTTGCTTGTGAAGTTCGACAACAGGCAAATGCATCGGCCAGCAAGCGCGCTGGCAGCCTGAAATCAATTTTGTTTTTCGGCGTCGAGAGCCAGAGACAGGCACAGTGGGCAAAAATAGTTAACTTGCGGCGAAAATTCACAATTTTTTATTTTAATTCACAAATTTTGTGTTCATTGCTTAGTGACGATACAGCAGCAGTTTTTACTTAATAATATGATATTATTACATATACAATATGACTAGTTCATGAACGATTGTAGGATTTCTTCAGTCTGTGATGCATGTGCGATTTTAAACCAAGAATCATTCGGATCGGACCAATATACCGTATAACTGCAATACAAATTATTGGCTGATTTTTGTTATTTGTTACGATATTTTAGCCAAATTTACTACAATTGTCGCGGAACGAATCAGCTGGTTATCGATAGTTAATGTTAATTTGTTTGAATGTCGTATCTAGTATTTTATTGTATGTCATTTTTAATGTATTGATATTCGGTCACACTAATTCAGCTTAAATCGTCCTTAATAATGGCGCGAGATATTAGTGCGTCTGCGATATCCAGAGAGAGGGGAAAGAAACAGCCGTATATTAAGAGAATATGTTTAGACTTAAACTAATTAATTGTATTTTTCCTAAAGAAGTAAACAACGCTCAACGCTCATCAACGCCGAGCAAACACGTCCGTTAAGTAACACTCATCGATAACTGTGCGCCGCACAATAAAGCTTACTCTGTGCCAGGCAAAGACGGCTAGAGCTTGTTAAAAGGCATTCCCCGGATATTCGCGGCGGCTCCACGACATCTTTTATTCGCATCTTAGTACGCACTCTGCGAGATGCCAACGTCCCATTCGCCCCGGCGCAGCCCTCGATTGCTTCAATCGAGTGCTTCTACCGCAACGATGATCACGCCAACGGGCACTCCAGCCAGCTTTACGAGTGCGCTTGTGATCAGCAGCGGCCACAAACTTCAAAGGAAAACGGAACTGTCGGTAGGAATCCGAATGGTACACCGCAGCCTGCAAGGACAGGGCAGAATACCAGTTCCGTGACTGTGAAGGTAGCGACTCTACTAGAAAGGATCGCCACCTTGGAAAAGGAGTTGACCAAGGCCAGGGCAATCGGAGGGCAAGCAGAAGCCGGAAGGAATCCTACAGAAAACGGATTAAGCGGCAACAGAGTGAGCGGTACGGCGAATACACCGTTAGGCACGAGTGAAACGGGATGTTTGAGTGAAACGCTGCCAGTCACACGCGCAGCAACGGAAGCACTGAGTGCAAATATGCAACAGGAATTAGAAGTGACGCCATCTTTACATGGAAACTTGCTTCCACAGTTGAATGGAAACTTGCCGCCATACTTGATTGGAAACTTGCCACCACATTTGAGTGAAACTTGGCGCCAACGCAAGGCAGCCATTTTGTAATTGGGCAACATGTCACCAGCTACTGTACAACTGCAAGTCCATCACCATCATACTGCGTTTCGGCCACAGTGCAGTCAGAGCCAGGATATGCTCATGCACTTCGGGAGCCACAACTGCGCCTGCTGCTGGATATTATGGTACATCATCGGCGAGTCTACCAAATGGATGGACACCACGCAGATTGCCGGATTCTTCCGGATTTTGATGGTCAGCCAGAGGAATGGCCCTTATTCCAGCGCACCTACATGGAGACAACAGCGGCATACCAGTGCACAGCACTGGAGAACAAACAAAGGCTAGTGAAGGCCTTGAAAGGAGAGGCTCGAGAGGCAGTAAGGGCGCTGCTCATACATCCGAACAACGTGCAAGCCGTTATGGAGCAGCTGCGATTCCGCTATGGACGCCCCGAGCAACTGATCCGAAGCCAAATAGAGAGCGTGCGCGATGTGCCGACCATATCGGAACAGAACATCGCCAAGATCGTGCCGTTCGCTACAAAAATGAACAATCTTGCTGCGTTTCTTCAATCAACTGCAAACGGCAGCCAACACCTAGGGAACCCCACCCTAATGGAGGAGCTGATCAGCAAGCTGCCTATGAGCAAGAAGTTGGACTGGGCAAAGCATGCAGCAACGATCGAGCCATACCCGACAGTGGTGCATCTTAGCGAATGGTTGAACGAGCTCGCTAAGCTGGTGTGCACCATCACAGACGTTGGGAACAAGGAGCAAAAGCGACGATTACTGCACGCAAGTACCAGTCATCAGAATGAACAGCGCATAGACTGTCCCAAAGGCTGCCCAGTATGTCAGGGGCAGCATGCTATCAAGGAATGCGAGGAGTTTCTCCATGTGTCGCCGGCAGCGCGAATTGAGTTGTTAAGGAAGCTGAGGATTTGCTTCTCGTACCTGGAGGTTGGAGACATGGCCCGGATCTGCAGGAAGGGCAGCAAATGCAGTGTCAATGGATCCCAAAGGAGACACCACTACCTGCTGCACGACGGAGACGGGATTCCCAGGTCACCACAGTTGAACAGTGGCGACGTGAGGGAAGAACGGAGTAGCAGCAGTAACGATCGGGAGCTGCAAAGGGACAGCAGTCAGCGACGCCGTAATCCTTTAACGTCGGCGCCAGGCAGGCAAGATACAGGACGCAAGGAGGTCGGCAAAGGATCGCCGCACCGGAATCTGAGCTGCGTCGCCTCGGAAGGGTGCCATCTGCTTTTCCGGGTATTACCCGAGACACTGTACAGCAACAACAAACAAGTGGAGACCTACGCACTGCTCGATGAAGGATCATCCGTCACGCTTATTGACGACGATCTTATCCGGAGCTTGGAGCTGAAAGGCGAACATCGACAGTTTAACGTGCAGTGGTTTGGCGGCAAATCCGCCAGAGAGCACGCAACGGTGGTCTGCCTGCAGATCAGCGGAACGGGCAAATCAAACCGCCACGGGCTACAGAATGTGTACGGTGTATCAAATTTAAACCTTCCGATGCGACGAGAGGACATCAAGGCATCGAAGGCAAACGCGCGCCTACTAATGAAGTCGTACTGGAATGCAGTGCCAAGGATTTTGATCGGTCTGGATCACGCGCACCTAGGTATACCACTAAAGACGAGCAGCTCCGGTGCAGGAGGACCATATGCAGCCACCACAAAACTTGGATAGGTGGTGTACGGACCAGTAAAAGGAAATGGCAACGTATCAATTCGGAGATCGTGCCATTTGACAGTAACGCAGGATAATTCGCTCGAGAAGATGGTCACTGATTACTTTGAAATCGAGAATTTCGGAGTAAAATCAGCACCGCCAGTCGCAGCTGGTGATGATGCACGAGCCTTAAGGATCCTGGAGGGCACGACTAAGCGAGTCGGCCACCGTTACCAGACTAGGCTGCTATGGAAAGACGACGAGGTGAAATTGCCAGACAGCTATAACATGGCACTCAAGAGACTCGTCAACATAGAAAGGAAAATGGAGCGCAACGTGGTTTTCGCGCAGGCCTACAACGGAATTATGGATGACTACATCAGAAAAGGATATGCACGACGACTGGAGCCGCAGGATGTCACCCGAACCAGCAGCGGTAAGGTATGGTACCTGCCGCATTTCGGAGTGGAGAACCCAAACAAGCCTGGGAAAATCCGTTTGGTCTTCGATGCAGCAGCCAAGGTGAACGACGAGTGAACGACGTCATGAAAGGCCCTCAGCGCTATAAGCCTTTACCAGCCGTGCTCTTCCATTTCCGAGAAGGGGCAGTGGGCGTCTGCGCTGACATCAAGGAGATGTTTCATCAAGTAGTGATGCTGCCAGAGGATAGATGCGCCCAGAGGTTCCTGTGGAGAAATGGAGATGATCGACGGGACCCGGACACATACGAGATGCAGGTGATGACGTTCGGAGCAGCATGTTCTCCTTGTGCGGCGGATTACGTGAAGATCGTCAACGCTTCGCAGTACAGGAACACAGATCCGCGAGCGGTTCAAGCGATCAACGATTACCACTACGTGGATGACTACGTGGACAGCTTCATGAGCGAGGACGAAGCCGTTGCAGTCTCTTCACGAGTGAGAGAAATACACGCGAATGCTGTCCAGTTCGGCAGATGTGGTCAAGGCTTTGAACCCACAAGGATCCAACATGAACGTTAAATGCACCGAATCTGAGGAGAAGGTACTGGGCATGTACTGGCAACCGGCTACAGATGACTTCAAGTTCATTCAGCATCAAGTACCATCGAGTGCCCAGCAGCGTGATGAATGGGGAACGCGTTCCTACTAAGAGGGAATTTCTAAGTCTCGTCATGTCCACATTTGACCCGGTCGGATTCTTGAGCTGCTACATGGTGACCGCCAAACTGTTAATGAGAGAAATTTGGCGGAGAGGAGTCGCTACCAGACGAGTTGGCCGCATCATTTGGGTGCTGGCGGCAAAAGATGAGACATATTGAAGGATTCCGTAGTCCTCGCTACTATTTCGGCACTAGACGTGTGCGGACACTGCAGCTGCACGTCTTCGTGGATTCCAGCCAATCGGCGTTTGCTGCGGCGGCTTATTGGCGGGCCACATACGCAAACGAAGATGTGGAGGCACATTTTGTATCTTCCAAAACGAAATGTGCTCCCATGAGGACGATGTCGATCCCACGACTGGAACTTCAAACAGCTGTACTGGGTACGAGATTGATGGACACCGTTAAACAGGATCACGGTGTAGCGATCAGCACTTGCGTACTTTGGATTGACTCTAAGACTGAGCTGCATTGGATCAGCAGCAGCCACAGGAGATATAAGCAATTTGTTGAAAACCGAGTGACCGAAATCTTAAAGTCCACGGAGGCTTCCCAATGGTTCTCAAGGTTCGCGGTGGTTAAGCGGACCGCCATTTCTTCGGGAACCTGGCCAAAACCGTCTTCGAATAACGTATGCGCTGCACAGGCCGCCGAGGAAGAAGAGATGCCATGCGAGTTTGCATTGGTCATGACGAACACGCCGTTCATCTCTCTAGAACGGTTCTCGAGTTTCAACCGGTTGGTCAGGACAACAGCGTGGGTCCTAAGGTTTATTCGACGGTGTCGCGGGCGACGCCATGAACGAGAGGAGCACGGACTCACATCGGTTGAATGTGCCGACGCAGAGCGCGCATTGATACGGCAAGCGCAAAGTGAAGCGTTCGTCGAGGAGGTTCATGGAAGGACTGTCAACAAGAGCAGTCAATTGTCGGGACTTTCGCCGTACTTCGACGAAGACGGGATTATGCGTGCAAGTGGGAGGATTGACGCTGCATCATGCGTGCCATACGGTGCTCGCCGTCCAATCATCCCATAAAAACGCACTGGCGGAGATGATCGGTCATCAACATCACGAAAGGATGTGTCATCAAAACTTGGAAGCCACCATCGGCGAGATCCGCCGAAAGTTCTGGATCACAAATATGAGAAGGCTGCTACGGAAGATAGTAGCAAACTGTAACGTATGCAAGTTCGAGCCAGCGAGGATTCAGAGCGAGCTGTCGTCCAAAGGAATAGAGTGGATATTTAACTGTCCGGCGAACCCAGCCTAGGATGGCGTCTGGGAAAGAATGGTCCAGTGCGTGAAGAAGGTGCTGGCGCACACAATGAAGGAGCTCGCGCCCAGAGAGCATGTGCTCGACAATTTGTTAATCGAGGCGGAGAGCATAGTGAACTCTCGCCCTCTCACGCATCTGCCGATTACGGTGGATCGGGAGGCTCCGCTGACGCCGAACGATTTGTTAACATCTGACCTTCCGAATCTTCCCTGAGACGATGGGACGACTTATGCGAGATGCACCACACGGAAATAGTGGCTCCTTGCGAGGATGATGCGGGACAGATTCTGGAAGCGATGGGTACATGAGTAACTGCCCACTCTCGTCCGCAGGGAGAAATGGTGCCAGCGCGCCGAACCGATGCGCATTGGAGATCTGGTGTGATCCGGCCATACCACGCAGGGAGTGGAAAAGAGGCGTCATTGAGGAAGTGTTCACTGGAGAGGATGGAGTGCCACGACGCGCGGCAGTGAGGACTAGCCATCAAACAAATCTGATAATGCGTCCCGCTTCGAAGTTAGCAGTTTTAGATGTGGTGAATGCTGTCGCTTCACGGGGGAGGGGATGTCGCGGAACGGATCAGCTGGTTATCGATAGTTAATGTTAATTTGTTTGAATGTCGTATCTAGTATTTTATTGTATGTCACTTTTACTGTATCGATATTCGGTCACACTAATTCAGCTTAGATCGTCCTTAATAATGGCGCGAGATATTAGTGCGTCTGCGATATCCAGAGAGAGGGGAATGAAACTGCCGTATGTTAAGAGAATAGAGTTTAGACTTAAACTAATTAATTGTATTTTTCCTAAAGAATAAAATAACACTCAACACTCAACGCTCATCAACGCCGAGCAAACACGTCCGTCAAGCAGCACTCATCGATAACTATGCGCCGCACAATAAAGCTTACTCTGTGCCAGGCAAAGACGGCTAGAGCTTGTTAAAAGATATTCCCCGGATATTCGCGGCGGCTCCACGACAAGAATATATCTAAAATTTTCAATATTTCGATATAAAATATGTATATAAAATTCTATCAAAATCGCACGACTAACACGTAGCTTCCATAGGAACAATCGGCCAAAATTAGGGTTATTGTATGAACACTAGTTCGGATTTTAGAAATAACGAAACTTATCAGTGCCTGTGTTATCGTATGTTCATAAATGTAACGCGATATATTATAAGGTGCAGCACTGAAATGAGTAAGAAAATTATGACACGAATGGAAGAATGTGTGTAAAATTTCTTCATATATAATTTGATGATAAAATAAACGTAAACAGGTATATATATAATAGTGAAATTAGAAATAATATTCTGCACAATCACTAGTACATAGGAACACTAGGTGAATATAATAACCTGCAAGGGTGTAGAACATTCGGCATGCCGAAGGTAGCCTTCGTCCTCGTTTTGGGAATATGTGTGCTTAAATTATTTATTTCGCTTCGCGAGATTTATCATTAGTTTAGGACAGACGGACATAGCTATATCGACCCGACTGTTGATGCTGATTAAGAATATATATAATAGTTTGTAGGGTCTGCCACGTCTCCTTATGCGAGTTACATGCATTTTTGTTTAGCATAAAGATATAATGTAAAAAACAAGAATGAAAGGCTACCTTCGCATGCTGGAATAATTCCAATAATACTTACATTTAATGATATAGAATTGGTATTGCATATATTCAATATTATGTCTCACTATCTTTGGCACTTATCATCAATAAGGAACAATCAGCCGAAATGAGGGTTTTTGTATCGTTTCGGCTGATTGTTCCTATGACAGCTATATGTTATAGTGGTCCGTGGTCCATATTCATATTATATATAGAAAAACGAGAACAGTTGAGCGGCACACGACAGTAGGAGACTCTTCGACATACACGTATATTCTTGTGTTTAATTTGTTAAATTCATACATATGGTCATATGTCAATAGTTTCTCATTATTCTCGAGAGATGGCGCCTGCGCTCGCCTGCCTTTAGCAATCATTAACACGCATAGATTTAGATAGAAAAACCTTTATTAATGATTCCTTGAATATATATTTTGTAATAATGTGCAGCGTCGTTCGGCGTCTTAATTAGAGAAGATTTCGATTACAATTAAAAAGCTCGCAGCTATCGATGTTCTATCCCTCTATCGATAGATAATCGAAGCAGCACGCTGTTAGATGTTGCCACAACTACTTCGGAACGAATTAAATTCGTCTGGCGTATGTACGTAATGTTTTAGGATGAGCTGCATTGTTATCGTCGTCTTTTTGGATAAACGCAGGTTTCAAGCGGTCAGTGGATACGGAGACCTCTTTATTATTTTGATGATGAAAATTCGGCCCAGTATAAGGTGGCTCCAATGGTTGTCGGACAGAATCTGTTCTCAGCATCATGTGTTTTAACACAAACATACTTTTGGTGCTGCTTATGTGATGAGCTGCAGCAACCGGTCGAACGAATAGCATGTGTTCTCTATGTTTCTCGAAAAAATCCTTTGGATGAAAAGGCTTATTTAAATCGTCGTAAAATTCATTCGGCAGCCTTATGGGCGTGCCGTAAACCACTTCAGCCGTTGAGGTACCCAAATCTTCCTTGAAACAAGTTCGGAGCCCAAGCAACACTGTCGGTAGTAGGTCAATCCAAGGCTATTCAGATGAACACATCAGGCGGCTTTGAAAGAACGATGCCATCTTTCGATCATTCTATTTGATTGAGTGTGATATGCTATGGTGTGAATTCGTTTACTACCAGTCATGTCACATAACGCTGCAAAGAGTGTAGATTCACATTGTGCACCTTTATCTGTCGTTATTGTCATGGGGCAGCCGAATCGTGTAATCCATGTAGACCAGAAGTTTGAGGCCACCGTGTCCGCCGTCATATCTTTCAAAAAACCGCTTCTGGCCACCTCGAAAATCGATCGATCATTGTCAAACAATAGCGATAAACTTTAACTTCAAGCATGATGATAATATCCAGATGCACATGATCGAATCGGTTATCAGGCATCTCGATTTTATCCGGAACCATTGTGTTGTGCCGATGGATTTTTTCCCGTTGACAAGGTAAACAATTACGCGCCCAGGATGTTACGTCCTTCTTCATTCCTGGCCAAACATAGTTGCAGCGTATTTGTTGAATGGTGGATCTACTGCTAGGGTGTGAAACTCCATGAATAGCCGCGAAAACGCTATAACGTAGTGCCAGTGGAATATAAGGCCTGGGCGATCCGAGTGATACATCACAGTAAACTGAAACATTGTTTTGAAATTTAACTAGATGTAATTTGAGGCTTGTTGTACATTGCAAAAGCTGCGGTAAGTCGGTGTCGGTGCTCTGCGCTTCTTCAATGCTACCTGGCGAAAAGGATGTGGGCATCGAAATAACGTTAAGGCGGGATAATGCATCGGCAACTGTATTATCAGATCCAGCGAAATGCACTATATTCGTCGTGTATTGTGATATAAGATCCAGATGGCGAAGCTGGCGGGGCGATGCTTTCTCCGGTTTTTGTGAAAAAGCATATACCAGAGGTTTATGATCAGTTTTAATAACAAAAGTTTGAGCCTCTAGTATATGTTTAAAAAATCGAATAGCATTATAAATTGCTAACAAGTCTCTGTCGTAAGTGCTGTAATTCTTTTCGGTTTGAGAGAGTTTTCGTGAAAAGAATCCCAAAGGTTGCCAGACGCCATTCAATTGTTGTTCGAGAGCTGCACCGATCGCTGTGTCAGAAACGTCGCAAATAGGACTGACCGCAGCGTTTGGAGCAGGATGCACCATTATAGTTGCGTTAACTATAGACTGCTTGCACACCTCGAATGCCTTTATTGCTTCCTCAGACCACTCAATTCGCCTCTTGTCGTTCTTCTTCATGCCTCTGCATATTTCGCTGAGAGGTGCTTGCATGGCTGATGCGTGACGAATATCGCGACGATACTAATTTACGACACCAAGGAATCGCCCAAGCTCGCAAACTGTTACTGGCCGCTCGTAGTTGAGTATGCTCTCGATTCGGTCTTTTGGTGGGCGAATTCCATCCTTGTCTATGGTATATCCTAAGAAATTGACTTCAGATTTGGCGACTTGGCATTTGCTCGCGTTGATGCTCAAACCATTTTGTTGGAGTAAGGTAAACACCTGTTGCAGATGTGTTTCGTGTTCGTCCGGTGTCGTCGACATAATTAAAATGTCGTCGATGTAGCAGTATACAAATTCGATGTCTCTGAATATGTTATCCATGAAACGCTGAAATGTCTGTGTAGCGTTTTTAAGACCGAACGGTATGTAAAGAAACTCAATTAGCCCGAAAGGTGTGCAGACAGTCGTTTTGGAAATATCATCCTGAGCCATGGGAATTTGGTAATATGCGCGCACTAAATCCAAAGTTGTAAAAATACTTTTTCCATGCAGCTTCTCCACAAAATCCTTTACGTGTGCCACCGGATAGCGGTCAGGAATGGTTATGGAATTTAGCTTACGGCAGTCTCCGCACGCTCGCCAACCACCATTTCGCTTAGATACCATATGAAGCGGACTTGCCCAGCAGCTTTTTGATGGACGACAAATGCCTTGGTCAAGTAGGAAATGTACTTCTTCTTTAGCAATCCTTAGCTTTCACCAACGCTGACGGAACGCTGCAGTAATCCACGGAAATCGATGTCGTCGCTGAGTGTGGATATTGATTTCATAGGAGCATTCGTTAGCGTTCCACTCGTCTTGTAATTCATTGTTAGATCCACTAGCCGTCTTGCCTTAAGATCAATCAACAAGTTGCAGCTTGAGAGGAGATCGGCTCCGATAATCGGTGATTGTACGTCGGCGATGATGAATGACCACCTAAGTAAGCGACGCAGGCCTATGTCGAGGACCAGGACGTGCTTGCCATACATATTGATTGTGGATTGATTCGCTGCGTACAAGTTTAGAGCATTAGGTGAAGTTTTGTAGTTGACTGCAGATCGTGGAATAACAGATACTACTGAGCCGGACTCAACGAGGAAGTGTATTTTTGTGTTGCGGTCGATAATGTGTAGTCGCGGCTCTGTTAGGCACGATGTCGTGTCACGTAGAGACACACACTCCTTGTTGCTGGTGGTTAAATAGCTGCCGCCAACCAGCGTACTCGGCAGCTGTTTTAGTTTGTCGAGTTTGCATACGTACAACCCGGACGGCATTTGCGGGCCGACGCTCCATATTTTTATTTGTTGTCGTTGTTGTGTTGCTTGACGAATTTGCACGATTATTGTTCACCGACTGTGCCTTTTTAAGAGAATTAACTTCGCCCTGCAGCTTTTGCACTGTGTCTATCAGCATTTGTATAGATGAGTTGATGCCAGTCGTGCAACAGCTTCCACGTTTGTTGGATTCAAGGCCTTTCGTTGCTGCGTGGACATGTCACACACAAAATTGGCGTCGACGGAGTTCAACATTTTCTCAGCTGTTTTGGCCAGGTCATCGATATTACCTTCTGGCATGATGGACAGCATTGGCCGCACTGAAAGAGGCATTTGGCGCATAAACGGTGCTCGTATTATGGGTTCGCTTCCAACATCTGGGGCAAAACTCTTCATGCGCGAGTTACCTCTCGGGAGCTTGAGGGTTGAGTTAAGGGTGAAGGCTCGAAAGAAAAATACGTCTGGTATCTTCGGCTATTCAGAATCAAGAGACTGGTTACATTTTTAATTGTTAAGTTTACAGAGGCAAATCATACATCACAGGTACATGTTGCAGCCCGGCAGCTACATGTTGCAGTTTGGTGTAGCGGTAAATACGATGTGGCTGCGGCCGGGCTGCACGGTATTTTGACCGGACATATCCGGTTCGTGGCGGTATTGAGAGCCAATGTTGTTGCGACACCTTTATGTGTTGTTGCTGCAGCTGGGTTGTACAGACAAAAATTGAGAGCCAATGTTGTTGTTCTTGGCGTAGCGACACCTTTATGTGTTGTTGCAGCAGCTGGGTTGTACGGTATTTTGTACAGACAATAATTGAGAGCCAATGTTGTTGTTTTTGGCGTAGCGGAGGTTTTGCGGCGGCAAGAACTTTCTCGAAGGCTGTGGTGGATATGTACCATATGGCTTATGATAGGGTCGGGGTATAAATGGTAACTCCTCCCCCCCCCAGTTCGAAGCGACAGCCATAGCGAGGATATTGCTGGAGCGACGATAGTAGAATGTTGCCAAGTTGGGTCATCCAATAGCGGGTGATTTGTAAGCTGTTTCGATGGCTTCTATGTGCAATCTCTCCAGGTTCTGTTCAACTCGTCTTACGCCACAGGTGTTTCTTGTCAGGATATTGCTGGAGCGACGATAGTAGAATGTTGCCAAGTTGGGTCATCCAATAGCGGGTGAAACTGTTTCGGTGGCTTCTATGTGCAGTCTCTCCAGGTTCTGTTCAACTCGTCTTACGCCACATGAGGTGTTTCTTGTCAGGGTATTTTTAATCTCCGAAGAATCAGCTGTGTATTTTTGGTGTTTTTACATTACAGTCTTATTGATATTATTAGAAATGTTTTACTTGGGGAATACAAATTTTGAACATAGTTTAGTATGATTAATATTGATTTGGAGGGTAATATATATTTTGTTAACGGGTGTCTCGATTAACTGTTTTTCATTATGATTTTCCTGATTTTAGATTTATGTAACTTATATACAAAATTATTTTTAATCGCCGAAGAATCAGCTGTGTATTTTTGGTGTTTTTACATTACAGTCTTATTGATATTATTAGAAACGTTTTACTTTGAAGTTTGAACATAGTTTAGTGTGATTAATATTGTTTTGGAAGGTAATATATATTTTTCTAAGAGGTGTGTCGATTAGCTGTGTTTCATTATGACTTTCCTGATTTTAGATTTATGTAATTTTTGATTTTTTGCAGATGTCAAGGTTGTACCACGATCAAGTAACACTCTGTGCATGGAGAATCTTGGGGTGGTCTTGTTTCTTCTAAGACTATTTCTTGCTTGTTTTGTTACGGCTCCCGTAGCCGCATACTTCACCTAGTAGGTATATGGAGCACTCCAAGTGTTCTTGTGTGTCGTCGACTTGTTCTGTAGAAAGGTTCCCCAAATGAAGTCAAGGGTTGTGTTAAAGAAGGGTTGTGTTAAAGAAACATTTTAACTATTGATGGTTAACCAGATTAGAGATTTTATTCAGCTTCGAGTTCTGATTTTCGGAGCTGCACATCCAAAGTGTCTGACAGTAGGTGATGGAAGAAGCAAAGCTAGCCATGATTCCCAGGATATCGATTACAGATTGATTTAGCAAATTAAGATTTAAGTAGATGTGACTGGCAAATTCAAGGGTTGCCAGGTCTCCATCAATGCCTTCTAGCAACGGTGCTGAATCTCTCCAGAGCTCCGGTTCCAGTGCTGGATGCGGCGTTTGCATACAGCGGGGGGAGCGCGTGTAAGAGCGGCGGTCAGTAGGGGAAAGATACTTAGAGAGAGTTCATAACTCCTCCCCCCTCAAGATCTGCGTCCCGCGGATTATAGGGCTTTGGGTGCCCTGCCAGCGCTTACGTCTCCTGGTCCGGGGTGCTGTTTGTCACGACAGGGAAGGAAGAAGAAACCCTCTCGGATATCCCAAAAAGTGTCTCCTCAGGTTTTCCATGTTGAAGTCGTTCACGTAGTGGAGCGAAGGCGCGTACCCGGTGGCGGTGACTGTAGTCAGAACGATGAAGTGGCTCGATGAGTAGCTCGTATAGGTTCTTCCAGCCACACTAATTGTCACATTAGCGAACTGGACTATGTAGGCTTCAGCCAAGTTGTGGGTGCTTCGACTGTATCGCCTGTCTGTATCGCCTGTACCTCCTCGTGGTCCAGTAAGCGGGAGTTGATGATCCCTGACTTAGCCCACTGGCACTCTTGAGTCAGCTCGCCGACCTGACTATCGATGATCAAGGCCTTGTGCAATAGGGTCGTAGCCGTGTGTACATCTCCGTCGATGGCAATCGTCGATCGCAGTAGCCTCAGGGACTCGTGTGAGCCATCAAATAGTCCAGCGTTTATCCGCACTTGTTGGTTGGCCGATTTTACGACATTTTCCTGGGCATGAAAAATGCGTCACAGTCCGACACATCCGGTGTGCCCTTAATCCACTTCCAGGCGGACCCAATCCAGTCCAGAGATCGACGTCCACGTTGTGTACCCGTCAGTCTTGACAGACCCTCTTGTGACTCCTCCAAGTAGTGCGTCACCAGCGCTGCAATCGTGGGATCCGTTAGCTGCACCGCCTCGCGTCGAGCCTCCTGGATCAGCGACTCGAGCCTTTCCAAGTCAATTATATGTGCCAGTTGGAACTGTCCATTGACGCGCCAGACGGTGCCCTCTTGTAGCGGGACGAGCGGAGCCTCGTATTTAAAGATGTCCGCAGCTCCCACCATATGGGCGACAATGATACTTGTAATATTGGTTGAAAGAGTTAGAGAGTTGGTGTTGCTTAAATTAACTTAGAGGTAAGGAATTTAATAACTAAGTGTAAAAAATGCGCTCATGTTTTGTTATATAAGAGAGCACGAGTTATTCGTGCGTGTAAATTATGGTAAAGGGTATCAAGTGTGGTAACGTGTAGGAGTGTGTAAGAGAGTAAAAGAGTGTATCATGTAGCGGAAGCGCGCGAAACGTACATAACCATCTGGTGCCATTTTAGTTACGTAAGTCTGACTTATGTAAAATCTTGCCTGTCTTGGTTTTCACTGTTACCCTTCTATCCTCGGCAACTTCTTCAGCCTTAAAACGCTGCTTCTCCTTTGTTTTGATTTGCTTATTAGCAACAAAGATTTTATCGCCCTCGTTATACGATAAAGGTTCCGACCTTGTTTTATTATGAGCCGCGTTCGCGAGCTCCTGTCGGTATTCTATCAAACCCCTAACATCTTCGAGAACCTTAGTTCTGAAGTTAGTTAACCCCTGGTAGTTGATTCTAGCCGAGCGGTCAAAAAATAAGTCAGGTGGCTTATTATTAGTCACTAAGTGGATAGAATTATTGTACCTATCCACTGCAATGGCGACCAGTTCATTTAGTTTGAAGTCAGGGTGTTCGCTCTTCAGACACCGGTAAATCTCGAGGAAGGTGGAATGAAACCTCTCGATTTGACCATTGACTTCGCTTTTCTGGGTCGGTGTATTGTAAAGGCCGATACCCAACGTACGCAAATAATTTAGGACCGTCGGGCACAGAAGACCTCTCTCATTGTCTGAGACCAGTACCCTTGGGACGGTGAAGTAGTGAAGTACTTCAACTAGTTTTTCTCGGAGATGAATAGAGGATTTCGATTCAAGAGGGAAAAGCTTGGCAAATTTGGTGAACTTGTCAATACAGCTCAGGTAAACTTTCTTTTCCAAGGTGAAAATGTCAATGTGAAGAATTTCACACGGATATTTCGGGATAGGTGTCGGTTGGAGAAAGGGTCTATTAGGGTGCCTCTCGTACTTGAAGAGTTTACAACACTCGCATGACGAGAGTTGCCTGCGGATGGTACTAGCCATCTGGGGGAAATAATATTTCTCCAAAAGCTGCAGGCGCACCTCTTTAGCACCCCTATGAGCTCTGCGATGTTCTCGCTCAATGGCTTCGCAAATCTCTTCGGGATCCGACAAATCTACCACCAGCCTCTGCGTTATACGAATTTTGAACGCAGCAAAATTCTCTAAGCAAAGGCGTTGAAACGATGACAGGTAAGTTTCGGGGATTTTAACCCCGTTGATCACTGAGGGTTTAAGGTGCTTTCCCAGAGTAGCAACTAACTCGGACAAAAGACCAGTACCGACGGGAATAAGATGACGTTCGAAGCCCCTGTGGGGTTGTTCACACAGGTATTCGGAACGCTCGGGGTCAAAGACAAGTTGGTTACGATAAACGTTGATGGGCACTTTCACGTGAGGTAGCAAATGAGATGCGTCTTCATCCGCACTATGCACGGTAGAACCGCCCTCAGTAGCCGACGCAGTATCCGAACGGCACCAATCAAAGTAGTGGTTTATTGGAACTATACGGGACAAGGCGTCAGCGACGACGTTAGACTTACCGGGCTTGTAGATGAGTACGCAATTATACTCTTCTATTCTAGCCTTCCAACGTTTAAGTTTGGCATTGAAATTTCTGCTCCCTAGCGCAAAAGTCAAGGGTTGATGGTCTGTATAAACCTTAACCGATGCAGCGCCATACAAGTAGGACCTGAGGTTGTCCAATGCCCACACTATAGCAAGCATTTCTTTTTCTATAGTGGCATAGTTTTCCTCAGTTTTCGACAGGGTGCGCGAGATGTAAGCTATTGGGCGATCTTTTCCCTCAATGTCTTGGGACAATACGGCCCCAAGAGCATAGTTGGACGCATCTGTGGTCAAATGGAACGGCTTGCCGAAGTCTGGGAAGGCGAGCACTTCTGAAGAAGACAAAATCGTTTTAAGGCCATCGAAAGCTTGCAAAGCCGCGTCGTCAAGCTCGATCGGGACCTTTTTAGATTGGTTTGCTTTGACTCGAGCGGATTCTCCGCGAGTTAAATTAGTCAAGGGTTTGGCGACTTTAGCATAATCGCGAATAAACTTCCTATAGTACGATGTCATGCCGAGGAAACTCTTCAGTTCCTTGACATTCTTAGGAGGTTTCATTTTGGTTATAGCCTCTACCTTCTTTTTGTCCGCTCTGATACCGTCATGACTGACGATATAACCAAGGAACTCGACCTGGGTCGACAAGAATTGAGTCTTAGACAGATTCACTTGAAGTCGGGCCTTTTTAAGGCTTTCAAAGACCAAGCGAAGGTTCTTCCAGTGGCTATCATAATCGGTACTAAAGACGATAATGTCGTCAATGTACACGTAACAAATTTTACCAATGTATTCTCGAAGAACATCATCGATCATACGTTGGAAGATAGCCGGGGCGTTTTTCAAGCCGAAGGGAAGACGGAGGAACTCATATTTCCCGTTCAGGGTGGAGAAAGCCGTTTTCACGGTATCGGACGGTTTCATGTGTATTTGATGAAACCCCGAAGTAAGATCTAGTGTAGTGAAGTACCTGGCGCCGCCAAGGCTAGCCAATGTGGAATTAATGTCTGGGATCGGATAGGTATCCGAAATCGTGACCGCATTTAGGCGTTTGAAATCAATGACCAATCGCCATTGTTTTTCGCCATCCGGTTTCGCCTTTTTCGGCACTATCCACACCGGAGAGTTATACGGACTTTTGGACGGACGTATGATACCCTCACTCAGGAGTTCTCCGATTTGTCTATCCACTTCAGACCTCATGTTAGCTGGGTACGGATAACTTTTCGTATAAATTGGGTCTGAAGTGTTTGTTCGTATTTCTGCCTTAACACTAGTGTCGACGGCCTCGCCTGGCGACAAGGGGTCGAAAAGGTGCGAATACTCATCGATTAATGCCTTCAAGGCTAGTCTCGCTTCATCTGGATGTGTCGAGTCCAGTAAAGTGTTGACGTTAAAGGATCTTTTAGCCAGAAGAGGGACCTTTATCCCAGGCGATATAACTAGACAATTGTTCTTTCTGTCTACTAAGGCTTTTAAATCTTTAAGCGTGTCGTCCCCTATGATACCATCGAAGGTATTCAATCCGGGGAGGACAAAAAAGGTAAGGGTCGAGTCGTTTCCTAATTTTTCGAAAAACTTTCCGACTACGCGGCGTGTTATCCTAACAGAACCTGTAGCCGATTGAACGCGGAAGGGAATAGGGAGGACAGTCGATCCGGCGGCGATTTTGGGGCTGATGAAGTTTTTGTTAGCGCCGGTATCGATCAGGAATTGTAATTTAGCCCCATCTTTCCCCTCGTATTCTAAGTATGGGACGCTTGAGAGGCCTCGGTCATAAAATTCGGACCCTCAGCCCCTATTTCAGGGTCATCTCTTTCCTCCATGGTATCTTGAGGAGGCATGCCGATGTTTTCGACAACGACCTGATTATAGTAAGAGTCAATTGAGGGATCCTCGCCATGTTCGGCAAGCATTGTCGAAGAGTCAAGCACGGGCTCCATGTGATAAAGCTTGGTCGCCCTTTGGAACGGATTCTGGTATTCGGACGACGTTCTCTTCATCCCAGAACCCTCGCTCCGGGGGACCCTGTAATCGGAACGGTGGGACTGACCCGACCGGTTCGACTCCATTTTAATGGCCGGTCTTGGGCCTTGGAAACGATTATTGTTTTGTGAGCCCCCATATCCTGAACCTAACGAAGGTCTACCATTTCCTTGATAGGAAGAAGTAAAACGAGGGCCAGTCGGCGGTCGATAAGACCGGGTATTTGGAGCAAAATTCGCCGGTGGGGAAAACCGGGCGAATGAGCCTCGCCTCGGACCAACCGCCTGCAGTTCCTTACAGAAAAAGTAAGCTTCCTGCAGATCTTTTGGTCTACGCATGACCAACAGCCTAGAGGCGTCGTTACCGACTCCTCGAATGAAGACATCAAGGGCCTGTTGCCGAGAATGCTCGGACAAGGCTCTGACTGCTTCTATTGGGTGTCCCATGGCTTTCAATCCGTTGAGGATAAGAGAGAGGTGTTTATTCACCTCGAAGTAATATTCCTCCAAGGATTTGTTTCCTTGGCTCAGCTGGCTAAGCTGATACTCTAACGTTCGCACATCGCGTTTATCCGCGTAGTGCAGCGCTAGAACTCTTTTGATTTCTGGCCAGTCGTCATCCAGAACCCCATAAGAGTCGAGAGCTTCTTCTGCTTCGCCTCTTATCTTTTGCCTAAGGTGGCATACTATGGCACGGAACAAAGGTCTCCCTTTGATAACTTCGTAGTCGTCCAAGATCGCTTGCGCACGATTGACCCACGAGACATATCTCTCGGGCTGACCTTCAAACGTTTGAAGTTCTTTGACGCAATCGGGAAGCTTGGAGACTTCTTTCAATTCAAATTCGTTACGTGCGCGGGCCAAGGGCGCCGGAGGGGTAACTACCGGGTTACGAACTAAGTTTTCAGATTCAAAAGTGTTCATTCGATTGTTAATTTTTTTCACATCGTCCTTAAGCCCGGTCACCTGGGCAAGGAGCGCATTAAGTGTTTCCTTAATTTCCTCCATTTCTTAATAAAAACGCAATGAACAAACAAACGACAGGAGTGTATAGAGTCGGATAGGGTATAAACGGACAACCAAGATTTTACAGGGTTTGTTTCTTTAATACAGTAACTTTGAGTATTCACGTTTTTTTCCTTTTTTTTTTTTAAAAAAAAATTTCTTACTAAAAGGCACAGAGATAGTTGAAAAGTAGTTTCACTCACCCTTGACAATTTGTGTTTGTCCTCGTATGAGTGTGTTGAGTAGATTGGTGTGTGTTGTATATTTCTTAGTATCCTTGACAATTTGTGTTTGTCCTCGCGTGAGTGTGTTGAGTAGATTGGTGTGTGTTGTGTATTTCTTAGTATCTGAAGGGAGAAAAAGAAAGTTTTTTTAATTTAATAGTAGGCAATGGTTTTTTGTATTTCTTGTATTTGTATTCGTATTTGTAGTTTTTCTTTGAATTTGTTATTTTTTGTTATTAATCAATTAATTGTATTACGGCAGTGACGGACGAGTTCTATGTTAAGTGAAACCTAGCACTGGGCACGGAGGTCCGTATTTTCCCTTTTTGGCCTTGGCCTACTAAGGTACGGTTGCCACACAATCCACTGGGCAGCTTTTTCGGGTGCCTCCGCACCGCTCAGCCTATCCAGCAGATTACCACACACTTTAATCACAGTTCACGGTTTATTTTATTATTGGTTTATTTTATTATTGGTATTCTTCAAGGAGTTTAAGTGTTAGTTTGACGCTATGAACTTGCACTCGCGAATAGGCTACAGGGGCTGTAGTCAAATCGCCGCAGTGTGTTGTTACATAGCTCTTTTTAATTTAGTATTTAAGGGAGACACTTTGCGCCTGAGTTACCTCTCGGGAGCTTGAGGGTTGAGTTAAAGGTGAAGGCTCGAAAAAAAAAATACGTCCGGTATGTTCGGCTGTTCAGAGTCAAGTGACCGGTTACAGTTTTAATTGTTAAGTTTTCACCGGCAAATCATACACCACAGGTACATGTTGCAGCTCGGCAGCTACATGTTGCAGTTTGGTGTAGCGGTAAATACGATGTGGCTGCGGCCGGGTTGTACGGTATTTTGTACAGACAAAAATTGAGAGCCAATGTTGTTGTTCTTGGCGTAGCGACACCTTTATGTGTTGTTGCAGCAGCTGGGTTGTACGGTATTTTGTACAGACAAAAATTGAGAGCCAATGTTGTTGTTTTTGGCGTAGCGGAGGTTTTGCTGCGTCAAGAACTTTCTCGAAGGCTGTGGTGGATATGTACCATATGGCTTATGATAGGGTCGGGGTATAAAGGGTAACTCCTGCGTAAAATGTGACTGCTCCCAGACGGAGACAACATTAACGCTGCGGCGGGTGGTCTTTCGTTTCGTTATGTACGACCTTTTGCGCCCGTGCAGAATGTTGTTCCCGCTACAAGCTGTAACGGCATTCTCACCGCGGCGGGTGGTCGTTTTTTTACCTTCATGGTACACTAACACATCACTGTCACATTGTCACTTGCCGTTAACTTTTTTTACCACATTTCGTGGTTCACTTTTTCTTGTTTTAATTGATTTTTATCGTTTTTTTTGTAGATTCACATTCTCTTATTTTAATTGATTTTTTTCATTTTTTTTTATTTTAATAGTTATTGTTAGGTTAATAACCATTGCCTGGAGTCAGAAGTTCTGATTGCTCGGGCGCCAGTTAAGCAAGACTATTTCTTGCTTGTTTTGTTACGGCTCCCGTAGCCGCATACTTCACCTAGTAGGTATATGGAGCACTCCAAGTGTTCTTGTGTGTCGTCGACTTGTTCTGTAGAAAGGTTCCCCAAATGAAGTCAAGGGTTGTGTTAAAGAAACATTTTAACTATTGATGGTTAACCAGATTAGAGATTTTATTCGGCTTCGAGTTCTGATTTTCGGAGCTGCACATCCAATGTGTCTGACAGTAGGCGATGGAAGAGGCAAAGCTAGCCATGATTCCCAGGATATCGATTACAGATTGATTTAGCAAATTAAGATTTAAGTAGATGTGACTGGCAAATTCAAGGGTTGCCAGGTCTCCATCAATGCCTTCTAGCAACGGTGCTGAATCTCTCCAGAGCTCCGGTTCCAGTGCTGGATGCGGCGTTTGCATACAGCGGGGGGAGCGCGTGTAAGAGCGGCGGTCAGTAGGGGAAAGATACTTAGAGAGAGAGCCAAATTAATGGTTTATGATCAGTTACGAGGGTGAATTTGTTTCCAAACAGGTAAGGCCTGAAGTATTTAACAGCCCATACAATGGCTAGCATTTCCTTCTCAAGTTATTTCCGTATCGGATAAGATCCTACTAGCAAAACAGTTCCCTGTGACAGCACAGCTCCCAGTGCAAAGTTACTTGCGTTCGTAGTCAGAATAAATTTTTTTGAAAAGTCGGGGTATTGGAGGATTGGTTCATTGGAAAGTAAAGTCTTACAAAAGTCGAAGGCTTTAAGGAATTCGTCATCTATAGTAATGGGTTTCCTACCTTAATTGTTTGGTCAGGGGTTTAGTTATTCGTGCGAAGTCTTTTATGAACTTTCTATAATACCCCAAAAGTCCGAGAAAAGATTTGATAGCTTTCTTGTTTTTGGGACAAGGGAATTTATTTATTGATTTTATTCGGGTTTGGTTTTACTCCCTTTTCTGTAACTATATGGCCCAGGAATTCAATTTCTTTTCTGAGGAAATTAGATTTTGTCAATTGTATTTTGAAATTTGCAGCTGAAAGTGTTTTGAATACTAATTTGAGGTGTGTTAGATGTTCTTGTAGTGAAGCTGAGAAAATGATAATATCGTCAAGATATACTAGACAAATGTGTCAACCAGGTCGCCTAGAATGTTGTCCATTACTCTTTGAAAGGTAGCTGGAGCGTTTTTTAGTCCAAAGGGCATACGCACAAACTTATAATGCCCTCCCTCTACAGTGATAGCTGTTTTGGTTGTATCTTCTGGGTTCATTTCGATTTGGTGAAATCCGCTAGCCAAATCTAGTGAAGAAAAATATTTAGCTTTCCCGATACGGTCAAATATGTCAGTGATATTGGGAATGGGGTACTTGTCTGAAATTGTTTTATCGTTTAGCTTCCGATAATCCATGACAAGACGCCATTTTTGTTTTTCCGTCGGGTTAGTTTTTTTTTGGCACCACCCATACAGGGGCGCTCCAAGGACAATAACTGGATTTAATAATGTCTTGATCTCACATAGATTGAATTTGTTTTTTGACTTCATCCTTGTGAATAAATGGGTATCTCTAAGATTTAGCGTGTACGGGTACTTCGTCTACCGTTCGAATTGAATGCATTATCTTATTTGTGAGTGGGTTATTTTCATTATGGAAAGTGTTTGAAAATTGTTTGCATAACTTTACTAGTCCGTATTTTTCCTCGGAAGTAAAGTGATCTACTTTGAGGTTTTCTAAAGAATGAGGTATCTTTTCTGTTCGATTACAATCGGGAGTAATATGGAAAATTTCGAGATGGTCTGCTTTGGAATAAGGCGTACCTTTGATAGCGATTTCAAGGTATAGCAATTTGTCGGAGTCAGAGTAGTTTATTACTTCGAAGTTTGTAACATTATTTTCTGAGTAGTAAAGTCCACCTGATATTAATAGGTCTTTGTCAATCTGAATAGTATTATAATGAAATTTGCCGTCTGCGTTTTCTACGGGTAGTGGCATTATGGCTTTGGTGTGGGCGGAAATGTTCAAAATATTTGAAGATCGATTATTATACATTAATATAGGTATAGTAACGTTGAAAAAGTTAAATTGTAAATTATGCAAATCAGTTTTGGCATTGAAATGTGAGAGTAGATCCATACCTATCAAGCCGTCGAAATATGCATGCGGTTGTCACGATCATTATTATAGTTGTTGTTCCTATAGTTGTTATGATTGTTATTGGTACTGTTGAGATTTTGTCTCCACCCTGGTATATTAGAAGACTCGTATTTCCTATTATAATATAGTGCTTGCTCAGTCTGGCATTGTTCGTATGCTTGTTCGATGGTATTGGGGCTCTTTAGTCTGATGAGTCTTTTTAATGGGTCCCTTTAGCCGCTCATAAAAGCGTTCAGACATACTTCATTGTACAAAACTTTTTTTGCTTCTACAACCGTTGTTCTCTGCCCACTATTTTTCAGGATGGAAAATAGCTGACTTTTAATTTTTGAGATACCGAAGAATAGTTGACCCAAAGACATATTGTTAGAGAATGCTTGGAGTTCACTTAAAAGACAAGCTTCAATTTTCTTGCTTGCATATAAGCGAATGAGGTTATTTTTAATATCATCCCAAACTAGTGCTGTATTGGCTAGCTCTAGAGCTTCGTTTGCTCTGTCTATTATTTTATTCCTTATTGCTCTAAGAATAAGCAGTCTGTAAGGCGTTTGATCTTCATCCTTTATGAACGTAAGGATTTCTTCGACGCTAGTTATAAATCTGTCTATGGTAGTTGTCTAGGAATACCGTCAAAAGTCGGAAGGTGGCTAACGAATGTCATAATATCTTTTGCTTTAAATATGATTGGTGGATTGGTGGAAGTGTTAACAGTCGGGGTGACCATGGAGGTGGCAGAATCATTGGTTGACTCCATTGTGGGAGGCTGTATAGGAAGTGAAGGGGAACTTTCTTCGATTGAGGGGATTGATGTTGGTCAGGACTTAGATCGTGTGATTGTTCAATGATAAATCTTTATTATAAGCTTAGAGTTAATCTTAATTTTAGTAATGGCAACTATTTTTTAATTATATATATATTTTTTATATTTTTTTAATAGTTTTTTTTTTTTTATTATTAATTTTTAGTTGTGTGCGATGATTTGCGTTGTGTTGAATTAGTTTCTGGAATATAGGAAGTATTAGGAAGATGTCCGCTATTTATTTTTGTAAAAAAAAAGTTTACGTATAGTAAGTTTACATATAAGCAAACATGTGGGTGTTACAAAGTATTAAGCTTTAGTGTATTCAAGGTGAATTGTATTTGCTTTTATCTTAGCTTGGAATATTTGGAAGTATGAAACCGTTTTAATGATTGTCAGTCTTTGAAATTGAGAATGCTGAATGATATTTGTTTTGTATTTGTCTGATTTTTTTATTTTTATTTATTTTTTATTTTTCCTTTATATTTCTATTTGATTTCAGGCTTACGAAGAGTCGCAGAAGTGGTGATCAGCGATTGATTCCACATAAAAATACAGGAGCAAATTGATGTTGTATTTGTGTTTCTGAGTTTATTATCCATGTCATGCAATTAATACCATGCTCGGCCGGACGAATTTTCGTGGCTGTGATTATCAGCGTTTGATTTCACAAGAACATTTTTATAAGTATTACTAGATGATGAAGGAGCATTGCTATATTAGTATTATTTGTATTTGATTTCTATTTATTTTTATACCCTTCGACCATTGAAAATGGTCAAAAAAGGGTATACTAACTTTGTGCAAATGTATGTAACAGGCATAAGGAGGCGTGGGAGATCCCATAAAGTATATATATTCTTGCTCAGGATCACAAGCCGAGTCGATTGAGCCATGTCTGTCTGTCTGTCCGTCTGTCCGTCTGTCCGTCTGTCTCTGTGAACGCACAGATCTCAGCTATTATAAAAGCTAGAGTTACCAAACTTGGCAGGAAGACTCCTGTTTACTATAAGCAGATGAAGTTTATTTCAAATGTTAGGTGCCACGCCCACCGCCCCCACAAATCAATAATTTAATTTTTGAACTTAATTTGTAAGCACTGTATATAAGATACAACTTTCTGACTTAAACATATACTAAGCTAAATGAAATATCTACGTAGTCCCCAAATTACAATCCAATCGAACAATAAACACAGAAGTTATTTAAGAAAGTATGAGCATAAAACCAAGTGCTTCTATCAGCTAACAAGGGAGACGGGCGAGCGCGAAGCGCGAGCGCCATCTGTCGGGATTAAATTCAAAGCATGTGCATATGCATATGTGTATGAATTTAACAAATTAAACTACACGGGAACATAGGTCGAAGGGTATCCCACTGTCGCGTTTTGCGCGACTGTTGCTCTCGTTTATTTTTCCTTTATATTTCTATTTGATTTCTGGCTTACGAAGAGTCGCAGAAGTGGTAATCAGCGATTGGTTCCACATAGAAATACAGGAGCAAATTGATGTTGTATTTGTGTTTTTGAGTTTATTATCCATGTCATGCAATTAATACCATGCTCGGCCGGACGAATTATCTTGGCTGTGATTATCAGCGTTTGATTTCACAAGAACATTTTTATAAGTATAATATTACTAGATGACGAAGGCAGCATTGCTATATTTGTATTATTTGTATTTGATTTTCATTCAGTTTTTGTTAAACTTCCAATCATGGCTACACATTTTTATTTGATTTTATTTTTGTTTTTATTTTAGGTCAATACACATTTTTTAATATTTTCTCACGCTTAATAAATTGACACCCACTTGTTTTTATTCACAATTACTTACGTGTATATTATAATATACACGGGTATATTATACACTTGTTTACCGGCTGCGCCAGTTACCTCTCGGGAGCTTGAGGGATGAGTTAAGGGTGAAGGCTCGAAAGAAAAATACGTCTGGTATGTTCGGCTGTTCAGAGTCAAGAGATTGGTTACATTTTTAATTGTTAAGTTTACAGAGGCAAATCATATATCACAGGTACATGTTGCAGCTTGGCAGCTACATGTTGCAGTTTGGTGTAGCGGTAAATACGGATGTGGCTGCGGCCGGGCTGCACGGTATTTTGACCGGACATATCCGGTTCGTGGCGGTATTGAGAGCCAATGTTGTTGCGACACCTTTATGTGTTGTTGCTGCAGCTGGGTTGTACAGACAAAAATTGAGAGCCAATGTTGTTGTTCTTGGCGTAGCGACACCTTTATGTGTTGTTGCAGCAGCTGGGTTGTACGGTATTTTGTACACACAAAAATTGAGAGCCAATGTTGTTGTTTTTGGCGAAGCGGAGGAAAATTGGCGTCGACGGAGTTCAACATTTTCTCAGCTGTTTTGGCCAGGTCATCGATATTACCTTCTGGCATGATGGACAGCATTGGACGCACTGAAAGAGGCATTTGGCGCATAAACGGTGCTCGTATTATGGGTTCGCTTCCAACATCTGGGGCAAAACTCTTCATTCGCGAGTTACCTTTCGATGAGCTTGAGGGTTGAGTTAAAGGTAAAGGCTCGAAAGAAAAATACGTCTGGTATCTTCGGCTATTCAGAGTCAAGAGACTGGTTACATTTTTAATTGTTAAGTTTACAGAGGCAAATCATACATCACAGGTACATGTTGCAGCTCGGCAGCTACATGTTGCAGTTTGGTGTAGCGGTAAATACGATGTGGCTGCGGCCGGGCTGCACGGTATTTTGACCGGACATATCCAGTTCGTGGCGGTATTGAGAGCCAATGTTGTTGCGACACCTTTATATGTTGTTGGTGCAGCTGGGTTGTACAGACAAAAATTGAGAGCCAATGTTGTTGTTCTTGGCGTAGCGGAGGTTTTGCGGCGGCAAGAACTTTCTCGAAGGGCGATCAATCGAGACTTGAGCCTGTGGTAGCGGTTTTCTGGAGCAACTGCAGCTATGATGTATTGTACTTCCTGTGCAAGATCGTCTTCCAGATTCATTGCAATACGATCAAACTTGTCTGTGTCTGATATTACATTGCCGAACCTAAATGCACTTTCAATTTGAAAGAACCAAAATTCAGGATTTGTTTTGTTAAATTTTGGAACCGTAATTCATTGTACGTTCGGCTGAACGATTTGTTGCTGTTGAGTGGAAACATTAGTTGGCTGCATGTTGTTATGCAAAGCTTCAATTTTATTTCCAGATGTCGGGGGTATATTGTTGGTTTCGTAGAATTCCTCCTCCATGTCGCTCGTCTCGCCCTTCGCTGAACGCAAATTGTAACGCGCCATTCGTGGCGTCAGTCGTCAAATAAAAAATTTGCGGTGTTGTTTGTCGAATATCTTGATCACGTCGGGGTCACCACTTTAGCAATCATTAACATGCATAGATTTAGATAGAAAAATCTTTATTAATGATTCCTTGAATATATATTTTGTAATAATGTGCAGCGTCGTTCGGCGTCTTAATTAGAGAAGATTTCGATTACAATTATGAAGCTCGCAGCTATCGATGTTCTATCCCTCTATCGATAGATAATCGAAGCAGCGCGCTGTTAGGTGTTGCCACATGCCTCCCTTGTTAACTAACAAAAGCACTTGATCTTATTCTCATACTTTCTTAAATAGCTTCTCTGTTTATTGTCCGATCGGACTGCAATTTGGAGAATATATAGATATTTCATTCAGCTTCGTATATGTTAAAGTCAGAAAGTTGTATCTTATATACAATGCTTACAAATTGAGTTCAAAAATTAAATTATTTATTTGCGCCTGGTACACAGAAACCTTTATGCAAAATTTGGTAACTCTAGCTTTTATAATAGCTGAGACAGCTGTTCACACAGACAGATATGGCTCAATCGACTCGGCTAGTGATCCTGAGCAAGAATATATACGCTTTCTGGGGTCTGGCACGCCTCCTTCTGCCTGTTACATACATTTATACAAAGTTAGTATACCTCATCAAGTGTAGCTCTACAACTGAGAGACTAGTTTGCGTTGCAACATGGCTAGATCGACTACCCAGTTAATGCTGATTAAGAATATATACTTTATGGGTACGGAGATATCTGCTAAGGTGCTGGTAAAAATTAAATAACATCTGCAAGGGTATAAACATAACCTTTTGATAAATAATTCATTAACCTAAATGAATGATAAATCTAGCACTAAGAATATTAAACATTAAATTGACGTGGGCGATATTCAGCCAGTACTTTTTTATGGAACAACCGCATGCTCGCACAAAACATACCATACCATAAGGGAACAAATTCGAACTACTTATTGTACTAAGACGCGTTTTCCTCTGCCGTTTGCACAATTTCATCCATCGATTTTACTTCATTAGAAATGGGAAATTTTGTAGAGATAAGAAAACATACGGCAGATAGTTATCGATTCTTTATATAACACGTGTATGATCACAACAGAATCAAAGTATGTAAGAATCACTAGCAATGAACACATAGAGACGTCAAACAGCTCTGACGCAGATTGAAGCTGATTTTTCGGACCTGATACCCCAGAGAAGAAAAAGCACAGAACAGCTGTTCGGCTCTCAGTACAAACAGTGCATAGCATCAAAACTGCTTCAGTCGCACAACGACAGCAGAACGATAAGCGTGCGCGTACTTCTTTGTGCTGTGCGATCGTTTCAATGTGTGCGTGCATGTATGCACGGCCCGCGTATGAATGTTTACGTTGCCAATGAAGTTTGGCAATAGGCAAATGCTTTGGCCAGTGCGCTGGCAGCCTGAAGTCAATTTTGTGTTTCGGCGTCGAGAGCCTAGAGACAGGCACAGTGGCCAAAAATGGTTATCTTGCAGCGAAAATTTTAAAACTTTTGAAAACATGTGTCTTGTTCTATGAGGATAATTTTATTTAGTAATTACATATTTATGTATTCCGAATTTTTTATTTTAATTCATAAATTTTGTCAATATTGGTAAACTCGTATACAAAAAAATATAATTATCACAACTTTTTTTTGATATTATAACTTTGCTCTACAAAATATAATATAATTATCAATTTTCAATCCCTCTTCTAAAAAATTAAACAAAAGTTTTCTGATGCTAAAATTATTGCCGCCAAATAACCATTGTGGCTCACTGTAATTCGGACTCTTAGCTCTCGATGACAAACACAAAAACAAACACACAGTTGATTTCACGCTGGCCAGGTCCGTAGCTAAAAGTGCGCAGGGTGTGCGGTACAACAAGGGCTCTTAACAGTCAGGGGTTCACGGTTACCAAACATAAAAATGTTATCAATGCGGATATATTTGTAAAATTTAATTCCATTGGTAAACACAAATATATTTATTAATTAATGTAATTTAAGTAGGAGTCCCTGATAAGTATTGCCCAGGAGCCCGTAAAAGCCTTACTACGGCCCTGTGCCTCAGTCTCTAGGCTCTCGACGCCCAAACACAAAATTGACTTCAGGCTGCCAGCTTGCTGGCCGAAGCATTTGCCTATTGCCAAACTTCAAGAGCAACGCAAACATTCATACGCGGGCCGTGATTACATACACGCACACATAGAAACGATCGCACACCACATAGAAGTACGCGCACGCTTATCGTTCCGCTGTCGTTGTGCGGCGGAAGCAGTTTTGATGCTATGCACTGTTTGTACTGAGAACCGAACAGCTGTTCTGTTCTTCTTCTTCTCTGGGGTACCAGGTCCGAAAAATCAGCTTCAAACTGCGTCAGAGCTGTTTGACGTCTCTATGTGTTCATTGCTTAGTGCTAAGAATCTATGTTTTAAATTTTCTACGATCCATCGATTTAATTTTTGAGATTTGATTAAATCGAAAATATGAAAAAATACTAAATTACAAAATTTTTGTTTCTTAGAGATTGTGAGCGGATAAGCATTTGTTTTTGAAGAACTGCAGTTAGTTAATTGCTTAAAAGCATTATGAGTTCCAAATTAAATTGTCTACATATATTATTTTTTCTGTCATTTTAAGCCAAAGATTTTTCTTTTTTTTATATCATCCTAAAAAATGATTTTTTGTCATGTTTCAAATTTTCGATTTTAATAGATTTTTTTCCATGAATTTATTAATATAACATCAATGAACATCAATTTATTTCCACCTCTAGTTTGAGCCTTCTAAAACTGCGCATATTCTAGGAAATCATTGCTGTCGTCACTGACAACTCGTCAGTTTTGTTACTTAATTTATTAATAATAATTGCACACAAAATACTGATGAACAGGATAACAATTATTTATTTATTAGTTTAGTTTGTTATTATTGCAGAAAGAATAAATGTTAAATTTATTATAAACTTTGCCGTCTGAAATAGATATAAAGTTTCATCCATAGTTCTTCTGGTGTAGATGAATATTTTGTGAACATTGTGGTTAACAGTTGACACGATGAGTGGGATGTATCAAAATATGTATATAAAGGACAAACATTAAGGGATAATAATACATAAATATAATAATAAATATTATGCCATTGTGCAAACCAATGTTTTGTTTTACGTGGCTTTATACAGTAAAATTAAGAATACAAATATAAATCATTATGTTTTTAAAGCTCTCAAATGTTCCTTTAAATTGAATGTAAAGTTATATTAATACATTTGACTTACACAAATGAGCTTATATTTTTACATGACAAAAGGATGAATTCCACCCCTTCATTGATGCCTTATTACCGTACGTCAAATCATTCTCATACTCCTGGTTCAACCTGCAAGCTGCCAAGCGAAAGTACTACAAAAAGCACGAGAAACGGATGTCCCTTGAGGAAGAAAGGCATTGCAAAGACGAGTTGCAGGTAGGTAGTATGATTAGGTTATAATTAAACAGAATAAATGGCCGAAGTCTTTATACCCTTTCCGGTCTTAATAGCATCCGATTGGTTCTATGCTAGCTTTTTAAATAGCCCCAAATTAAAGAAAATTTTACATCAAGTTATACTCTATTATCACTAAGCAATGAACACATGGAGACGTCAAACAGCTCTGAAACAGTTTGAAGCTGATTTTTCGGACCTAGTACCCCAGAAAAGAAGAAGAACAGAACAGCTGTTCGGCTCTCAGTACAAACAGTGCATAGCATTACTTCTTTGCGCTGTGCGATCGTTTCTATGTGTGCGTGTATTTATGCACGGCCCTCGTATGAATGCATGCATTGCCAGTGAAGTTTGGCAATAGGTAAATGCTTCGGCCAGCGCGCTGTCAGCCTGAAGTCAATTTTGTGTTTCGGCGTCGAGAGCCTAGAGACTGAGGCACAGGGCCGTAGTGAGGGTTTTACGGGCCCCAGTGCAATACTTATCAGGGACTCCTACTTAAATTACCTTAATTAAATAATATATTTGTGTTTACCAAAGGAATTAAATTTTAGAAATATATCCGCATTAATAACATTTTTATGTTTGGTAACCGTGAGCCCCTGACTGTTGAGAGCCCTTGTTGTACCGCACACCCTGCGCACTTTTAGCTACGGACCTGGCCAGCGCGAAATCAACTGTGTGTTTGTCATCGAGAGCTAAGAGACCGAATTACAGTGAGCCACAATGGTTATTTGGCGGCAATAATTTTAGCATCAGAAAACATGTGTATTTATGTTTAATTTATGAAAAGAGGGATTGATAATTGATAATTATATTATATTTTGTAGAGCAAAGTTATAATATAAAAAAAAGTTGTGATAATTATATTTTTTTTGTATATGAGTTTACCAATATTGACAAAATTTATGAATTAAAAATTCGGAATACATAAATATGTAATTACTAAATAAAATTATCCTCATAAAACAAGACACATGTTTTCAAAAGTTTTAAAATTTTCGCTGCAAGATAACCATTTTTGGCCACTGTGTCTGTCTCTAGGCTCTCGACGCCGAAACACAAAATTGACTTCAGGCTGCCAGCGCACTGGCCGAAGCATTTGCCTATTGCCAAACTTCACTGGCAACGAATACATTCATACGAGGGCCGTGCATACATACACGGATACGTAGAAACGATCGAATAGCACAAAGAAGTACGCGCACGCATATCGTTCCGCTGTCGTTGTGCGACTGAAGCAGTTTTGATGCTATGCACTGTTTGTACTGAGTGCCGAACAGCTGTTCTGTTCTTCTTTTCTGGGGTACTAGGTTCGTAAAATCAGCATCAAACTGTTTCAGAGCTGTTTGACGTCTCTATGTGTTCATTGCTTAGTGCTATTATGTTAAGTCTTATCACTAAGCATCTAACATATAAAGTACTCAAACAGCGAAAAGTAGCAGTCGAGTGGTTTTGTTTTATTATGACCCCCCGGCGAAGTGTTATATGAGTGAGCGTTCAGCTCTCTTTGTCGAGCAATCCAGAAACAGCAAACAGCGGCATCAAGTCAGTCGCACAACGACAGCGAAACGATGAGCATGGGCATATTTCTTTGCGCTAGCCATCGTGTCGATGTATGTGTGCTATGTATGCACAAGCTCGTATATGAATGTGCGTTGAATGCGTTGATTGTGAATTTTGGCGCGCTGGCAGCCTGAAGTCAATTTTGTGTTTCGGCGTCGAGAGCCTAGAGACAGACACAGTGTCCAAAAATGGTTATCTTGCAGCGAAAATTTTAAAACTTGAAAACATGTAGCTTGTTCTATGAGGATAATTTTATTTAGTAATTACATATTTATGTATTCAGAATTTTTTATTTTAATTCATAAATTTTGTCAATATTGGTAAACTCATTAACTCATATAAAAAAAATATTATAATTGTCACAACTTTTTTATACCCTTCGACCATTGAAAATGGTCAAAAAAGGGTATAATAACTTTGTGCAAATGTATGTAACAGTCAGAACGAGGCGTGGCAGACCCCATAAAGTATATATATTCTTGTTCAGGATCACTAGCCGAGTCGATTGAGCCATGTCTGTCTGTCTGGATGTCCGGATGTCCAGACGACAGATGAGCACACAGATCTCAGCTATTATAAAAGCTAGAGTCACCAAATTTGACATGAAGATTTCTGTGTACCAGGCGCAGATCAAGTTTATTTCAAATGTTAGGTGCCACGCCCACCGCCCCTACAAATCGATAATTTAATTTTTGAACTCAATTTGTAAGCGCTGTATAAAAGATACAACTTTCTGACTTTAACATATGCTAAGCTGAATAAAATATCTACGTAGTCTTCAAATTACAATCCAATCGGACAATAATCACAGAAGTTATTTAAGAAAGTATGCGCATAAAACCAAGTGATTCTGTCAACTAACAAGAGAGGCGGGCGAGCGCGAGCGCCATCTGTCGGGATTAATTTCAAAGTATTTGCATATGCATATGTGTATGAATTCAACAAATTAAACTACACGGAACCATAGGTCGAAGGTTATCCCACTGTCGCGTTTTGCGCGACTGTTGCTCTCTTCTGATGATAAAATATTGCCGCCAAATAATCATTTTGGTTCACTGTAATTCGGTCTCTTAGCTCTCGATGACAAAGACAAAAACAAACACATAGTTGATTTTGTGCCTCAGTCTCTAGGCTCTCGACGCCGAAACACAAAATTGACTTCAGGCTGCCAGCACGCTGGCCGAAGCATTTGCCTATTGCCAAACTTCACTAGCAACGCATACATTCATACGCGGGCCGTGCATACATACACGCACACATGGAAACGATCGCATAGCGCAAATAAGTACGAGCATGCTTATCGTTCCGCTGTCGTTGTGCGACTGACTTGATGCTGTTTGCTGTTTCTGGATTGCTCACCAAAGAGAACTGAAATGCTCACTCGTATAACACTTCGCCGGGGGGTCATAATAAACCAAAACCACTCGACCGCTACTTTTCGCTGTTTGAGTACTCTATATGTTAGATGCTTAGTGGTCTTATGTTATCAAGTGTGACCTTTTTGATACAATTTCGTAAGTTAATTTAGTTATCGGAAACCGTATCAATAGGATAGTGTTGTATAATACAAGAGGGGGAGACAGCGTAACTATTGCTTAAGAGAGCTAAGGGAACATATTGTATAAATTGAAAAAGAGCGTAAAACATTATAACGATTATCTCCACAATGTGTATTCACTGACAGCTTAAATATCGTTATTCGCTGGACATATACTGGACTTTTTTATTGAAAATCTCTATTTCTAACTGATGTTTACTATGAAAGCAATAGATATAGATAGATATGCTTGTCAAATACATATATGTCGATTACTAACTATGATGGCACTGCACACTTGGCACTTAGTTTTGTTGTCGGCATCAACTCCTATTTTAAAGAGAGAGAAATTTTGTGGTGTATTACTTAAAGTATGACTGAATTTTGGGTTTGTTTTTTGTCCACATCTGCGCTAAAAACGGCCAAAAAACTAAAATGGATGTGGGATTGGTGTTTGGCTGTTAACCCACATCCCACTAGTGTGAAACACCTGATACCTAGACAACGACAACGATGACAACGATAACGATGACAACGACAACGATGAAAATGAGAATGAATAGATCAACGACTTCAAATGAAGAAGGTGGCGAATTAGCGTGGCGGCGAATTCGCAAACACAACGATCAACGAGGAGCAAGAGTGAAATGCTAACAGAGCGGAGTGTTGCAGGAAGGCGGCAAAAATTGTTGTTCGCTCGTTAAAGAAGTAAGTTACGCGTTCTGCCTGTGCGGCTACAATAACGGTAACAATTCGACGATAAAGACGACGGTGAAGACGTAACCGACAACGAAGACTTTGTTAGGCCCGTGTATTATATTTTTTTTTATAGTTTTATTTGCTTACAATTTTAATAACTGCTTCGAAACGCAGGAATTCAAATTTAAATTTGAATTCGAAACCACGGTTTTCACCACACCCAGAATCGCACCGATAATCGACCGGTCTGGCAACTCCAAATCGGCCGTTCCGAACGATCAGGAAATGGATTGGGGATTTATCGATTGCCTGGGCCACCGAAAAGCACGAGGCGTCAAAAATTTTCGAGCGGGAAAGAAATTTAAGTGAATTTAAAAAGAAAAGCATCCCAGCGTGCAGCGCTATATTGTTTGTGGGTGTTCCAGACCAACCGTGAGTACAAGCTTTCCAAATCATTGTTCGGCAGCTTCTAACCTCGCTCTTGCCTTTTAGTGAAGCGCGTGTGGCCAGAGGAGCACTAGCGCTTTCACGCCTTTTTTCTTTAATGGCGGCAGTGCATGCCCGGCCCCCGCCATACTGTGCCACACGTCGCCCCTCGCTTCATAGTTATAGATGCAGGCTAGTGATGCTGGAGCACGATACATAGCTGCAGGCTAGTGTTGCTAGAGCACAATATATACATAGTTGTGTTTGGCTTTTGGGTGTTAGTGCCGCGTCGATCACGTAGCCCATCGGTCTGGCTGCTGGTGTCACGTGATCGCTTGGTGGCAGAGCGTTTTGTTTGCTGTTCTTTTTTTTGTGAATTGTTAGAAAATATGTCTGGACAGCCACCTGACGTGCGCTTTTTCCCCCTTCTTAGCCTTATATGGTTTCCCAAATCTAGCTGGTGCTAGCAGGGATGAAACAGGAACTGTTACGAGCAGGGACATTTAACCTATCCGGGGACGTCTGGAAGGATACAACAATTGTCAACGAACATTTATTTTATAACAAAAACGCAAACATTAACTAACTAAAGAACACTGTCAAATACATACTCACACGTTTAACATTCACAAACACATTCACATATATACACACACACATGATATAGACACGGACTTGCGTACTTACACAAACACACAAATTACATCCATTCATATTTTCAAATTTATCATTTCATTCATTTATTCATTCTTTTGAGTTACTTATTAGTTTCAAAATTGTTATATTATAGTTTCTTTTAATTTCGCTTTCATTTTCTTTATTTTGTTTTTACTTCAATTAATTTGTTCATCCTTTTTGATTTCATTTTCTTTTTTTTTTCATCACCTTTCTTTCATTCATTCACACACACATACAAACATAAACCTTGTAATGTAAATGATAAACAAAATTGATGAAAACGTAAATAAAGCAGGGATTGAGTGATAGGATGGTAGATTTTTTAGTGTTCGAGTATTCTTGGTGTTGTTATTGTTGTGATTATTATTTTTCCTCAGCTGTTTCGTCTGGGCCCCAACGGATCGCGGGTGAGTCAATAACATTAACAAATTAAGCCGATTAAATACTCTCTAACTATCGCCTGCCTATCGTTTAGCAACATATCTCTCTCTTATACGAAAAGAAAAATAATCAAAAATGATAAAATATTAGGGAAGTAAGGCTAGATTTACTTGAAATTATCATGCAGCATGAAGCTGCATGTACTATATTTGTATGTTTTTAAATAACATTAAAGAAACTTAATATGGAATAAATTTAGTTTTTTTGAGGCACTAAAGACGGTAGCATAACAGCAACATGGGTAATATCGGTATTTCGATATCGTTAGTACATGGCTGGGTGGGTGAAGAAGGAGAGTATTACATCTAGCTCTCCGACTAGATCGTTTGTTAGGGGTAGTCCATCCGTTTATTTTGGCCTTCCCTTTTCTTGCCATTCCCCCTTCTAGTAGTCCTATAACCTGTCGATATATTCTCGTGACGTCAATAACCAAACCTGCACACAAAACCCCGCCCATTTTTCTTGAGCTTAGCCGGTTGTAACTTAGACAGGGTGTGCAGGGGACGTTACTGGACTTCGGTCGTCTCAGAATTGGCGCCCAAAGTGGGGCCGAAAAGGTTCCACTCGGCCATAACCTTCCCTTTCCCAGTTCTTCTGGAACTGCCGGTTACTCTGGTGGATATCGGATCCGGACCGATTGCATATAGCTATCCGACTTCGATAATCTTTGATTTAGAGGATTATCAGTGGCGTTCGATGGTGGAATATAGGGTATGGAACTATCGAAATGGTTTTAATCGGTTCGATACCACATCTTAGCTCCATCGAACAAACACCTCGACTAGTGATGGCTGAGATTGTTCGTTCTGGACGGATTCGGCACGGTCCTCAGCATCCGACTAGAGCTTCACGCAGTTTATTTTTCTTAAAAAATTGGTGTTATGTTACCTAAACTTAGGTAAGCCCTCTAATCTCGTATTAATATTCATCACATCATAAAAGAACGTTATGATTCTTTTTGTACAACTTCCACATCCATGAGTTTGGCGCATTAAAAAATATATACGTGTTGTGCGCAATTGCAACTATCTTATAACTTATAGTAATTGTCGTAGCTTGTGGGATACCTTTTTATCGTAATCCCTCTGATATTTACGAGCACATAGGTTTTTTTGTATTAACTGGGGTTGGAATCTAGTAGTTTTGACCAAGTTCATTAGATTTTTTTTTTTGTGATTTTATTATAGCGGCAAAACGAGGTAACGAGAGAGTAGGGGACCTAATGAATATTGCGATGGACTATACCATTTGCAATGACACCAGTCAGGACCCCGACTTCATCGAGACAACTTGCAGATACCATTTCCATCGAACTTGTTTGGCTGGTTGGCTCGACTCGAACGAAACCTATCCGATCTGCCGCCAGACGTGTTCAAAGGCCATCCTGACTGCTGCAGTTGAGCGCTGGGCTTCCTTGAACCCGCCAACTGAGCAAGGACCTTTGAACGCTCCCGCTCATTCGGGAGCAATTCCAAAGAGCCGCGTGAATACCTGTTCTCAGGGGCGTGGCACGACCCATGCCAGCTCCTCACTCCCACTTCCAACTCGGGGAAACACCCGATGTGAGACTAAAGCCCCTGATCCATCTGCGCTCGCAGAAGAGCGAAGAGCGAGTTATAGGGATAGCATGTCCGCAGTGATTGCCGAACAGATCTCCGCAACGTTCCGCAACTTAAATTTGACCCAATCTGTTCGAGATAATCGAGATGATCCTCGTTACGGGGAGGAAGGCGAGGCACCATCATCAGTTCGCCGTACGAGCCACGCTTCGAGGCGCGACGATAGTTTTGGGGGTGAGCAACATGGAGTCCGTGCATCCTTCGGTTGGTCAGAGATTGATCGCCCAGATAGAATATACAACACTATCTCGAATTGGCGAATTAAATTCACTGGATCACCCAATGACCTTCCTCTCGACCACCCAGAGCCTTAACGGCAACTTCTCATTGTTGTCCCAATTTGCTCATCTTTTATTCTCTGGCCCAGCAGTCGCGTTTTATTGGAGAGTGCATCGCACGGTTCGCAATCTGGACTGGTACGAGTTGTGTAGTCGCCTGCAAGAGCGTTACCAGGACCAGAGAAAGCACAGGGACATCAAGGATGCTATGCGTCGTCGTAAGCAAGGTAGCACCGAAAGTTTCGACGATTTTCTGGATGCTATGCTGGCTATCGCTGATTCCCTCCGAGAACTTATGTCGGATAGCGAGATCGCGGTTGAGCTTCGCTACAATTTGTGCTCGGAGCTGCAACATGAGCTGTTGCTAGTTTACGTAGGGAATGCCATCGACACGAGGAGTTCTTCCGAAGCATTCGGCCCCAATACCGCTCGAACTTCAAAAAAACCTCGTGAACTCTTTTCAAGTCGAAGAGAAGTCCGAGTCGGAAACAGAAGAGGTGTCTGAAGCAGAGGTATGCGCTGTTCGCTCTGTCGACAATTCCAAATGTTGGAATTGTGAAGAGGTAGGGCATCGCTACCATGATTGTCTTCAGCCGAGGCGCGTCTTTTGATACGGATGTGGGGCAGTAGATGTTTACAGGCCGAATTGCGATCGTTGCAAGTCCAGGTCGGAAAACCAGACGCAGGATGCTCGCAGACTTCCGAGAGGCGACATCCGACGTTAATCTCGGAACCTGCAGCCGAAGAACGTCGTGCTCACTGCAGATGGGCAGACGCAGAAGATAGTTGGGTTAATTGCTTTTCCCCTGACGTATCACTCGGTGAAAACCGAGTTTGAATTTTTGATTGTACCAACTATGAGGCAGGAACTCATTTGTTGGATGGACTTCTGGAAACGATTCAACATCTCCATCGTTCCAGCATCCATAAATGAAGTCTTCTGCAAATCTGAACCCGACTGGCCTCAGCTAGATTTGACTCACGTCCAAAAATCATAGCTTGATGGCGTAATTAACTTATTCCCATCCTTCGAGAAGAATGGCCTAGGACTGACGACACTCATCCAGCATACTATCGATACAGCAACCGCAAATCCAATAAAGCAAAGATTTTACCCCTTGTCTACGGTTAAGGAGAGTCTTCTGTCCGCTGAGATCGATAGAATGCTGACTATGGACGTGATCGAAGAGGCTCCTAGTTCTCCATGGTTTTCTCCGGTCACCTTGCATATAAAACCTGGCAAGGTGAGATTTTGTTTAGTTGCGCGGAAGCTGAACGCAGTGACTGTGAGGGATGCGTATCCTATTCCAATCATGAATGGGCTCCTTAGCAGGCTCCCTCCAGTACACTGTATCTCCAAGATAGATCTCAAGGATGCTTTTTGGCAGATCTGTCTGGATCAGGACTCCCGCGCTAAGATTGTTTTCACGGTACCCAATACGCCATTGTACCAATTTAAGCGCATGCCTTTTGGATTGACCAACGCTTCTCAAACGATGAGTCGCCTGATGGACATCGTGATTCCTTACCAGTTGAAGTCGCACGTCTTAGTTTACTTGGATGATCTTCTGGTGCTTTCTTCCAGTTTTGAGGAACACCTCATCCATCTGACGGAGGTCGCAACTCAGCTGCGTAAGGCTGGACTGACTATCAACGTCCAGTAAAGTCAGTTTTGTCTTAGGAAAGTGGATTACCTTGGGTTCATTGTTGGCGAAGGAACGCTTCAGGTCTATCCGGGCAAGATTCGCGCAGTCGAGTAATTTCCTGTTCCGAAGACCCAGAAGCAGCTTCGCAGGTATGAGCGGTTAATTCCGAATTATTCGGACGTTATTTTTGCCCTAACGGAGCTTCTGAAAGGCAAGGCATTCCAGTGAAACGACCGAGCTCAGGAGGCTTTTATTAGGATAAAGGGGCGCTTGTGCTCTGCTTCTTTTCTAGTTCATCCGAACTATGAGAAACCTTTTGCTCTCAAGTGCGACGCATCCCTGCATGGTGTTGGAGCTGTCTTGGCGCAGTGCGACGAGTCTGGCTGTGAGCGACCCATCGCTTACATGTCCAAGAAGCTGAAACGGCTGTTCTCGCCATAAAAAAATTCCGCATGTACATCGAGGGTCATCCGTTCAAGGTAGTGACAGACCACGCAAGCTTGCGCTGACTGATGAACCAGTCAGATCTTAGCGGCAGACTGGTTCGATGGGCGATCAAGCTACAAGGTTTCTTGTTCGAAATGGAGCACCGCAAGAGGAGTGAGAATGTGGTTGCGAATGCGATATCCCGTTCTTTCGAGGAAGCAGAGATGTGAATGTTAGACACGGAAGTCCTTAGCGAAATCGACCTCAACTCAGAAGCATTCCAGTCAGAGGAGTACCGACGGATGAGGGAGAATGACCGGTCCAATAAGGTTCCCGATTTCCGAGTGGTGGACGACTATATATACCATCGCACGGAGTTTCCTGGAGGCGACGTTGGCACAGACGACGTCTGGAAGTTAGTAGTTCCGGAATCTTTGCGGGAAGGCGTTATCAGATCCGCACACGACCAGCCTTCTTCTGCCCATTGCGGCATGGCTAAGTGCGTCGATCAGATCCGTCGTAGATTCTTCTGGCCAAGCATGGTAGCGCAGGTAAGGGACTAAATCCGGAACTGCGAGGTCTGTCGGACTACGAAATTTCCGACAGTGGCGCTAAAACCACCCATGGGAGCTCGGGTAGTAACCGATCGACTATTCCAGCGTTTTAACATTGACTTTATTGGTCCGTTTCCAAGGTCAAAAAGGGAAACATTGGGATTTTCATTGTACTAGATTACTTTTCCAAGTTTACCTTCCTGAAAGCAGTAAAGAAGTTCACGGCCAAGGTCGTGAGAGACATCCTTGGAGAAGACATCTTTTCGTGTTTTGGAGTACCGGAAGTAGTCGTGACCGATAATGGCACTCAATTGAAAAGCCACGAGTTCTCGACCTTTATGACGAAGTTTGGAGTCCGTCACATCTGCACGGGTGCATATGCTCCGCAGTCGAATGCAGCGGAGCGAGTGAATCGTTCAATCAATGCGGCTCTGAGAGCATATGTGCAGGGTGATCAAAGGGAATGGGACGTAGTCCTAAGTAGCATCAATTCGTCCCTACGAAAAACTTTACATCAGTCAGTCTATCGGCATGTCACCATATCTGGTTGTCTTTGGGCAACACATGATGTCGCATGGATCTGATTACCAGTTGCTGAGAAAGCTTAGCATGCTTTGCGATCCCGAAGCGAACGTGGCAAGGCCGCATAGCCTGCAGTTGATTCGCTCGAAGATTGATAAAAATCTTCTCAAGGACTTCGAGCAGAATCAGCGCAGCTATAACCTAAGGGCCAAACCACGCTCTTTTGAAGTTGGCCAAGTAGTAATTAAACGCAACTTCGCACTGAGCAACGGTGCCATCAACTTGTCGGGCAAGGAACTGGGATATTTCCATGGTAAAGACTTATGGACCTAGAATTAGACTTCAGGTTAGGTGTCCAATTAACTCATACTTCCTATGTTGGCAAAGGTTGAAACTCTACACGATCCTTCAATTTTTTTTCAAGCTTAATTTTAGACCAGTGGAATGAAATTAAACTTCAGGGTGTGAGGCCCGTGTATTATATTTTTTTGTTATATTTTTATTTAGTGAGCAATTTGCTTACAATTTTAATAACTGCTTCGAAACGCAGGAATTCAAATTTAAATTTGAATTCGAAACCACGGTTTTCACCACACCCAGAGTCGCACCGATAATCGACCGGTCTGGCAACTCCAAATCGGCCGTTCCGAACGATCAGGAAATGGATTGGGGATTTATCGATTGCCTGGGCCACCTGAAAAGCATCCCAGCGAGCAGCGCTATATTGTTTGTGGGTGTTCCAGACCAACCGTGAGTACAAGCTTTCCAAATCATTGTTCGGCAGCTTCTAACCTCGCTCTTGCCTTTTAGTGAAGCGCGTGTGGCCAGAGGAGCACTAGCGCTTTCACGCCTTTTTTCTTTAATGGCGGCAGTGCATGCCTGCCCCCCGCCATACTGTACCAAACGTTGGCCCTCGCTTCATAGTTATAGCTGCAGGCTAGTGTTGCTGGAGCACGATACATAGCTGCAGGCTAGTGTTGCTAGAGCACAATATATACATAGCTGTGTTTGGCTTTTGGGTGTTAGTGCCGCGTCGATCACGTAGCCCATCGGTCTGGCTGCTGGTGTCACGTGATCGCTTCATGCCGCTGTTTGCTGTTTCTGGATTGCTCACCAAAGAGAACTGAAATGCTCACTCATATAACATTTCGTATAACACTTCGCCGGGGGGTCATAATAAACCAAAACCACTCGACCGCTACTTTTCGCTGTTTGAGTACTCTATAAAAAGGAAGATAATCCAAATGGATAAAATATTAGGGAAGTAAGGCTAGCATGAAGCTGCATGCACAAAATTTGTTTGTTTATAAATAACATTAAAGAAAATTAAAATGGAAAAATGGAATAAATTACTTTTTTTTGAGACATTAAGGACGGTAGCATAACAGAAATATGGGTAAAATCGGTATTTCGATATCGATAGTACATGGCTGGGTGGGTGACGAAGGAGAGCTTTACATCTAGCTCTCCGACTAGATCGTTCCGTCCGTTTATTTTGGCCTTCCCTTTTCTTGTCATTCGCCCCTTCTAGAGTCCTATAATCGACCGGTAACTGACATCGATAACTGAACCTGCACACAAAACCCCGCCCATTTTCCCTGAGTTTAGCCGCCTGTAACGTAGACAGGGTGTGCAGGGGAGGATATTGGACTTCGGTCGTCACAACTTATAATTGAATATCCTATATTATTAGTTAAAAATACGAATAAAGTTAATACTATTATAATAAAACCCCACATTTTGGGCGCTCCTACGAGATTGAGCAAATGTGAACGAATTAACATAAGTGAACAAAATTGATGACATTAAACAGAAATTGAACGTGTAAAACAAAAAAATACAGTCGAAATTTTTTTTTACTACAATGGCGTGTTTAAATAATTTCAAAAGTGCTAGCTTACGCTCAAGCAAGAAAGAGAGCATAGCTGCACTGCATAAGTTTGTATTCGAAAGTGAAGGAGACAGAAGTAATCGTCAAAGACAACGGGAATTTACTGGTTTCGACTTTGCCGAAAACGTCCAGAGATATGGTGCAAAAACAGAATACGCAGTAGATAATTTTGACGCAGGGTGACCTTGTGTTAATATGCAACGTCCTAGGCATAGGATACAGAAATGAAGACAAAATCCCGTTCATAGATAATTCATCTATTCATCCTCACACATTGACAATAAATTGGAACACGCATAATAGCAAAGGGAACATGGAGAAGAAGTAAATAGCGACTACGCGCATACTCATTATTTTCGCCACGACATACACATTTTCCGCAACTTGAAAATGAACAATTTACTGGCATCAAGCAAAGTCGTCGACGACGAAACTGACGTTGAAGGAGAAAACGCTGCATTCCAGACGCCGAATAGAGAAACGAACGCCGAAAGAAGTGATGAAAATGTACAAGGAGCCGTCGAGATGAATACCAGAGAGGTTTAAATTCTCGGAGTTCTCTCAAAATAGCATTTAAGTCGAGTGTAAGCAGCAAGCTAGTTCACGAGCAACTCGCGCAAACGAAACGTGGCAACAACGAGTGTGTTTTCGAGTACTTTTATAGAATGAAAGATATTGCTTCTGGAGGTAAAATTACAGATGACGCTTTAATACAGTATTTAATTGCATCGACGAAAAGAGTGTAAACAAAACAATATTATATGGTGCGAAAAATATAAGTCAATTTAAAGAAAAACGAGAGCAACAGTCGCGCAAAACGCGACAGTGGGATACCCTTCGATCTATGTTCCCGTGTAGTTTAATTTGTTAAATTCATACACATATGCATATGCACATGCTTTGAAATTAATCCCGACAGATGACGCTCGCGCGTCGCGCTCCCTTGTTAGCTGACAGAAGCACTTGGTTTTATGCTCATACTTTCTTAAATAACTTCTGTGTTTATTGTTCGATTGGATTGTAATTTGGGGACTACGTAGATATTTCATTTAGCTTAGTATATGTTTAAGTCAGAAAGTTGTATCTTATATACAGCGTTTACAAATTAAGTTCAAAAATTAAATTATTGATTTGTGGGGGCGGTGGGTTGGCACCTAACATTTGAAATAAACTTCATCTGCTTATAGTGCACAGCAGTCTTCCTGCCAAGTTTGGTAACTCTAGCTTTTATAATAGCTGAGGTCTGTGCGTTCACACAGACAGACGGACAGACAGACAGACATGGCTCAATCGACTCGGCTTGTGATCCTGAGTAAGAATATATATACCTTATGGGGTCTCCCGCGCCTCCTTCTGCCTGTTACGTACATTTGCACAAAATTAGTATACCCATTTTCAATGGTCGAAGGGTATAAAAAGACAATTCGAAAGACAAAGACAGACAAAATCAGAATGTAAACAAAGACGCGAAAAAAGAGGTGAAATGCTACAGCTGTGGTGAAAAAAGATATGTGTTCAAAAATTGCCAGAATAAAGAAAAAGGAAGAAAGTGTTACAAATGCAACCAGTACGGACATATTTCTAAAGAGTGATCAAAAATTGACTATAATGTTTTATACGCGAATACGCACAATTTGATTTATAAAAATGATTTGACCGGCAAAGAGTCTTCCTCTTTATATTGCTAATACAAAGTGTACGGTGTTATTCGATACAAGCAGTAAAGCAGTGTTATTCGATACAAGCATTCTGGACTTCGACATAACCTCAAAAAACTGAAAAACCTTAAAATATCCCGCTTGATCTGGACATGTGATATATGTTTTAACATGTATTTTGTCCTCCCAAGTCCAACTCCAAAGTCAGAATTTACGTAGCACATCTGAGTTTCGACTTAACCTCAAAAAACTCGAAAAATTTTTGAAGCCCCAAAAAATAATGGGGGGTCATGATCGGGTCATGCGATATATGTTTCGATATGTTTATAGACCTTCCAAATCCGAATCTAATGTCAAAACTAGCCAATCACGTCAGACTTTCAACCTAACCTAAAAAATTTTTGAAAAACTTCCAAAAAATACAGCAGCTATGAGTTGGAAATATTGGCAGTCATCGAAGCTTTGACTAAGCTTAGAGGCATTCATTTTAAACTGGTAACTCACTGTAACGCTTTTACGAAAACTTTAGAATAACAAAGTTTATATACAAGGGTAGTTTGCTGGATTCTTTTTCTTCAAGAATATAACTATAGAGTTGAACATCGATCTGGCATGAGAATGAAGCATGTCGATGTCCTCAGCCGGTATCCAGTAATGCTTATAAGAGAAGATAGCATAAGTTCTGCTTTGAAAGATGCGCAAGCGCGCGACGAGAAGTTAAAAGCCATCAAAGAAGTTTTAAGCGATGAAAGTAAAGCATACGACCACTATTTTTTAAGCCATCAAAGAAGTTTTAAGCGATGAAGTAAAGCATACGACCACTATTTTTTAAAAACAGTTCTGCTGTACAAATTTGTAGGTGACGATGAGTAGTAGTGCCAAACGAAATGCAAAAGCGATTCATAAGCAGAGCCCATGATAGAAGTCATTTTGCTGCTTTTTTATATCACATGTTGAAGACAAGATTAAAAAATATATCTAGTGCTGTATTCCATAATTTTTAACGGTTGATAATTTTTGGGTCCGCTTGAATCAACGCATAAGGACTACAAACATATTTTGGCTGTAATCGATTCATTTACGAAATTTTGTTGGCTCTATCCAACGAAGTCAATCACAGCAAACGAGGTGATTGTGAAGCTCAGCAACCAAAGTGTTAACTTTGGCAACCCAGCATTCATTATTTCGGATAGAGGATCGCCATTAACATCGCAGGACTTTGTAAAATATTGGGAAGATGAGGGAATAAAGCTAGTGAAGACAACTACTCGATTACCAAGGGTAAACGGACAGGTAAAGGCGACTAAATTCTATTATCATTTCAATAGTCTCAAAGTTAAGTGTCGATGACGCCACGAAGTAGTATCGCAATGCCAACAGAGTGCAGCAGGCGATCAACTCAACATTTACCGGAAGCATTAATACGACGCCTTTTGAGCTACTAGTTGGTGTCAAAATGAGAACGAAATATGATCTTCAGATACGAAACTTGATAAACAATGAGGCCATAGCAGTTTTCAACGAAGAATGCACCGATTTACGAATGAAGGTAAAAACGCAGATACTGAGGCTGCAAAACGAGAACAAGAAGACGTACAATCTTCGACAAAAGCAAGCAAGACGATATGATGTTGGTGACCTAATAGCTATTAAACATACCCAGTTTGGTAGGGGCCTAACGTGCGCGGAATACATGAAGCCATGGCCGATTGGCAACGATGACAGCGATGACGAAGGAGCTTTTGGATCGAAAGCTTAGTCAGAATGGCCGAATGTGGGATTGGTGTTTGGCTGTTTACCCAAATCCCACTAGTGTGAAACAGCTGATACCTAGACAACGATAACGATGACAACGACAAATATGACAACGAGAATGAATAGAGCAACGACTACAGATGAAGAAGGTGGCCAATTAGCGTGGTGGAGAATTCGCAAACACGACGCTCAACGTAAACCAAGAGCGAAACGCTAAGAGAGCGGAGTGCTGCGTGCTGCTACTAGAACGAGGATAATAACGACGGTGAAGACGTATCCGACAACGAAGACTTATAATTGAATATCCTATATTATTTGTTTAAAAATACGAATAAAGTTAATACTATTATAATAAAACCCCACATGGATGTCAATTATGAATAACTTATTTAACAATTTCTCATTTTTAACTTTTTAGTCAACTCGACACAAGTAAAGTTACCGACCACACAAATTACAAATTCAATACTTAATTAATGTCTAACAAAAACATCAGCAACACATCAGAAAATGGATATTAACGCAAATTATAACGCAAAAATTTACTGCGGACTTTGTGTTAAAAACATTCATCTTTAGAGAGGGGGGAGTTATCACCCTCAGTCTGTCTATATTCAATATGGAAATTATAAACAGTTTTCATAGCCACTTGGGCACCAATTTTTTTTTGTTCTAGCGCTATCCTCTCGCGCCAGTCTTTCAAAAGCATAAACAATATCCGAAGCCTGTCAGCGCTTTTCGTTGAACAAACAATCTTTTCCAAGAAGCAGTTATTAAACTGCCCAGTTCAAAAACGTAAATATTGACCACTTGGTCACTTATCCCCCATCCTATTAGAACTGTTCAAGTGTCAAAAAAAATTCTCGATCAAGAGCGTATCATAAACAACGTTCTCACGATCTGCGTCCCCACGCTCCATTATAAACAAATCCTAATTACACCACGAGACGGAAGCTTTGACATTTCTTAAGCTTAAGAATATATCTGTAACTTCAGTCTTAATTTTGCATTCAATAAATACGGAAGTTCCTTCCTACAAAAATAATCTTTTTTTCCCTCACGCATTCGCGGGTTGGTTAATTTGCATGTGTATACATATGTAGATGCATTTGTATGTATGGCATTGGAGTACATTGCATTTATTAGTGTACATACATGTATGTATACATATTTTTTTAATTTTATTTCATGCAAGTTAACAACAGAAACTTTTGTTACTCCTCTCGACGGCCGATACAATGAACCCTTAGTGCTTTGCCTACAAGAATTGTGCAACAAAGTATTCTAAGGAAAACAAGAGTTCAAAAATCCTAAATCAACAATATTATAAACATCCGCCGCGACGATCCCACGCAACACCGAAATTGCAGAGATTGCAATTCGATCCAGTTCAATCAAGTTCAAACCACTCCAATGCTCCGCCTAGCTGCCGATTACGCCATCAGCGACGAGGCCAACGTTCTGCCGACGCCTGATGAGAAGGAAATCTTGTTAAGTCAGATTAGTACATTAGTACGACTCCATCAGTCCCAAAAACCCCTGTTGCATTCTTTGGTACGCGGATTTACTAAAGGCAACCCATAGGCGGTCTACGTGTTCTGTAAGGTACGACCGCAGAACATCCTCTACGCGTGTGCATCGCAGGATCCCGAGTAACAACGTAAAAAGGACAACATCCGGATCGCCAGGAGGAGTAGCCGTATCAAGTTAGCAATGTAAGTAGAGTTAAGTGAATCAGATTACCTAAAACGAAATAAGAAGATAAGAAAATTAAAGCACAAATAATTCAAAGTAAAAATAGCGATATGTTAAAAGCAAAACAAAGTGAAAGTGTTTAAAGAAATTGACGAAAGTCTGCGAATAAAATAAATAGGCGTAAAGCAATAAAATAAAATATCACTGCACTACCAATAAAAAAAGCAGTATAACAAGCTCAATCTTGCGAATCCCAAGGGACCCTCCAAGGTAGAAGAGCAAAACCAGACACTGGTTTTCAACAATTAAAATAAATTAAATTCACTTTAAACAGAACACAGTTCTTTGATCACGTTCCTTTGCTAAAACTAAATAAAGTAAAATACGAAATTAAAAGCAATTACAATTCATACGCAACTAAATAAGTTAAAAAAAAAAGTTTTATGA